>OZ012735.1:713070581-713538081 GCA_963859935.3 Lathyrus sativus | reverse complement strand
AAGAAGCGTTATGCGACCAAGGAAGTTAACAACTAGTGTTCATTAATTGGTAAAAGTGTGTAGATTACTTGTAGTGCTTCTATCTGAGAAATGTCGAAAAAGGTATTTTGTTTCATGATGTAGGTGTATCTTCAAAAGACATACTCAAGGACATCAAACAAGAGATTGATCAATCTAAGATGATAAAACCGGAGGATGAGCAAGATATCTATCACAAAAAGGAAAAGAATGAAAGTCCAACAAAAAGGATGGTTATCATATCAATAAATTTCTTGGATTCATTACAAATCACACTATCGGGTACTTTGTCAAAGCGAAAGATGGTAAAAACGTTGACGTCAAAAGGTCTTGTGCAATGTTTTTCATTTATTCTAACTTTCATTTGAGAGTTCCTTGTGGAATGCATGTGCATCCTCTATTAATCATACGGCGAGGTTATATCGTTTCAATTTTTTGCTTTGTAAGTAAGTCTTTTCTTTTCCCATTTATTGTTTAAAGGTATATGATATACTTTGTGTATGATACATGTTATAAGTGTTCATTTCGAAAAATTTCAGTTGATAACCACTGTGTGTTTCAATTTACGTGTTTATAGTGACCTCATCTAAATATCTTCACATGTTTTCTATACTGTTGTTATTTTATGCTCATATTTGTATGTTTGCATGTTCATAGCCAGCAAATCATGAAAAATGATCATTTGCATGTGTATCTTAAAAACCCTTCATGCATGTTTTAATTCTTGTCTTTCAAAGTTGACCCAAATCTTCATGTTTCATATTTTTCACTTTTTGTACCTCATAGGTCGACACATATTTCGTATACGTCGACTTGTAAATTTTTTTTTTATAGAATTTTTCAAATTTGTTTTAGCATGTGTACAACATGCATTGAATGTGTCAACTCATGACCTATACATGTCAACCTACGCTTCCAACAGGTGGGCTCATAACGCGTTTTTATGACATTTCACTTTATTTCTCATTCATTTCTCATACATGCATTTAACCTCTCACCTCTTCATTTCCTCTTGAGTTCTAAAACATTTCAAAGTGCCATTAACTCCTTCACAATTACTCTTAGATTCATCCACCTTAACTCATTCAACTCTCCATTTTAAAAAAAAAATTCATTAAGTCTCCAAATTTAATCATCATATTTCCTCTTCTATAAAACCCTCATTATCCTTATATTTCACATCATACTCAAGTCTCCAAAACTCAGAATTTGCATTTATTTTTTGTTTTCATTTCCATCTTTATGTGTTTTAGTATCTCTATCTTTGGTTTGGGTTTGTGGGTAATCATATATCCCTAAAACATCTTAACTTCTCATTCACATATCCTGTCAAACACTTGGCGTGCAAACTCCTTTTGAGAATTTCTCCATGGCACCTAATATTGCAATGACCAAGGGTGACCTTAAGGGCAAGAGAAAGGCTACTGCATCCTCTATTGCTCTAGAAACTGCATTTTTGTTGGTATCTTCTACTTATGTCAAAGAATTTGAAGAGAAATGCCAACACCTCCTTGTTATAAATCAGCATGTTTGGAAACCTGTTGTTGCAGGCTGCTTAGCAATTCCTGAGGTTGTTCGTCTTGTCGAGTATCACCAAATAAATTACTTCTTGAAGATTTCACAAGATTACAATGAATACCTCATTCGTGTGTTTTACTCCAGGCTGACGATAGACGTGGCTCCTCTTTCAAGTTCATAATAGGTAATAAGATTTATGATTTTATTGTTGATATTTGGAAGTCAGTTTTTGGAATTATTATTGTTAGTGTTGATGCTGAACCGTTAGTGACAGGTTTCAATCTTCATCAAGATTTTAAATGGACCATTCATTTGAATAAGTTGCTTAAGGATCCACAGTCTGATGACTGCTACGACACCTTAGCTGTCAGCCAATTGAAAATGGTTCCTCGTATTTTTCTCTTGCTTGTTTCTCACGTGTTACACCCGAAGAATAATAGTTACTCAAGGAGTGATAATTCTGAATTTCATCTTGTTTATATTCTTCTGAACAAGATTAGGATCAATTGGGCGAATTACTTTGTATCTGGGATGTTTTCCATCGAAGAATGTAACAAAGGAACTTCATTTTGTTATGTTTCTATGATTTTAAAAATCCTAAACTACTTCAACATAAGGATGCCAAATATTTTTTTCAAATCTCCTAGCCCTGCTCAAGAGTTCTCCTAGTGCACTTTAACCAACATGGGATACTTTTGGGATGAAAACCGTCAGGTGTATTCTTTCCGCATAGGCAAGAATGGTAAGAAAATCTACAACTTTAATGACCCTGCTAAGTTTGTTGATATAGCTACTGAGCCATATATGGTTGGTGTCGCTACCGCGAAAATAAGGTGCCGGCAAAACAGAAGAGTTGCCACCTTTCGTTATTTATCCCTCGGAGCGGGAAAGGAAACGATTGGAAAAACCTGACGAAAAAGGGTAAGACAAGGTCGTCGCAACCGTTGTCTGGGTTCGGGAGTCGGTTTCGCAAGGGGAAGGTATTAGCACCCCTCACGTCCGTCGTACTCGACGGGATCCACGCTTGTCGTGTTTACTGGACGAGTTGGTTTATCTATCTACCTATCAAGGTTGGCTTAAACAGAAAATAAACTGACTCGGCAAAGCGTCGCGCTTTATGCCTACGTATTCTCATCAGAGAATGAGAAATCAGAGTCAACGTAGTTCGCCTAACTACGGGTTATGGGGAAGGTGGCTCGCCAATACATCAGTATTGTGCCTACGTACTCTCAACAGACTTGAGAGATCAGAGCTTACGTAGTTCGGGCTACGACGGGTTACGGGAATTCAGATTCATCTGTTTTGTCGAGTAGGGTTAAACAGCAGTTCCAGCAGTTAGGGACAAAGCCTGTTTGCGGTGGCACTGAAGTTTAACGACACTCTTTTCTTCCGAAAAGCTTTTCTTTGGATTATGGGCCCACGGGGCAAAAAGGTTTGAAGTTTGTTTTCTGTCTTTTACGAAAGAACTGTTTTTTATTATGTTTGCAATTTCAATCGCACTAAAGACTATGACCTGAGAATGAATGCGTCGCATGTCACCCAAAGGGTGCCATACTAAACATCCAGACTGTTGAAAAGAAGCTCTCCAACAATCCTTTCTCAGATAGCTTAAGGGTCGTAACGTACAAAAGAAATCATTCATGATTACTGTATTTTAAGTTGTTTTGAGATGAGAAGAGAACAGGCTCAACTACGGGGAGACTATCAAGTCCTACTGTTGTCATGCCAAGGATTCATCCTATGATTGAGGTTTGAAACAGGGAACTCCTAGAAGTTATCATGCATAGGTTTCAACCTAAAGTTCTATCATCACTTCCTTATCAAAGGAAATGAGAGTCCTAAGGGATCATATCAATGATACACAGAAACAGATAAAGCATCAGCTTAAACAGTAAACAGTAAACGACTGAAAAATGCATGCAATGCAAGTGAGGGAGGAAATGTGTGTGGGGCAGCAGCCTCCACAAGCTCATCTCAACCTCAAGCCAGATATGAATAACAGTAATCATACTGAAGAAATAAAACATGCTATCAAGCAAAATACAGTAAACTGCAATCATACAGAAGAAATGAAATGCTATCAAGCAAAATAAACCACATGGGCAAGGGAGCAGGGCTCTACCGAATACCCGCAAGCAAAGCCATACAGTAACAATACAAGCAGAGGGAGCAACTCAACCTCTAGTGCAATCATGCTCCTAGATTAAAGTTAGTCTAGATATGGACTTATTCTAATGCATCAAGCAAGTCAAACAAGGCACATCAGCACAGAGAAGAAAATAGACAAGAAAGCAGATCAACCCCTCTCTCAATTCCAAGCTTCTGCTCTTCTGACAGCAACCCAGTCTTCAGACTTCAATCATCCTTCAAGGTTATCATCTTTCATGACAAATATCAATTTGCTTCTCCACGTCTCCACCCTTCAACATAAGTTTCAACTTAATCTTCTTCTTCAAGCTTCAGCTTTCCAGTCAACTCCACCTTCAGGCTTCACTCTTAACTACAAGTATCAACTTGATTCCTTCAGGGTCTCCAAACATCAGTGTAAGTATCTACTCATCCTCTGTTCCTCAAGCCTCAACTCTACACTCAATCTCAATTGAATCCTCATAGGTATCAACTCAGTCTTCAAGCTTCAGCTCTCCTTGCTTTACCAGTCTCAACTTGGCCTTCTTCACCTATAAGCTTCAGCTGCTCAGAGTAGTCTTCAATCATATGGGAGTGTCAACTTCATCCTTCAATTCTTTAAGCCTCAGCTCTTCATTCAGTCTTTATTGGATCTTCAAGTATCAACCTTCTCTTCTTGCTCTTCAAGCTTCAGCTGCAATGGCAATGCTTAAGGAATCATCCTCTTCCACACTCTTCAGTGAAGTCTTCATCTTCAAACTCAATCCCAACATCTTTCAAGATACTCAAACCAGAAGACAATTGATTTAACAAAGTGAAAGGAAATGATAAACAGCTTACTGACAACCAAAGGAAGCCTGTAAGGGTTCATCATTATGAGAGACTGGTTCCCTCAAAGTTCTACTTCCCAGATAAAGCCACTCATCCCTCCAAAGGAGGGATGTGAATATCTGAGAAGGACTTTTATTCATTGGGAGGAATGGAAGCACAAGATGCTTTCCATGTTTGAGAAAAAAATCATTCTAACTACAAGGCTCTCCCTATGTCCTATCTCCTAATCTTCATCAGACACCTTCAGGCTCAAACAAATCCAAAGCTCCAAGCACCTTCAAGCAACTCCAAGCATCCTCACCTTGTCTTCAATATCAACCAAAGGCAAGCTAAGCACAAACCCTAATCTAAGGGAACTAGGGAAGTTAAAATAGTTGAATTAGTAAATTAGGGTCACCTAAAACCTAGCACTAAAGTTAGTCCTAACTAAAATACTAAAATCAATTGAAAAATCCTACAAAAATTACTATGGGAACCTAGGTCAATCATGACTCTATCACATTAGTTTCAAAGATCAAACCATCAAATTGGACCTAGAACTAAATCCTACATTCTAAGGTATCAAACCTAAAACCCTAAAAAGGAGGCATCTAAACATCAACCTAGAAAGCACACCTATTTTCATCACAAAAATGTGAGAAAAATTCTATGGCATCATACATGTCTAACCTAATCGCACACAAAAAATTAGGCTCAAAATCATCACCATGAGATCAAACAAAATTCTACAAAATTATGCTTCAAACATAATCATTTTAATATCAATTAAAATGCAAAATTCCAATTAAATCAGAAATTACATGAAATGAAAATATTTTTTCTCTAAAAAATAATAGACTCAATCATGAGTAATATGCAAAACGAATGGGTTTAATTGGATAAATTTTCAATTAATTATGATTTTTGCAAGAACCATAAACAAAATGAAAAAAAAGAAAATCCAAATAAAATGAATAAGCGCGCGGTGTGGATAGTAATCATTTTCAGTTCAAAATCTGGGTTGGGCCATCAGGGGGGTGCGAATAGCGCTCAGATCACTAAGCCGAAAACATCAAATAAATGAAACGCATCGTTTCATGCTTCAGAATCCTTCACAACTCAACTTCAAAACGCAGCCGTTGGATCCTCTCCCAGTCAAAGGTCAAGCTCTCATCCAATGGTGAAAACTTCATCTCCTACCTCTGGCCATGGAAATGGAGGGAAGAACCAGAGTTCAAACATGGATCCTTCTCAATTCGAACTTTGCCATATCTCCATCAAAACACGTGGTTTAAAGCACTAACATACTCTAAATTCCACACTGAACACAACCATGGTCTTAGAAACAATTGAAATATCCTCTAACCCTAAACACGATCGGCGATCAAAATTCTGACCAAGAATCAATTGTCTCCAATCTTGAAATTGCTTGGTCTAAAACGCTCATCACATTACACTGATCAGTTTCCCCTATAGAATTCATATTATTGCTCACTATACACCAAGTTCTTGATCCAAACTGAAATGGTGTCATCACCTTGAACATAACCAAATGCTCTCAAACTCTCCAGAATCCATCCCCTAGTTGTCTCTAACCATTCTAACCTAACAATTTGACTTAACAATCCTTAAATTAAGGTGTATGGTGAAAGTTACAAACCTGGGATTTCTTGAATAACAGATGCACCAAATCTTCACTTCAACACTTCAACCTGGGAAATGAATGACATGTTCATTGGAACATTCACCGGCGTGTTTTACGACAAGTTGTTTCACACATCTTTGGCCAGTTTCTCAGACTTAGTTCTGATGGGGGAGAAGATTGAAAATAACATTAAGGTAGGAAGGTTCCAAGCAGGGGAGCCTACTTCAGCTGGAAGCAATAAGAAAGCTTTCGGGGGTAGAAAACAGGAAGATGCCAATTCGGTATGTAGCTCTCGGGGAAGAAATAGGGGATGGAGGCAATACCAACCGCAACAAGTTGTAGGTGTGACTATCCCCGCGCAACATCAGCAACAGCCGCAGCAGCAGGGGCAACAACATCCGGCTCAGCGAAGAATTCAGAATGGGAAGCCGAAAAGGGTATTTGATCCGCCGCCAATGTCGTACGCTGAGCTTCTTCAGAATTTGTTACGGTTAGCAAACAGATGATCCGTACGGCTCAAGCTCTAACTTCTGACCATTGCAATAGACTTCGGCGCCGTAATGCCATGGAACGGCGTTAGTGCTTTCGAATGGGATTGGCCCAGCCCTGGTGATAGTAATAGTAGGTGGTCGGGCGCCGAAATAGTAATAGGGTGACGAGGAATAGTAATGGTAGCAACTTCATCTGCCTGCTTCAGCACGACTTCCCCTGATGCACTTTCAATGCTCCGGCTGAACTGCAAAATACCCTCAGACATCAGACTTTGGATACCTTCTACCAGCTGCTCACACCCATCAGGAAGTGTAGCACAAGCCATACATAACTCTCCGCATCCAGGAAAGAAACCCCTCTTCAACAACTTAGCCTTGACAAAACTAAGTGGCGTCTTCAAATCTTTGACATCAGTCAGCAAGTCTGCACTCTCCTCAAATCAAAAATGTAATAATGCCATTGTTTCTAAAATGATTTTTCCATTCGATTTGGTAGGTCACTTGCATTGTTTTGGTCATGTATTGAAAATTCCCAAAAATAGGTCACTTTAATACCTTAAATCCTCCTTTATTTTGACCATTTTGACAAGTGTGAGCTACAAGCCTTTTAAACATCTCATGACCTTCTTACTAGCCTTAAAACATCATTTTGAACAAGTTTGATGTTGAAGATTTTTCCATTTGAAGCTTGGAAATAGGAGTTATGGCCTTATGCTTGAAATGACCTATAATCTCCAAATGACCAAAATGCCCTTGACTTGTCAAAGCCATAACTTGAGTTTTACAAATCATATCAAGGACTTCTAGTACTCTATAGAAAGCTAAGAAGATAAGGAACAACATTAATGTTGACCAAAAGTTCATAGGAATCATCCTTCTTGGGCAAAAGTTTGATGCAAGTTGGGTAACTTTCAAGGCCCCAGATTCACATACCTCAGATGACCTGTAACTTGTCAAAGTCATAACATGAGCTCTACAAATCCTATCAAGGACTTCTAGTAATAAAATTAAATCTAAGAACAAGCTCTACAACATTCATGTTGGGGGTAAGATGAGATGACAATCACATCTTGAGCTAAACTGCCTTGAAGATAGGGGTCAAACTAGGGGATTTTACACTGTCAAGCCCTAGAAACCCTAGCTTGAAACTTTTCAAACTCTTCAATCATGATGAGTTGACCTTGGAATCATCCTTATAGCATCTAAATGCATCAATCCATGATCACATGGCTCTTGGTTTAGGTCTCAACCCTCTCCAAATCATCAGTTGACCTAGGGTTGACCCAGTCAAACCCTAATTATACCACTCATGACTAGGTCCTCTTAATCTTGCACCATGACCTATCTAGGCCTCATGATGGCTTTCAAGACATCTCATGAGCTCTTTCAAGACCTCAAGTCCACATTCTTGGCTTCAGAATCATCTGAGGAGCTCCCACAACTCCCAAGTTAGGAGGCACACAACCTTGGTTTCACCCACTCTCTTAGGGGATCTTTTAACTTCTCTGACAAGGATATCAACCCCTGAGCACTTGAATAACCTTCTTGGCTAGCTTGAAACTCTTGTGTAGCTCTTGATTGGTAGTCATACCTCTGGATCTCCTGCATACATGTCAATGAAATGCAAATGATAATGTGAATGAAATGAGATGCAACACAAGCTAGGTAAAGAAATGTTGGTCAAATTTTGGGGTGCAACAGCTGCCCCTATTCAAAGGGCTTGAACCTGACTGGGTGAGAAGCAAACGACTCTCAACCAATCAAGGTAAAAGACGGTTGAATACCGACAAACCCAGAAATTTTCCAACTGCACAAGTACACGGTACTCTGATGGGAACAAATCTTCGAAAATTGAAATATTAGCTGCACGACAACTAGCTGGGGAATTGGTCACACGGTAACCGGTGATACATGGTCGATCATGCCGTCAGGCATCAGGATTCCTCGGGACTCATCAGGTCAACCATCATGTTAATCATGCCATCGGGCATTCAAAGAAAACTTTCGGGCATCAGCCGGACTTCCTCAGTAAGTCGGGAATATAATTCTTGGTCAATCATGAACCAATTGGGGGATGCTCAAACTTTTGCCATCAGGCACTCTGCTTCAGCTGAGGGAACTGCTTCGTTAACACTGTTGGACTTCAATCATCAAGTTTTCAAGGGAATTTTCAACTTCTCTGTTCAGAAACCTGCTGGGGATGACGCGCCTCCGCTGGGGATTCTGGAGAACTATCAAGTAACTCTGCTTCGGGGATCCAGAAATCGTTCTGGGTGAATCATCTCTGCTGAGGAAATCAAGAATCATCTTGAACCAATAACTCCGTGGGGGACTTCAAGAATCGTCCTGAACCAAACATCTGCTGGAGATTTCAGGGATCATCCTGAGCAAATGCTCTGCCGGGGATTCTAAGCGTCAACTTGAGCAACCAACTCTGGCGACTGCACTGGGGATTTTAAGAATCATCTTAAACAAACGACTTTGCTGGAGATTCAAGCATCATCTTGAGCAAGCAGCTCTGCGGGGAAACACCTGCAAAACAAGAACGGTAACGACCTAACTCATGTTTCATATGCACATGCTTTGACAATGGCGCAATGTTCCACACGGTGGAAGTGCTACGCGTTTATGATAGATGCTATGCAGTCATGCAAAATGCTGCGACCCCGTCAGCAAAATAAATGCTGAAGGGAGAATCCTCCTGTCAAGGAGAAAGAACCACTCTGGTGGAGGAAGGAATCATCCTGCCACGGAGAAAAGGTCCCTCCGATCTCAATCGGACTCCGCATGGGGAAGCAAACTTCAGTTGACTACTGCAGGGGAACAAAGCTCTACGAGAACTTGGGCCTGCTGAGGAAAGCGATGTCAATCGCAAAAATAAACTGCCAGGCATTCACGGCTAAACTTCCTGGAGAGAACGACTCTGGCGGGGAAATACAACATCAACTATTCAACCTTCTACTGGGGATAACCAATCATGGCCCTGACGGCTTCCAAGGACTCGGCTCTCTTGGGGGTCTGCAAACTCGGCTGGGGAAGAAGGAATCATCCTGCTTGCGGGGGAGAGTACGACTCTGCGGGGAATTTCAATTCTGCTAAAGACATCAGTCTGGGACTTCCAATTGCTACACACTTCAGTGAATAGTCTCCTACGAGACCTACACTTGTGACCCGGTGCTGGGGAATGAACACACGCTTCAGCGCCTGACTCAGCTGGGGAGATGTCGTTCCTTCAGGATGCATCTGATTGGGGAGAGAATCTTCTCTGCCTGGGGAAGACATATCAATGCTTACGATCTCATGCTCAGACTCTGCGGGGAGAGACTGCTGAACTTCGCTGGGGAAAAAGGAATCATCCTGCTTGGGGACGCATACGACGCACTACCTGGAATATGCTATACCCGCAACAAACAAACAGACAAGATACCCTTCTCAAAGGGACCTATCGAGGTTATTATCTTGCGACAATGTTCAAGTAATTCATTGTTTCAACAATCAGTGGCCTAGGCCAGTAAGTTTATGTATGCGCATTTTATCAAAAACATCGGCGTTCTTTTCCGCAAACAAAACAGATAAATGCTAAACAGACAAATAGAATTGCTGAATAGTATACATTTTATTGATAACGAACCCCTGAATGGGAAAAAATGTTTTACAACAGATGCAAGCTCCTGGAATGAGGAAGCCGCGCAAAAATAAAACATAAATATACATCAGTATATACAAATATCGGCAACGAGGCGTAGACGAACATCATGAGTTGATCCCTTTAGGACCCACTCGACTTTGATATTTCCCCGATGCTTCAGCTTTAGAAGAGATTGATTCAGATAAACGGCCCTCAGGTCTTCCAAACCACTAAACAAATGCAGTCCATACGCGGAACGCAGTCATTTGCTTTTTCCAATCCCTAACTTTTGCATGAACCGCCCTTTGCGGGTTTTCAGTTCACCGGGATACCCTTTTTTGCCAAAGTCGCCCATCCGGGTTTTCGACTTTGCGGGTGTACATTCTTTTCAATTTATATCCCTAATTTTTGCCCGAACCTTTTTCCCTTTTTTATGATTCGCCGGGATGCCCCATTTTTTCCTGGACTCTCTTTTTACTGTCCAGCGGGTCATTTTTAAGCAAAGTATTTTTTGACTGCGTCCGCGTTCACCGGGGATGCAAAATCTTCACCATCCATCATGGATAACAATAAAGCTCCTCCCGAGAAGACCTTGCTGACGACGTACGGACCTTTGTAATTGGGAGTCCACTTGCCCCGGTGATCGGAGTGTGGAGGAAGAATCTTCTTCAGGACGAGATCACCCGTCTGAAAGCTTCTAGGACGCACCTTCTTATCATAAGCTTTCTTCATTCGGCTCTGGTATAGACGACCATGTGCAATCGATGCTAACCTCTTCTCGTCCATCAGGCTGAGTTGGTTCAGTCTGTTCTTTATCCATTCTGCCTCGTCGAGTTTCACATCAACCAAAACTCGCAAAGAAGGGATCTCCACTTCTAACAGTAGGACAACTTCCATACCGTACACTAGGGAGAAAGGAGTTCCCCCGGTTGACGTACGTACCATCGTACGATAACCGTGCAATGCAAATGGCAGCTTCTCGTGCCAATCTTTATAGGTCACAACCATCTTCTGAACAATCTTCTTGATGTTCTTATTGGCCGCTTCAACAACGCCATTCATCTTCGGCCGATAAGGAGATGAGTTGTGGTGTTCAATCTTGAAACTCTGGCACAACTCCTTCATCATCTTGTTATTCAAATTCAAACCATTATCAGTAATGATCTGCTCGGGAATTCCGTAACGACAGATGATATCCCTCTTTATGAATTTAGCCACCACCTGCTTGGTCACATTAGCATATGAGGCTGCCTCCACCCACTTGGTGAAGTAGTCGATAGCTACTAGAATGAAGCGATGACCGTTAGATGCAGTGGGCTCGATCTTGCCTATCATGTCGATGCCCCACATGGAGAACGGCCACGGGGAGGACATGACATTTAACGGGCACGACGGCACATGAACTTTATCAGCATAAATCTGGCATTTATGACATCTCTTCGCGAATTTAAATCAATCCGATTCCATCGTCAGCCAGTAATATCCTGCTCTCAGGATCTTTCTTGTCATAGCATGCCCGCCGGCGTGCGTACCAAATGTGCCTTCATGGACTTCTTCCATGAGCATACTCGCCTCTTTCTCATCTACACATATGAGTAGCACGAGATCGTGGTTTCTTTTATACAAAACTCCATCAGGATTGAGATAAAAATTTCCAGACAGCCTCCTCAGAGTCTTCTTATCCTGGGTTGACGCTCCCGCAGGATACTCCTTAGTTATAAGGAAAGTCTGGATGTCGTGGAACCATGGCTTTCCGTCGGCGGCTTCCTCGATTGCAAAGACGAATGCTGGTCTATCAAGACGGGAGAGGACAATTCTTGGAGCTTCATTCCAAAAATTGACTTTATACATCGAAGCCAACGTGGCTAAGGCATCAGCCATCTGATTTTCCGCCTTGGGCACATGACGGAGTTCCACTCGATCAAAGAACGGAAGCAGCCTTCTGGCATAGTTCATGTACGGCACCAAATTCGATTGACGAGTCTCCCATTCCCCTTTAATCTGGTTAATCATAAGCGCTTAGTCACCATATACGTCTAGGTTCTCCATTCTCAAATCAATTGCTTCTTCTAGACCCATGATGCATGCTTCGTACTCCGCTTCATTATTGGTGACTGGAAACGTCAGTCTCGCAGTGAACGGGATATGGGATCCGTGGGGAGTCGTGATGATCGCCCCGATACCACTTCCATAAGAATTAACCGCCCCGTCAAATATTAATTTCCACTGGGATTTCCTATCCGGCCCCTCGTCGGGCAACGGTTCATCGCAATCCTTCGCTTTGAGAAACATGATATCCTCATCAGGGAATTCAAATTTCATCGGCTGGTAGTCTTTGATCGGCTGTTCGGTAAGGTAATCAGACAATACGCTTCCCTTAATGGCCTTCTGGGACACGTACTGAATATCATATTCCGTCAACACCATTTGCCATCTGACAATCCTGCCCGAAAGCGCTTGCTTCTCGAAGACGTACTTGATCGGATCCATCTTTGAAATTAGCATAGTGGTGCGATTGAGCATGTACTGTCGTAAACGTTTGGCAGCCCAGGCTAGTGCACAACACGTTTTCTCCAGCATCGAGTAACGAGATTCACAGTCAGTGAACTTTTTACTCAAGTAGTAAATGGCATGCTCCTTTCTGCCCGTCTCGTCGTGTTGACCGAGAACACACCCCATACTATTCTCAAGAACTATCAAGTACATGATTAGAGGCCGTCCAGCCACTGGGGGTATCAAGATTGGAGGTTCCTGGAGATACTGCTTTATCTTATCGAATGCCTTCTGGCAATCCTCGTTCCAGATAATTGCATGATCTTTCTTTAAAAGCTTGAACATCGGTTCACACGTGGCTGTGAGCTGAGAAATAAACCTTGCAATATAGTTTATTCTGCCCAAGAAACCACGAACTTCTTTTTCTGTTTTTGGCACTGGCATTTCTTGGATCGCTTTAATCTTCGCAGGATCAACCTTGATGCCTCTTTCACTCACGATAAACCCCAGTAACTTTCCGGACCGTACTCCGAAAGTACACTTGTTAGGATTCAGCCTCAACCTGAACTTCCTAAGCCTCTCAAAAAGCTTCAGCAAATTAACCAGATGTCCCTCCTCCGTTTGGGACTTCGCAATCATGTCATCAACATAGACTTCAATCTCATGATGAATCATGTCATGAAACAAAGTTACCATTGCTCGTTGGTAAGTGGCCCCTGCGTTCTTCAGACCGAAAGGCATTACCTTATAGCAAAACGTTCCTCAGGGAGTGATAAACGTGGTTTTCTCCATGTCCTCCGGCGCCATCTTGATCTGGTTGTAACCGGAGAAGCCATCCATGAACGAAAACACGGAGAACTGGGCTGTGTTGTCGACCAACATATCAATATGAGGCAGCGGGAAATCATCTTTAGGGCTCGCCCTATTCAAATCCCGATAATCGACGCACATTCGTACCTTACCGTCCTTCTTCGGTACAGGCACTATGTTGGCGACCCACGGAGGGTAAGTAGTGACCGCTAAGAAGCCAGCATCAAGCTGTTTTTTCACTTCTTCTTTGATCTTAACGGCCATATCTGGTCTCGTCCTCCTAAGCTTCTGCTTAACGGGAGGACAATCTTCTCGCAGTGGCAAGTGATGGACCACAATGTCAGTATCAAGTCCGGGCATATCTTCGTATGACCAAGCAAAGACGTCACTATACTCTCTCAGCATCTCGACCAATCTCTACTTGACATCACTCTGCAATGCAGCCCCTATCTTGACGTTTCTGACGAGTTCTTCAGAACCCAGATTCACGATCTCGATCTCCTCTTCATGAGGCAGAATAACTTTCTCCTCTTGTTTCAACAAGCGGGCCAACTCTTCAGGAAGGTTTTCGTCTTCATCAATCTCTTCTTCGGCTTGATAAATCGGGAAATCGAAGTCGAAGTGAGCTGTAGAAGGTCCAGAGTCGATGTCATCTGTTATGTGGATCCTGCAATAACAAGGGTTAAGCTTAGAACAAGGATATGCAGGTTAGCACAAACCCCATTGCCATTTTATTGTTTTTCAAAACAAATATAAAACAGGAATAAAAGAGATCACAATATTTGAATACGAAGAAAAACGCCTTTTGATTTATTAACAAAATGCATGTACATAATCCAACAAGGCCCTGACAATAAAACCACTATGCCCCGGGTAGGACATAGGGTTGTATAATGATTGGAAAAAGTAAATCATTACTCTTCGCTTGTCATCTGGATGATATCCTTGACGGACCAGTTGGTAAGGCCCTCGCCTGGCTTGCTTGGCTGGATCCAAGAGTCGAGGTCACAGTCGCTATCTCCGCTGTCTTCAGACACCGTGTTGATGCTTTCAAAAATCACTCCGCCACTGGTAAACTGGATCGGCCCTTTACCTCGCGACGTACTGCTAGAAGAAGAAGCTTCAGCTCCAGGAGAATATCCCAACCCAAACTTATCTTGCTTGTTAGGTATCTCCAAAATTCTCCCCCAGCCTGGGGTAGATCCTGCTTGGACGACGACCCGAGCTTCCTTGAATGAGGAGAGAGTCATCTCTGGCTTTTCGGTGACTACAGGAGCTACGTTCTTGACTTTAACAGCTTCGAACGCTTGGAATAGGGTCTCATGGATTTCCCCATCCATCTCCACGTACTTGAAGGACGACAAATGGCTCACCATTATGTCTTCCTCGCCGCAAACGGTCACTAAGCTACCTCCGACAGCATATTTGAGTTTCTGGTGCAACGTGGAGGTCATGGCTCCAGCAGCATGGATCCACGGCCGGCCCAAGAGACAGCTGTAGGCAGGCATGATGTCCATAATGTAAAAGATCGCGTCGAACGTTTCCGACCCGACTTGGATTGGCAACGTCACCTCCCCGAAAACATGGCGTTTGGTTCCATCGAACGTCTTCACCACCAGATCACTGGGTATGCAAATCACTCCGCGAGTATCTAACTTCATTAATGCCTTCTTCGGAAGAACATTAAGTGACGAACCCGTGTCCACCAACACGTGCGACATAATCTTCCCTCTACACTCTATCGAGATGTGCAAAGCGCTATTGTGATTCCTCCCCTTCGGCGTCAGCTCTAGGTCAGTGAAACCTAACCCATTTCCAGCATTCACATGGGCTATGACCTCTTCCAGCTGGTTTACCGATATTTCCTGCGGTACATACGCGACGTTCAACACTTTCAGCAGCGCGTTGCGGTGTTCTTCAGAACACAGCAACAAATTCAGGATGGAAATCTTCGAGGGTGTCTGATGGAGATGATCCACAATCTTGTAGTCACTCTTTTTAATCAACCTCATAAATTCCTCGGCATCTTTAACAAGTAATTCTTTTTCTGCCCCACGAGGGATCTCTTCAATGACTTTACTCTTGCCTTTATCGGTAGCATCAGCTCTGTCCGCCTTGTCCACCATGACCTCAGGAGGTGCAAACACTCTTCCGCTGCGAGTAATACCAATGATTCCCGCAAGGTTTTCCACAGAAGACCCGAATGGTTCCAGCTCCAACTTCTGTCCATTGCAGTAGACTTCAGCCCCATAGTGCCATGGGACAGCATTAGTGCTTTCGAAGGATATCGGCCCAGCTTTGGTAATGGTAATCGTAGGCGGCCTGGGTGCAGAAATGGTTATCGTCTGGCGAGGGATGGTGATGGTGGCGACCTCATCATCTTGCTTCAGCACTACCTCTCCCGATCCACTTTCGGCCCTCCGGCTAAACTGTAAAATCCCTTCAGTCATCAAACTTTGAATTCCCTCTATCAGCTGGTCACATCCATCACGACTAGTAGCACAGCCCATACATAGCTCTCCGCAACCTGGAAAGAAACCTCTTTTCATCAGCTTAGCTTTAACGAAGCTAAGCGGCGTCTTCAGATCTCTGACGTCAGTCAACACATCCAAACTCTCGTCTTCAATAATGGCGTTTACTCCACCTCCCCTATGATTAGGCATAGGGTTCTTCGTGACGTTTGGCACATTATCTGAGAAGTTGATGATCTTAGCGTCCACCATGTCCTGCACCTTGTGCTTGAAGGCTTTGCAGTTCTCTATTGTGTGGCCTGGTGCCCCTGAGTGAAACTCACAAGTTGCATTCGTGTCATAACCTGGCGGAGGTGCCCCTGTCAAGGGAGCCAAAGTTCTCTTCTGGATCAACTGTAGCTGAAGCAAAGTCTGCAATAGTTGCACGTACGACATGGGCGGTGTCTCGAGGTGACGGCTCGACAGAGGTGCCCGGTTCTGATACTTTCTGTACCCTTGTTGATTCGGTTGCTGCTGCTGCTGCTGCTGTGCCTGTTGAACTGCCGGGATAGTTATGCTGGCCACCTGTTGGTGAGGGCCTTTACCCTTCCTTCGAGCGTTGTTCATAGCGCTCGTTTCTCCTTCCCGTCTTTTGCCATTATAAGGTTTCTTTCCTCCTCCTCCGGCTAAGGATGAATCACCTTGAATTTTCCCGAGTTTGATCCCATTTTCGATGTGCTCACCCGTGATAATGAGATATGAGAAGGTTCTAGACATACTGCTGACCAATTTCTCATAGTAAACCCCTGGGAGGGTGGCTACGAACATCTGCACGAGCTCACGTTCCACCATCGGCGCCTGAACCCTAGCTGCCAACTCACGCCACCGCTGGGCGTATTCCTTAAACCCTTCGTTGTTCCTTTGCGACAAATTCTGCAGTTGGACTCGGTTCGGAGCCAAGTCGCTATTATACTGGTAGTGGTGCACAAATGCTTCAGCAAGGTCCTTCCACGTGTGCACACTGGTAGGCTCCAGACTCATGTACCATTCGAGGGAGGGTCCGGACAGACTGTCCTGAAAGAAGTGCATCAGCAACTTCTCGTCCTCAGAATGAGCTGACATTTTCCTGTAATACGATCTCAGGTGGACGCGAGGGCAAGTGGTGCCCTTATACTTTTCAAAGTCAGGTACCTTGAACTTGGGAGGCACCTTGAAATCAGCAATTAGTCCCAGCTTGGATATATCAACGCCCAGGGTATTCTGGTTCTCGATATTTCTCATCTTATCCTCGAGTGCCTTGAACCTTAGCCGTGCTTCAGCAGTCAGCTCTCCTTCAGCACCTCTCTGAGAGAACACATCGTCCTGACGATCTTCTAACCACGACTGAGGCCCAAACAGATTCCCGACACTTGCATTGCCGTTGCCCAGCCCAACATTGACATTAGCTTCAAGACTCCCATTACCGACGCCCTTCGTATTACCATTGAGTCCCATGTTAGCTATCACATTGCCGTTGGCACTGCCGTTCACCCCAGTCACGGGGATGCCATTCTGAGGAGTTTCAACTGGTGGAGGAGTAGGCACGGTCCCACCATGGAGTACGCCATTGCTATCGACCCTTGAAATCAGAGGCTGGACCAAGGTTCTGAGCTGATCCTGGCCATTGGAGACCGCTTGCATGAGCTCCATGAAGCGATCCATTCTTTCACGGAGTTCCTGAACATCAGTTTGCACTTGCTCCATGATTCTGGTTTGATTTGCTCTGGTCGGATAGCGGTGGATAGGTCTCTAATCAATCCTGGAACAACCTGAAACAACCTGAAAACACAAAAGGGTTAGGAAGAAACGACAAAGTGCTCGTTATGCAAATGCTTCATGCAAATGCAAACGTGTGTCTGTGTGTTAGGGAGATTTCCCCCGATCCTAGTGCCTGAGTGCCAGTGCTGATAATAAGAAGAAGTCCGAGTCCAGTCATGGAAATAACATCTCATATATAAAGAAAGAAGCCCATCAAGGCAGTACACAACATCAGCGAGTACAAGATGAATCAATAGCGTGACCTCAGCCAACAAGCCTGGTGATGGTCAGCATACAACGATGATCAAACAAAAGGAATACCAACAGTCAAGCACGGCCACGGGCGCGATACTCTTCTAACAACTCCTTCGTTTCTGGATGATCAGGCAGAGTGAGTAACCCTTCGACGAGTAATTCCCTCTGCACAATGGTGTATTGAAGACCTTCGACTGAATCTTCCCATGCTCTTTCTCCGAAACAATCTTCTAGCTTCCGCTTCTTGGATTCAAACGTCAGTTTGTGCTCCTTCAGGTTAGCGAGAGCTCTGTTGAGCTGGCCTTCAGCGGCATATCTGTGAGCGGTTTCTTCATCAAACCTCTTCTCACTAGCCTTCACCTGGGCTTTCAGCTTGGAAATCTGTAGCATCAGCTTATCCTCCCGCTCTTTCCTATTGGCTAAGGAAGCCTTCCAGTGCTGGTTGAACTTGGATATCCTCCGATATGCTTCGTCCAAGTGCTGCTTCTTCGTGGCCAGTACATCGTTGACAGCTTTGAAGTCTCGACCCATGCGCTCACGCTCAGCTATCTGCTTAGTTAAGTCTGTCCCCAGCTGGTTCACCAGCTCTGTCTGCCTCTTGAAAGAATGAACGACTTCGTTTCTCTCGCTTCGAAGCTGAGCCAATTCTCTCTCCAGTTCCTCATTTGCCTGCTTCAATTCATCTCGCTCAGCTAACACCCGATTATGCTGCTGAATGGGCACGGTAGTAGGCTCTTCAATCATTGGAGGGTTTTCTGGCTTGGCATGAAGAAACTGCATCCCTATAGCATCTGCTCTGGCTCTGATCCACGTCACATACGGAGGGTAGGCTTGATTATTACTTCTCCCCAGCAATGGTTTTCCCCTCTTACTGATGCCATTCCAAGCGCGCCGAAGCTTAGACAACATATCCCCTTCTAGAAGACCAGTGAGGTACAGAGATTCCTGCACCTCTTCATCCTTCGGCGGAGTTCTCAAAGCATACGCAAACTGTCGGACCAGCAAAGACAGATTATAATTGATACAACCCTTCCTGCCTATCAAAGGTGCGTTCGGAAACCCGCTGCAGCTGAAGATAATCTCGGTACCCAACCTATCTCTATCAAACCAGTCAATGTCCTCTGTCGATAGACTCATCAAACGCTCGGACCACTCAGTTGTGGCTACATACGAAGCAAAGGGACCCCTCTTGGGTAAATGACTATCAAGCCATTTATAAAGCAAGGGCACATAACACGAGACATTCTTGCCCCTTCTGTTCTCGTTTTTGTAGTGGATGGAATGGTAGACATCTCCTATCAAGGTAGGGACTGGATTCCCTGAAGCAAAGATGCGAAAGGCGTCGAAGTCTACAAAGTCGGGCATATTGGGGAACATAATGATGCCATATACGCACAGAGCGAGAATGGCGTTGAACATGACCCAACATCCGTCTTTGGCGCACTGCTGAGCTTTACCCACTAAGAACTGCAAGGAGAAACCGGGAACCTTGTTCCAACTAGACAATACCAACTCGGAGGCATCCAGATGAAGTGAAGGGGCTAGACTAGCCAGATCAGGCTCGACATCCATATGAACAAAAGGCATCTGCCTCTTGATAGGCACACCTAACAAATCAGCATATTCCTCTAGCGTGGGTGCGAGAACAAAATCCTGGAAAGTAAAGCATCTCAACGGAGGATCGTAGAACTGTAGCAGAGCGTGCAATCCATTCAACTCGAACACAGAAGGTTTACGAACCAAACTGAGCAATTTGCCGTAAGATTTTCTGAACTCATCTCTCACAGAATCATCTGCTAAAGCAATCAAACCAGTCAGCTGAACCACATCAGGGGCAGGGAGCTTGTAAGCCACGATCTTCCTCAGAGAACCCATAACAATACAATAGGAGGCAAGAAATCCTGGATCAGGGAAAACGGTACCTGCAACACAGACACACGTTAATGAAATGAAAATGGGTATGCAAAGCAATGTAAAATGCAATCATGCAGCAGGAGATCAAGGCAACTGTGCTGTGGAGATTCTGCATCAACAAAACCATGCTGCTGCTCTGTCAAGAACAACCACTATGTCTGATAAGAAGAAAACCCTGGTATCGGACCACAAATCTGCTCTGTCAAGAACACACACATATAGGACCATAAGTCTGCTCTGTCAAGAACAACCATCTGATAATAAGGACCTCTGATACAGGACCAAAAAATCTGCTCTATCAAGAACAAACATCTGATGATGAGATCCTCAGACTCCAGTCATAAACCTGCTCTGTCAAGAACACCCATATATCTGCTGATGAGATCCTCTGATCCCACTCATAAATCTGCTCTATCAAGAACACACATATATATCTCTGAATGTAAGGTCCTCTGATATAGGACCAAAGCTCTGCTCTGTCAAGAACAATCATATATCTGATGATGAGAACCTCTGCTACCAACAAAGCTGATTCACTATCAAGAAAACCAGGTAGTCTGAAGGTCAAAGTCTCCTGCAATAAACCCAACCCTGCTCACAGGTATGGACCTAAACTGACTCAAGTTCGGCATCCTATGCGTTCATCAGCGTCACAAACATTCAAGAGGGGTGATACGATACCCAGAAGGTGTGGCATCACCAGCTCATGAAGCGGCCTCACTCGGCTGAATCACAAATGATCGGTCCCCAGAGTCGACAATCCTCCAAACCAACAACCCCCTCAACCCAAAGGGTTGAAAAAGAAGCCAACCGGGAGAACCTCGTCTGAGCGTGGATTTCATGAGACACTAGTGTCTGCCAAGCAAGCACGCACCCACGAATTTCCACAACTAATGTTATGTTCACTCAAGCCTGGGTCTGGCTTCTCACTCATCAGAATGCCCCTCCCACAACAGCACAGATAATCATATCATACTGAAAATAAAGTGCGGGAAATAAAGTGCGATAAATAAATACAACCCAACAAGTAATCATACAAGCGCTAGGATTGACTCTCGCAGGGGACGTCGGATCCCCAAACTGACTCGCATACGGGATGTTGGATCTCAGGAAACTATCAAGTCCCCAGCAGAGTCGCCAGCTGTCGCTACCGCGAAAATAAGGTGCCGGCAAAACAGAAGAGTTGCCACCTTTCGTTATTTATCCCTCGGAGCGGGAAAGGAAACGATCGGAAAAACCTGACGAAAAAAGGTAAGACAAGGTCGTCGCAACCGTTGTCTGGGTTCGGGAGTCGGTTACGCAAGGGGAAGGTATTAGCACCCCTCACGTCCTTCGTACTCGACGGGATCCATGCTTGTCGTGTTTACTGGACGAGTTGGTTTATCTATCTACCTATCAAGGCTGGCTTAAACAGAAAAGAAACTGACTCGGCAAAGCGTCGCGCTTTATGCCTACGTATTCTCATCAGAGAATGAGAAATCAGAGTCAACGTAGTTCGCCTAACTACGGGTTATGGGGAAGGTGGCTCGCCAATACATCAGTATTGTGCCTACGTACTCTCAACAGACTTGAGAGATCAGAGCTTACGTAGTTCGGGCTACGACGGGTTACGGGAATTCAGATTCATCTGTTTTGTCGAGTAGGGTTAAACAGCAGCTCCAGCAGTTAGGGACAAAGCCTGTTTGCGGTGGCACTGAAGTTTAACGACACTCTTTTCTTCCGAAAAGCTTTTCTTTGGATTATGGGCCCACGGGGCAAAAAGGTTTGAAGTTTGTTTTCTGTCTTTTACGAAAGAACTGTTTTTTATTATGTTTGCAATTTCAATCGCACTAAAGACTATGACCTGAGAATGAATGCATCGCATGTCACCCAAAGGGTGCCATACTAAACATCCAGACTGTTGAAAAGAAGCTCTCCAACAATCCTTTCTCAGATAGCTTAAGGCTCGTAACGTACGAAAGAAATCATTCATGATTACTGTATTTTAAGCTGTTTTGAGATGGGAAGAGAACAGGCTCAACTACGGGGAGACTATCAAGTCCTACTGTTGTCATGCCAAGGATTCATCCTATGGTTGAGGTTTGAAACAGGGAACTTCTAGAAGTTATCATGCATAGGTTTCAACCTAAAATTCTATCATCACTTCCTTATCAAAGGAAATGATAGTCCTAAGGGATCATATCAATGATACATAGAAACAGATAAAGCATCAGCTTAAACAGTAAACAGTAAACGACTGAAAAATGCATGCAATGCAAGTGAGGGAGGAAATGTGTGTGGGGCAGCAGCCTCCACAAGCTCATCTCAACCTCAAGCCAGATATGAATAACAGTAATCATACTGAAGAAATAAAACATGCTATCAAGCAAAATACAGTAAACTGCAATCATACAGAAGAAATGAAATGCTATCAAGCAAAATAAACCACATGGGCAAGGGAGCAGGGCTCTACCGAATACCCGCAAGCAAAGCCATACAGTAACAATACAATCAGAGGGAGCAACTCAACCTCTAGTGCAATCATGCTTCTAGATTAAAGTTAGTCTAGATATGGACTTATTCTAATGCATCAAGCAAGTCAAACAAGGCACATCAGCACAGGGAAGAAAATAGACAAGAAAGCAGATCAACCCCTCTCTCAACTCCAAGCTTCTGCTCTTCTAACAGCAACCCAGTCTTCAGACTTCAATCATCCTTCAAGGTTATCATCTTTCATGACAAATATCAATTTGCTTCTCCACGTCTCCACCCTTCAACATAAGTTTCAACTTAATCTTCTTCTTCAAGCTTCAGCTTTCCAGTCAACTCCACCTTCAGGCTTCACTCTTAACTACAAGTATCAACTTGATTCCTTCAGGGTCTCCAAACATCAGTGTAAGTATCTACTCATCCTTTGTTCCTCAAGCCTCAACTCTACACTCAATCTCAATTGAATCCTCATAGGTATCAACTCAGTCTTCAAGCTTCAGCTCTCCTTGCTTTACCAGTCTCAACTTGGCCTTCTTCACCTATAAGCTTCAGCTGCTCAGAGTAGTCTTCAATCATATGGGAGTGTCAACTTCATCCTTCAATTCTTTAAGCCTCAGCTCTTCATTCAGTCTTTATTGGATCTTCAAGTATCAACCTTCTCTTCTTGCTCTTCAAGCTTCAGCTGCAATGGCAATGCCTAAGGAATCATCCTCTTCCACACTCTTCAGTGAAGTCTTCATCTTCAAACTCAAGCCCAACATCTTTCAAGATACTCAAACCAGAAGACAATTGATTTAACAAAGTGAAAGGAAATGATAAACAACTTACTGACAACCAAAGGAAGCATGTAAGGGTTCATCATTATGAGAGACTGGTTCCCTCAAAGTTCTACTTCCCAGATAAAGCCACTCATCCCTCCAAAGGAGGGATGTGAATATCTGAGAAGGACTTTTATTCATTGGGAGGAATGGAAGCACAAGATGCTTTCCAAGTTTGAGAAAGAAATCATTCTAACTACAAGGCTCTCCCTATGTCCTATCTCCTAATCTTCATCAGACACCTTCAGGCTCAAACAAATCCAAAGCTACAAGCACCTTCAAGCAACTCCAAGCATCCTCACCTTGTCTTCAATCTCAACCAAAGGCAAGCTAAGCACAAACCCTAATCTAAGGAAACTAGGGAAGTTAAACTAGTTGAATTAGTAAATTAGGGTCACCTAAAACCTAGCACTAAAGTTAGTCCTAACTAAAATACTAAAATCAATTGAAAAATCCTACAAAAATTACTATGGGAACCTAGGTCAATCATGACTCTATCACATTAGTTTCAAAGATCAAACCATCAAATTGGACCTAGAACTAAATCCTACATTCTAAGGTATCAAACCTAAAACCCTAAAAAGGAGGCATCTAAACATCAACCTAGAAAGCACACCTATTTTCATCACAAAAATGTGAGAAAAATTCTATGGCATCATACATGTCTAACCTAATCGCACACAAAAAATTAGGCTCAAAATCATCACCATGAGATCAAACAAAATTCCACAAAATTATGCTTCAAACATAATCATTTTAATATCAATTAAAATGCAAAATTCCAATTAAATCAGAAATTACATGAAATGAAAATATTTTTTCTCTAAAAAATAATAGACTCAATCATGAGTAATATGCAAAACGAATGGGTTTAATTGGATAAATTTTCAATTAATTATGATTTTTGCAAGAACCATAAACAAAATGAAAAAAAAGAAAATCCAAATAAAATGAATAAGCGCGCGGTGTGGATAGTAATCATTTTCAGTTCAAAATCTGGGTTGGGCCATCAGGGGGGTGCGAATAGCGCTCAGATCACTAAGCCCAAAACATCAAATAAATGAAACGCATCGTTTCATGCTTCAGAATCCTTCACAACTCAACTTCAAAACGCAGCCGTTGGATCCTCTCCCAGTCAAAGGTCAAGCTCTCATCCAATGGTGAAAACTTCATCTCCTACCTCTGGCCATGGAAATGGAGGGAAGAACCAGAGTTCAAACATGGATCCTTCTCAATTCGAACTTTGCCATATCTCCATCAAAACACGTGGTTTAAAGCACTAACATACTCTAAATTCCACACTGAACACAACCATGGTCTTAGAAACAATTGAAATATCCTCTAACCCTAAACACGATCGGGGATCAAAATTCTGACCAAGAATCAATTGTCTCCAATCTTGAAATTGCTTGGTCTAAAACGCTCATCACATTACACTGATCAGTTTCCCCTATAGAATTCATATTATTGCTCACTATACACCAAGTTCTTGATCCAAACTGAAATGGTGTCATCACCTTGAACATAACCAAATGCTCTCAAACTCTCCAGAATCCATCCCCTAGTTGTCTCTAACCATTCTAACCTAACAATTTGACTTAACAATGCTTAAATTAAGGTGTATGGTGAAAGTTACAAACCTGGGATTTCTTGAATAACAGATGCACCAAATCTTCACTTCAACACTTCAATCCTTCCAGAATTGTTCCTTGTATCAAGATATAGCTTCTGTTTGCAAAAGAATTGATGGAAGATGCTTGCAACTCCAAACCCGATAGTGACTTGCAGCAGGTGGAACTCAAAAGCTCATGCACGATTCAGCCATGTTCTTGCTCTCAATTTGCTATGGAATCACTCAGTAACTCATAAGGAAGAGATTGCAATAGAAAGAATCGATTGAAATGGTGTAGAAATGAAGAATGGATTTCAATTTGCAATGACCAAATTCTGAATCCCAACTCTCTCTCCTTCCTCAACTCTCACCAACCCCTTCCATGAACCTCTTCTAAACCTTATATAGAATGATTCAGAACCCTCTAGCACCTTCTAGAACCATCCAAGGAGATTTTGAAAATCTCATGTCATGGTTTCTCATTTCAAGCCATACTCACACCAGTCCATGTTTCCCTTGTTTTCAGCTCCAATTCTGAATTGAAAATCTCCTTAGATGAGATGTATGAGATGTTAGGATGCTTGGATAGCTTGTACATTGATCTCTCTTATGTTTTGCAAGTGTAACTTAGATTACAAGTAACTTATGATAAGTCCCTTAATTTGACCTCAAATCAAAAATGTAATAATGCAATTGTTTCTAAAATGATTTTTCCATTCGATTTGGTAGGTCACTTGCATTGTTTTCGTCATGTATTGAAAATTCCCAAAAATAGGTCACTTTAATACCTTAAATCCTCCTTTATTTTGACCATGTTGACAAGTGTGAGCTACAAGCCTTTTCAACATCTCATGACCTCCTTACTAGCCTTAAAACATCATTTTGAACAAGTTTGATGTTGAATATTTTTCCATTTGAAGCTTGGAAATAGGAGTTATGGCCTTATGCTTGAAATGACCTATAATCTCCAAATGACCAAAATGCCCTTGACTTGTCAAAGCCATAACTTGAGTTCTACAAATCCTATCAAAGACTTCTAGTACTCTATATAAAGCTAATAAGATAAGGAACAAAATTCATGTTGACCAAAAGTTCATAGGAATCATCCTTCTTGGGCAAAAGTTTGATGCAAGTTGGGTAACTTTCAAGGCCCCAGATTCACATACCTCAGATGACCTGTAACTTGTCAAAGTCATAACATGAGCTCTACAAATCCTATCAAGGACTTATAGTACTAAAATTAAATCTAAGAACAAGCTTTACAACATTCATGTTGGGGGTAAGATGAGATGACAATCACATCTTGAGCTAAACTGCCTTGAAGATAGGGGTCAAACTAGGGGATTTTACACTGTCAAGCCCTAGAAACCCTAGCTTGAAACTTATCAAACTCTTCAATCATGATGAGTTGACCTTGGAATCATCCTTATAGCATCTCAATGCATCAATCCATGATCACATGGCTCTTGGTTTAGGTCTCAACCCTCTCCAAATCATCAGTTGACCTAGGGTCGACCCAGTCAAACCCTAATTATACCACTCATGACTAGGTCCTCTTAATCTTGCACCATGACCTATCTAGGCCTCATGATGGCTTTCAAGACATCTCATGAGCTCTTTCAAGACCTCAAGTCCACATTCTTGGCTTCAGAATCATCTGAGGAGCTCCCACAACTCCCAAGTTAGGAGGCACACAACCTTGGTTTCACCCACTCTCTCTGGGGATCTTTTAACTTCTCTGACAATGATATCAACCCCTGAGCACTTGGATAACCTTCTTGGCTAGCTTCAAACTCTTGTGTAGCTCTTGATTGGTAGTCATACCTCTGGATCTCCTGCATACATGTCAATGAAATGCAAATGATAATGTGAATGAAATGAGATGCAACACAAGCTAGGTAAAGAAATGTTTGTCAAATTTTGGGGTGCAACAGTTGGTGATCAACATATTGATGCTTCTCATGGTGTATCTCAAGGTGATGCATTTATGCAAGATGCTTATCATGATGATGGTCAAGGTAATAGATTTGGTGTTGAATATGGAGATCAGTCTTCCATTATGGCTAGGCTTCAAAACATACATATTTGGCAAGATGAGTATTATGAGGAGGATTGTCGTAGGTGAGATGCTTTTGAGGAAGCTCTAGTGGAACAATTTCGTCTTATGCAATGACAACAGAAGATACCAAGTTTGATGCCTTTGCCTCTTATGTGACTGAAAGTCTTGTCTCTATGCGAAATGAGATGGATGCTAATTACGCTGCCACAATTGCTAAGATAAATCACATGATTTCTGCTCAAAATGAGAATCACTAACACTATTCATAATTCTACTGAGAGTTGTATGATTTATTGAATCATCACTTTAGAAATCATGGACAAGGTTGGCATTGTGGAGTGAGGTCAATTCCTAGAGGTCGTGGGGGATGTTGAAGTGTTGAGATTTTATGTCGTTTGGATAAAACATCTTGTGGAGCATTTCTGTCATGCATTTCATAGTTTGAGTCATCATGCATTTTATGTTTTTTTTTGGTTTGTTTTGTCTTTAAGTTTATGTATTGACAATTTTATCACTTGTTTCAAGTGTGACTTTGGTTATGTATTGTATTGGATTTTGGATGACAATGTTGCAATGTTGTTTGTATTGCCTCTTTATTTATGTTGTGTTAACTTCAATTTGTATAACTTCGTGTATGTAGTGTATGTGAGTGCACAATCTTTCTTTGCAAACGCCTCTGTGTGGTATATGGTATATATGGTATATGTGATATATTGTATCTATGTGATACTTCTAATGACTTGCTTTGTCTCTTTTTGATGTTTTGAAAGAGGGAGAAGCATATGCAAGATATGAAGGTATGATGCACACAGTCATGGGGAGCTTTCATGAAGACATTAAATGCATCGTCGCAAGTTTTTCCATCATAAAAAAGGGGGAGTGTGTGAGTGCAACTTCCTATTAGAATTGTTTTAGGTGATGTCAAAACTAGGACAATTTAGAATTTATGTATATTTTACGGTATTCTCTGAGTCTAAATGCACATATTAGCATTAGGAAGCATAAAAACATTTTGGAAATGACTTAAAAAAGGTCTCATGTATTAAAAATGATTTAGAAAAGGTTTCATGTATAGAAAAACAAGTTTTTATGTAAAAAAAACAATTGTATGTGTCGACACATACGAGTTATAGGTCAACACATGTAACTCATTTTTGAAGCATGTAACCTTTGTTTAATGTGTTGACTGCATAGGACGATACATGATCTATACATGTCAACACATGACCTATACAAGTCGGCACATGCATCAAATAGATCGACATATGGTTTACATAGGTCGACACATGCATTAAATTTTTTGACTATTTGCATCATTTTCTAAATCTCTTGGATTTCTTTTACTTATACCTTGCACACATATATATACTTCATACATGCATCATTTATTTTTAGTGATTTTGAGAAAATCACAAACGAAACCAAGATTTCAAAGAGTGCTCTTCATCTTCAACCTTCATTCTATAGATACAAACAAAAAACTACACATAATCATTTTTTGTTTAGGTGCCATCTAGAATTAGAGTTGATAACCTCAATTTAGCTTGTTGAACTGTAAATTAGGTTGAGATCTTTGAGGGTTTCAAATAAGAAAAACAAGATGGGTTTTCCTTCAAGATCAATTGAGGATTTGAAGGTTTTGGATAAGGTTACACAATTTGGATTTGATCGAGTGAAGGCTTTAAAGAACAAGGGTTCTTAAAAAGGAGTGGCGTGGGACGGTAAATTAAATTGGTATTATTGGGTAACTTGATCAAGCTCAGTTAAGGTAAAAGAAAGCGTTAGAATCAACATTAAACATAAGGTTTGTAAGGTTGCATTGATACGTTTCCCTTGTAAACGACTTTTTAAAAGTAAGGTTAAATTTCACTATCTCAATCCAAATTCGAATTGAGGACAGATGTATCCATAGTGAGGCTGATTGGGAAACTGCCTAAACAAATCCTTATGTACTCTTTATCTCTTTTTTACTCTTTTATTTTTCATTTGCAAATTATTGAATTCTTCAATTATGCGATCAATATGTTTGGTTAAACTTTTTGATAACCTTTGAAAATTTTTTTTTTGAGTTGATCACAATCTATTAAATTGTGGTTGGATTTGCAAATCAACACAATCATACAAAATTCTAAACAAAATTGATTTCACACAAAGTGTGATAATTTGCCTCAATTACGTTTTTGTGTATTTTATCATTGGAAATAGCTTTACTTGTTGAACAACATTCAAGCAATTGTGGTTATAAGCATATTGATTGATTTGTTTATCATTATCATCAATTAGTTTTCATATACACATATCCGAATTTTTTGATAGCGGTTCGGTTTAGATGATTCGATCCGACTTACTTCCACTAGCCGTTAAATTTTCAAAATAATTTTTTATAAAATATAGACATTTTTTAAAATTGAAATCTATTCACCCCCTCTAAATAAATTCTTTTTGTCTAACACAAGAAAAATAAAAATGAAAATATAGTTACTTCAAATTATTTATGCTAAACTTTTTGCAAGACTTTATGATATATTTGGAACCCTTAGAACTGAGGAAGAATTTGAAAATTGTATTTTTGAGGATGTTTCCACATTCTCTTACAAAAAAGGCAAATGATTGGTACCCATATCAGACCACACAAACCATGAAATATAAAACAACAAGAGTAATATTTTCACAAGGTGCAATTGAGACCCTATGTGAAGCATGGGAAAAGTATAAGTCAATGTTGAGGTACTGCCCAAATTACAATTTTGATAACTTTACCCACCAGATATGTATCTTCATAAATGGGCTTTTGCAACCAAAAAAAAATATTACTAGACGCCACAGCATGTGGTTTGTTAATGGCCAAAACTTCTTAAGATGTAGTTGTTGTCAATGAAAGAATGGAACTTAGTGACCACAAAAGCCAAATTCTGGTTCAAAACTTGAAATTATAATTTGTTTGTAATTCACTAGGCGAAATTTAATTCGCACAACTGCTTTTTCCCTAGAAACAATTAGCAAACATGCTCATGATTCACCATGAGAGTAATCCAATCACCTAGGAAATTCATGACAAAAATATTTTTATATATAAAAACTAAATTAAGCACAAAGGGTTCAAAATATTATTTGGTGAAACTCTCTACAGCAAGAAAACCCATGTAAGAAAAATTTGTCAAAAAACACTTAATTTTAAAAGTGATTATAGGATTAAGCATATTTGGTGATACGACATCACTAGTGAATCTCAATTACTTGCAAAACACTCCAAAGCAATCAAGTAAGAAATGTATGGCTGGCTACTTAATGTATCAAATTCTTTCTTCACATCTCAATATTACAAATGTAATTTGTAATCAGGCTTTTAATTCAGATGAATGTGAAATTTGTAGTTGAAAATGCTTATAGTATGATGCTAAAAATTGAAATATTGAGAGTTTTAAATAAGCTTGTCACGTGTAGAACATATTTTTAAACCAATTTTAAAGTTTATAAGCGGAAATATTTATTGATAGATTATATGAAATTAGAATTTTAATACTTACTTGTTGAAGTTATGATTCGGAATTCCAAAAGAATGAATGATCGAATCTTCTTTTGTATTTCACACTCCCGTTTACAACTCTCAATTGGACAAGTTGTGGAGCCGTCAGTTGTATTTATGATTCTTGTGATTACAGAGGGGACCTAGCCATATATATATATATATATATATATATATATATATATATATATATATATATATATATATATATATATATATATATATATATATATATATATATATATATATATATATATATATATATATATATATGTAACCCTAGTCCCTACCCATTATGGGATCAAGGTTAAAGCCCACACTTTTATCCACACCAATCAAGTTTCAGATACTCAGCCTTTAATTAAAAGAGATCACTTAACCAATAAAAGGGCTTATATATGCATCCCCATCAGAATCACGATTAACATGTTTTTCACAAACTAAACAACAGTTCATTGTAGCCCTTAAAAAGTTAGATAAATCTAACATTTTCCCACTTGGGCAAAATCAATTGTGCGATTTTTATTTTTAAAATACAATTTGAAAATGACTCTAGAGTTAATGATTAATTCCTTAAAATGTGGCGCATTTTAAAGAAATGCATGATTTCAGGTGCAGTATCTAAATATGACTCCATCCAACAAATGTCAAGCAATATTGAATCACAACGATTATTATATCCTTCATTGACATAAAACATTTCGTGGTTACAAACAATACGGACTCCGTCAACTAGTCATCAGTGTGGAGTGTGGCAAGAAAATATCATGCTAATGTGATTCAACAGCCAACTACTATTTTCTTTGTCAGTCCTTAACAATTTCTCTCAAATGCATTAAAGCCAAAGAAATTGCATAGTTTTACAAACCATAATGCCTAAGCTCTAATATGGCGCCGACCACCGGCACAATGGTCATGACAACGCCAAGCTTAAATCATATCTTAGCTCCAATATGGCATCGACCACTGGTATAGTGGTCCCGAAGATGTCGAGCTCAAAATTATAATCATATCTCGAACTTCAAACTTGTGTCGACCATAGGCACTGTGGTCCCAATGACATTGAGTCCTAATTTTAACAATTGACTTATATATAAACAACGACAAATAATAATAACAATATTCATTGTAATATCAATTGCTTAAAATCGAAAGTACTCGAAAATACAACATTTAAAGTGTCTAAAATAAAATACATCATGATAAGAATATGACATTAAGAACAAACTCCCACTAACTAAGTACATCAAAAGAACTCACAATGCCCATAGTCTCAACATGGTTTTTGAACTCAATGGGCCTAAGTCCCTTAGTTAGGGGATAAGTTAGCATGAAATCAGTACCAATATACTCAACAACAATGTCATTTTTCTTTACAAGGCCTCTGACTGTCAAATACTTTAATCCCAAATGCTTAGAACCTCTAGAAGTTTTATTATTCTTAAATTAGAACACAACTGCACTATTATCACAATAAAGATTTAGTGGCTTTGCAATGGAATAAACAATACGAAGTCCAGTCACTAAATTTCTTAACCAAACAACATGAGTGGCAGCAGCATAACAAGCAACAAATTTTTCCTGCATAGTAGAAGAGGCGACAAGAGTTTGCTTTTTAAGCTTCCATGATATCGCACCTTCAGCCAAGATAAAAATGTAACCAGAAGTAGATTTCCTATCATCAACACACCCAGCAAGATCAGAGTCAGTATACCCAATTATTTCCAAGTTGTCAACTCTCCCAAAAACAAGCATATACTTTTTAGTTCTCTGCAAATATCTCATCACTTTCTTAGGAGAAATTCAACGATCATTCCCAGGATTAGACTGGTATCGTCCCAAGATGCCAACTATGAAAGCAGTGTCAAGCCTAGTGCATACTTGAGCATACATCAGGCTGCCTAATACACTGTCAAAGGGTTTTTCCCTTCATATCTGCCCGCTCAATCTCATTTTTAAGACATTGGTCTTTACTGAAATTGTCTCCTTTATTAGTTGGAACATTTTCTGACTTACAGTTTTGCATATTGAACCTCTCCAGAACTATCAATATAAGCCCTCTGTGACAAATCAAGCACAACACATGATCTATCTCTGTGCATTTCAATTCCCAACACAAAGGATGCCTCACCAAGGTCCTCCATATCAAAGAACTTGGTTAGCATAAGTTTGGTCTCATGAAGTAGACCAAGATCACTACTAGAAAGCAAAATATCATCAACATACAACACGAGAAAGATGAATTTTCTCCCGCCGACCTTAAGATATATGCACTAATCAACTTTATTTTCTTCAAAACCCAATGAAGTTACCACCTCATCAAATTTCAAGTATCGTTGTCTAGAAGCCTATTTCAAAACATAAATAGGTTTTCTTAATTTACAAACCAAATGCTTATTACACTTGTCACAAAACCCTCAGGCTGCTGCATGTACACCTTCTCATTAAGATCACCATTCAAAAAAGCAGTCTCAACATCCATCTGATGAAATTCCAAGTCGAAATGTGCTACAAGGGCCATAGCGATTCTAAAAGAGTCTTTAGTGGAAACAGGAGATAAAACTCCATTAAAATCAATCCCCTCATTTTGTGTGAAACTTTTAGCCATAAGTTTTGCCTTAAACCTCTCAATTTTACCTTTTGAGTCCTCCTTTATTTTGAATATCCACTTGCATCCAATTATCCTACAGTTTCTTGGTAACTCCACTAGTTCCCAAACATCATTATTTATCATGGATTTCATTTCATCATGCATTGCATCTGTCCACATGCTAGATTGAGAACAAGTAATAGCTTCTAGATAATTTTTAAGATCAATAACAATACCAACACCATAAGTATCCTCATTAAGATAAATTACAAAATTATCAGGGAAAGGAAGTCGTTTTTGTCTTACTGACCTTCTAACATGAATTTTCTCAACTGCCTCATCAAGTTGTGCAACCTCAGTTATAATAGGAGGATCCACTATATTTTCAACAAGTGGTTCAACCACATTTTCAACTAGATGTTCAACCACATTCTCATTTGAAGCAAAACCTCCATAAGCAATGGATGATATAGCATTATCAAAATTAGACAGTGACAATGTAACAACATTAGACATAACATAATCAATATTATTATATTTAATAAAAGGCTCGACAACATCAAGCTTAAGGAATTTTGCATGCATGGACTGCACAATTTTATTACCTCTACCATGACAAAAGAATTTGTATCCTTTAGATCTATCTGGAATCCAATGAAAAAACAAAGACTTATTTTTGGATCAAGCTTTGTCTCAAAAGGATTATATATTTTAACCTTTGTAGGGCAATCCCAGACACAAAGATGGTTCAAACTAGGTTTTCTACCTGTCCAAAGCTCAAAAGGTGTTTTTGGAACTGATTTACTAGGAACTCTATCAAGTATATATAGGTTTTTTTTTCAAAGTATCACCCCATAAAAATTCTAGAAAATTACACCTACTCATCATGCTTCTCATCATATCCTTAAGAGCGCGGTTTCTCCTTTCGTCTACAGTGTTTTGTTCAGGAGTACCAGGCATGGTATATTGTGGAACAATTACACAATCCTACAAGTATTTTGCAAAAGGCCACATGTGTTACCCAGTAGAATCATATCTACCATAATACTCTCCATCACGGTCAGATCATACCACCTTTATCACTTTTCCTAATTGCTTTTCAACCTCAGTTTTAAAGATTTTAAACTTTTCAAGTGCTGCTGATTTTTTCTTAATCAAGTAGAGATAGCCATATTGGGAAAAATCATCAATAAAAGTGATAAAAGATTTATTACCACAAATGGTGGGAGAAAGGGGTCTGCTAATGTTTGTATGAATAATTTCCAAAAGATCTGAACTTCTAGTTGAACCTTTATTATTGATCTTAGTAAATTTCCCTCTAATGCAATTCACACAAGTCCCTAAATCATTGAAATCTAAGGAAGGTAAAATATCATCTCTAATTAACCTTTCAACTCTTTCTTTAGAAATATGTCCTAAACATTTGTGCCACAACAAAGAGGATTTTTCTTTAATTTTAGATCTTTTAGCAATGGAGCTTTCAATATTCCAGGATAAGGAGATCATATCATAATCCTAAGATAACTTATATAAACCATCCAACAAGATACCATTACCAATAACTTGAGAATTGGAAAATTGTGACGGTTTAATTTGGCAAGTTACACCGGTTAGAACCGCCTCGATTTGCATGTTACAACGGTTCTATTTGGAAAATTGCGACGGTTCGAATTGGAATTTCGGTTTGATTTTGTTTTTATTGTTGATTGCGACGGTAAATTGTGTCGGTTTGAATGGCCGCAAGTTACGAATATTTTTAAAAAATAAAATATTTCCCTCAGTTTTTTTAGCAATATTATATAAAAAACAATTTAGTAAATAATAAAATAAATTCTAACTCTATTTCACCTCTATGACTGTTATAAAAAGCATATCAGCAACACATTATAAAACATATTTCTTCAACTTATTAGATAGTTAATAATGATTTTAATAGTTAATAATGATTTTAATACCAAATACAAAAACACAAAATATAAGCAACATTCATGTATTAATGCATTGAAATGAAACTAATATTTATCCAAGAATTCTCGGGCAATGAATCTTCTGAATTAACGGAATTGCTTCTATAAGTTCTTGTAACTTTGTGTTTCCATACACACCAGAATTTACCCTATTGATTAAATTCACAGTGCGGTATAAAAAAACTATTTAAATTAAATGCATGTTCCTTCGGAAGCATTTAGAGGAGAAGGTGCATCGGAACTTAGAAGATAAGGTTTCCTTGACCAATTCTCTTGAAACCTCTGTTTCACATACTCTTCTTAGTAATCCAAATAAAGATTGAAATCAATACCTTAAGAAAATGCTTAAGCAAGGAATGGATCATGCAAATCTTTACGACAAATAATTTCCACAATCTTGTTATTTTCCCCAAAAATCACACACCTTGTTATCTTCCCCCAAAAACCACATTACTCATAATCAATTAAAGCAACTCCCTTTTATAGTAATCATTCTTCAAAAACAAATACAAAATAAAAACAATTTTCATTAACTGCTTCCATTTCACTAAAGCTTGGGTCATTCATATAAAAAATTATCATCACCAAAGCTTCCATTTCAAGCATCCATATTTCATAACCTCAACTAAAATCATAAACACAAACATAAATAAAGTTTGGGTTTCAAAGAGATAGCGATATTATTCTGGAGGTTTTTTGGAAAACGGTTCTTCCGGCAAAAGTCCAAACTTTTTGTTGGAGGATGATTCTTGATAGATTACCTACTAAATTTAATTTGTTGAAAAGAAGGGTGATTGACGATTCCCTTTATACGGATTGTGCGTTTTGCTCAAATTGCATTGAGGATACTTCTCATCTTTTCTTCACGTGTTCTAAATCTTTGATGGTCTGGAATAAGATCTGTGTTTGGGTAGATATAGGGTGTATATCATAGGATAGCTGTCACCTTCACGCGAATGCTTGGAACTCGAGCCTCTCGGGCCGGTGCAAAGAGAACAAGATCTACTCTATTTGGTTTATATCTTGCTGGATTTTATGGAGGGCTAGAAATAAAATTATATTCAATAATGAAATTATTGATGTAGACGTCATTGTTATCGACATTAAAGTTTCATCGTGGAACTGGTTGATTCTAGGAAGGAAGGATAGTAAGCATTGTAATCTTCACGATTGATTTAAATTTCCGTTTGCTTTTTTGCAACCTTCTTAAACTTGTTGGTGATTGTATTCCTGTTATCTTGAGATTTTCTTAATCTCCTTCTAATATTATTTGCCTATAAAAAAAACACAGTTAAATTAATCCAAAGAAACCATAAAAAAGTGATATTTATCAAGATCAACAATTTTAAGCAAAAATATTATCAACATTCAGAGCAAACATATTTTTAAAAACTTATATTTTTGTCTTTAATATTTAGATTTAGTTTTAACAAACAAGTTATGAGGCTCTAGGATTATGTCGCGACTTGATTGTCGTGAAATTGTAAATTTCTTGTAGTGCAAGTCCATAAATCATTGAAATTTAAGAAAGGTAAAATATCATCTCTAACTAACCTTTCTTTAGAGATATGTCATAAACACTTGTGCCACAATAAAAATGATTTTTCATTAATTTTAAATCTTTTAGCAATGGAGTTTTTAACATTTAAGGATGAGGAGATCATATCCCAACTGAAAGATAACATATACAAACCATCCAACAAAATACCATTACCAACAACTTGAAAATTCAACATCAAATTTATTTTTCCATCATAAAAGATAAATTGAAATCCAAACTTATCCAAACAAGATACTGAAATCAAATTCCTCCTAAAAGAAGGTACATAACATGTATCTATCAAAACGAGTTCAAAATCAGTTCCTAAAACTAAGCTAACATCTCCCACTAGCTCCACAATGACTTCAAGATCATTTCCAACCATGAGTTTGCTTTCCTCAAGTTTGGTCTCCGCTAGTTTCTGAACCCATGTAAGGACACATCAATATGAATTGTAGAACCACTATCAAGCCACCAAGAATTAATGGGAACATCAACTAAGTTAGACTAAAAACAAACAAAAGCTAAATAGTTACCTCCAAATTTTTTCTTGTTGTCTAATCAAGCTTTAAAAGCATGACAATCAATTTTCTTATGCCCTTTTTCCTTACACCAAACCCGCCAAAAGGATTTCTTAAAAGCAACATACTTTGGACCTCATATATTATGGTGTTGTACATGATCAGGTTTCCTAAATTCAGGATATTTATGAGAAGCACTATGAGTATTTTTCTTATTTTTCCAAGAACTTTCATCAGAATGGGGTTTAGCATGAAAAGTTAGGAAGTCTAAATCACTTCTTTCCTTTTTGAGTTTCTCTTCCTCAACTACACACTTGGCAATAGTAGTAAGATATTGTTTAGTATTCTCTTTCTCAGGCAGTATACTTATCAAACACTAAAAAATGGCTATCTTTATAACACACAAGCTAAGTCGGTCACTCCTCTCCCACTTAACTAATTTTTCTTTCTCCTCAGGTGCACTCTGATTATTGATCACAGGTTTGGTTTCACGCAATGTCATGTCAAGGTCAACAATTTCTAATGAAAATTCTAAGTCTTTATTGCATTTCTTAAAATTAGACTCATTTAGGATCTCAATAGAAGTAGAACAGTTGTTTAGAGAGAAGGTCACTGTTGAGACAAAACAAGAATGCATTAGGACAAATAATAAAGGCAAGATATAGCTTTAATGAACATAAGCTATCACGAAGAGGGCAACATTATCACACAACCCCCTTTGGGTGAAATGCGCAAAATCCATTTTACAACCAAGGTCAGAATTTCATATGAGTCGCTCAATGAGCATACGTTGGGTTCAAAAATCTATCTCCTTTGGACAGATAAATTCTCCAAACCAAAACACCTCCAACAACTTCATCTACAAATTTTAAGAATAAGCTACTCAGTGAGCATACATTAATCAACCACAATCTCTACATACAATTGTCCACCTTTGGGAAGACAATCATAGTTGACTTAAAAATATTTCTCAAACTACAAAGAGACTTTTATAAATTAAAATGAGTGATATCACTTTAGTGGTAATGACACACAATTATTTATAAAATTTCTTGAATAAAAATCAAATTTCTCTTGTCAAAAATTATGAATTTAAACAATATGGAATTCTCAATACATTTTGTTTTCAACATGATCAATCTCGAAACTGTGCTATTAACTTGGAAAAAAAATTAATTAAACAAAATTACCGAAAACGATGTTATTGGCATGCAAAACAAAAACCAATCAACCAAAAATGCTGGAATTGTTCATTAGTTACAAAAAGGATTATTGCAGGACGTAAGTATCACTGTCAAGTTATTGATTAATAAGGCAATCACCTAATCAAATTCAATATTATAGTACAATCACACAGTAACAATTATTGATTCAATTATATGTTTCGTAACAATGTGTAGAAATTTGAATTACATACAAGTTTTCAATTTGAATACCATTATGTGTAGTGTATGGCTATAATTATCAATTCAATTAGTTATACATTCAATTGATAACAATTAATTATAGATACCAATTGACCGTAACTTAAAAACAATTGAAAAAACTACAACGGAAAGACAAGAAACATGTACTGCGTCGGAACAATTTGAGAGCATGTACTGTGTTGCATGATGTTGAATTCAATTTTAATTTAAATCGATTTCATAAATAGAAAAAAAAAATTTTGAATGTCAATTGATTAATTTTTATAGTTACAAAATTAATTTATAATAGTCAAACAATTGAGTTCTAACTCATATAATTAAACTCTGATACCAAACGTAAGCGTAAATATTTATTGACCAATTATATGAAATTAAAACCTCAATACTTAGTTGTTGAACTTATGATTCGAAATTCCGAAAGAATGAAGGACCGAATCTTCCTCAGTATCTCACACTCTCGTTCACTACTCTCAGTGGGGCAAGTTGTGGAGTCGTCAGTTGTTTTTTTTATTCTTGTGATTACAGAGGGGATCTAGCCATATAATAAATGTATAATCCTAGTCTCTATCTATTATGGGCCCAAAGATAAAAATCTACATTTTTGTCCACATCAATCAGATTTCAGATACTCAACCTTTAATTAAAAGAGATCACTTAACCAATAAAAGAGCTTATATATAAATTTTCTTTAAAAATATAACTAAAAAAACTCAATTTATATTATAAAACTTTCTTAAGAAAAACTAAGATTTAATATAAAATTAAAAAATATCTCAACAACATATTCATGAAATCAATATGTGTTTTATAATTTTATTTATAAATAGTAAAAACATAAAAAAAAAATTAAAAATAAACAATTCGCAGCAAAAGTCACAGAACGATTTACAGCAAATTCCGCAGCAAACTTTGCAGCAACTCCTGCGATATCCCCAGAGAATTTTGTAGTTTCAATGGATAACTAATTCCTACAAAACACATCGCAGTTAAATCCGCAGGAAATTTATATTTTAATATTAAATCTTAAATCGCAGCTAAAGTCTCAGGAGTTTCTGCGAAATTTTCTGCCACGTTAATTTTTACAGGAAATAGTATTTCACAATATTAAAGCACAGATAAATCGCAGGTATTGCTGCGGAACTACTTCCGCAGGAAAATACGCAGGTAATCTGTGTACTCCTAATAGTAATAAAAGAGCTTATATAGAAATATTCTGTTTCCCTGCATTTTTACCTGCAGATTTTGACAATTGTTCCGCAGGAAATGTATTACCCGCAACTCTTTCTGCTATTTTCTGTTTCTAGTGGGTAATTTAGTTAGCAGGTAAAGTCGCAGGAAAATGTCGCAGGTAGCGTAGATAAATTTGCAGATAACACCGCTGGTAATTGAAATTTTCGCTGGAAAAGTCGCAGGTAAATTCACAAATAGTTTCTCTTTCAGATTTTTAGTTTTTATCATTAATTGTGTTTAATGCATATTTAAAATATTATAATAATTGTTAAATATCAAAGTAACTATAATATGAAAATAAAAATCTAACTTGAATAAGACAATGCAACACTAATCACATTCAAATTTTTAAAGCAACCAAATATTACTATATAGTCAATAACAAGTACTTCTAGAGTTATATTACTAAAAATGACACAATCAAGTTACTAATAATCACTTGCCCAATCAAATTAATAAGAAAAAACAATCCAAATCAAAATTCACTACTAATGTGTTCACTAATGTCTTCATCTGATTCATCAACATCATCTTCACTTGAGTTATCAGTTCCATTATTGGCTTGAGTACACACCTAGTATTATTCTGAGCAAAGTCCAATATTTGATGGGTGAAAGAATTTAAATTTTCTCCAAATGCAGAATTTGATTTCACACTGGCATCAATCTCATGCCCATCATTTGAATCTTGATAAACAAGAACAACATAGTCAGCAATCTCCTCAAGTGCAATCTTGTTTGGAATGTTAGACTCCTCAATTTTCTCCTGAGGCTGGTCTTCAAGAATGCCTGAATCCAATCTGTCCCAAGGTATACTAGCAGTTTTTGAATATGAGATCTTTTCAGAGAAGCCTCAAGCGGAGGGAACCAGTTACTAGTCAACTGAATGAAAAAAATTCAAATGTGAGTCAACTGAAAGCCAATTTATTCATTAGTTTGATTGAGCAGCAGCACCAGACACAATCTGATGCGACAACTTTGAGTAAAAAATATAATACGACAATGTATGCAACATTTTAAGCATACAAGTGCCTTACAACCGTCAGGAGAAGGGGCGTGAGGGAAAAGAATGAAGTATCAACTCGTGCATTTATGTAATAAATTCTGCACCAAGGAACAATTATACATTATTGCTTACAATCCATGTATATTATGCGATTAAACGGCTTATCTAGTAAAATACTTAAACAATGTTTGTGACCAACATATTCAGAAAATGCTATTTCAGTTGCAGTTTACTTCCTAAACCCATGAGCATTGGCAAGCTCACAACAATTTTTATTTATATACCTAACCCGCACAAAAAAAAAACCTAAAGTCAGAACCTGTGACCCAAGCCCACCTTGCCTTAAGCAGAAATGTAATGTGTTTTGGATTATGAGCATTGGCAACAAGAATTGAACTCTTCAACACATTATTAAAGATGTTTTATTTCTATGTCAAGAACCAAAAAATAAAATGGAATTTCAATTAGGTGCAGTCTGGTTTGATGGTTTTCATGCATAGTTTATAAAGCCCTAAAAGTTACAGAAAAAATATATGTACTGGGGAGGCAAAACAAAAACTATACTTTCAATAGTTACCAAGGACAAAAGAAATTCTGGCTCATATAACCGTCAAAGCAAATATCATAGCCAAGCAACATTAACAAACTAACTTAAACTTTTGCATAATAATAATAATAATAATTTTAATAATAATAATTAACATAACAAGGGATCAAAATTGAAAAGTTAGACTAAATAACATTCGGCGTAAAACAGATTGTAGTTCGCCAGATATCAACCAAACGAAATAGAAATTTTGTTCAACTTACATGGGAAAATAATCCCTCTGAGAGAACATACTATGATGTCCCAATGCAGAATTATTTCCATAGTTATCTGTATCAATGCTGCAAGGAAATATAATAATGATATTAATTAATGCATTACAATATTTCTCAACGACCTTTTGTTTAGTTAAGTATCTATGAAGATTAGATGCATAGTATGATGCGAATACGACATGACACAGGCATAAGGGAAATTGATAAAAATCAAGATGCCACGCAATCAAGATACGTTAACAAAATCAGGAGTCTAAGTTGCATGGATATGAGTTCGGTACTGGGTTCGGGATACCTAGTTTTGAAAAACAACTAAGGTATTAAAAATATACAATAAAATATCTTTCATAAACATAGAGAAGCAAATATACAACAAACAAACAAAGAGAGCAATATGAAGACTAATTACTTGTTATACTCTCCGCACTGTGTCTGGCCACAGCATGTCCAACCTAATTATCAAGCTGGAAAGTGTTAGCTTTTGTCTCCTAAAAATACTAAAAACACACTAATTATCAGAAACACTGAATCAAATATTAAAAACACCAGAGGCATTTTATCAAACATTTAGAGTACAATAAAGAAATTATAGTAAAAATATTAAAAACACACTGAGGCTTTATTTTTTAACAGTATCTCCCATTAGAATTGAATTCTGTAATTGACTTACATTAGACTAATACACTTACATCCCTATTTGCTTAGGTTCTCTACTTAATTCCTAATTTGACTTTTTTCTATTTTAAGAAATTTATTTATATTTTAAATTTGGTTGAATACTAAAACTCTCTTTAATAAAATTGAGCTGATAATTTCCAATGTATTCAACAAATATTGGTTCTACTATTTAAGTTGATGATAGGGATTGAACACAAAATCATACAATGAATAATGAGTTGTGCTAACAATGAACAAACTTGAATATGAATATGGTATACTGAATCACTTGAATCTCTTAATTTGTTGTATAAAGGCTGAGGTGGTTATCCTAAACTGTTGCAACTACCATCATAGAACGTGAGTAGGGACATTTTATAGCAAACTGTCATGACTTTAGTGTTGTAGATTGGTAATTTTCTTGTAGTGATATAACAAAGAGGCAAGTTGAAATTCAGCAAACCATTGTAAAATAAGTACAAATTCAGCAAACCATTGTAAAATAAGTACTACTAACAGAAGAAAAATGATTAAAGACATCTTACATGTTCTGCTTCAAAACTAAAAAATTTATGACTTCAAAAAATATACCTTCGACTACATATTTAATTAATAATAAAATATACCTGGATTATCGGCCCTGAATCGAATTGCGGTCCAACCACCAGCCAGAACGCCGATGGTGTTCCTTTCCATAGGATCAACCAAATTATATTTAGCAGGATCTTTGGCAGGATCAAAATTACCAACACCAGTTCCAACAACAAAAAAGTTATAACCATGAAGATGAAATGGGTGTGATTCAACAATAAGAAGATTAGTATCCTGCAAAACAAGCTCAATTGTAGAATTAAAAGCAATCTTGCCAACTCTTGTTCCTGTCGAAGTACCAAGGTCCGCGGTTAAAGGCGCGCCGGTATAGTTAAAAGCACTCAAAGGCTTATCAGGAAAATCAGTTCTGAAAACACCCTTGATGTCAAAATGATGAGCTTGAAGAAGCGTGGTTTTCGGCATCACAAAAGTAACATTGTAAGAGATGCAACTAAACGTGTTCCATTGATGCATGTAGGACAAGAATTCATGCCTAAACCAATGATGTAAAAAAGATTTCTGTCAACTTTGAGAGGAACATTAGCAGGATATTTAGCAGAATTCAAACTCTTTAACTTTTTGCTATAATTCAGAGCAAAGTTTGTGTCATTTGTGTTAGGTAGTTGAGGAAATGAAGGGATGATAGTGTTTGAAACTCCTTTGTATTGAAATATAGCTGTTGCAGTTTTGTTATCAACTGAGACTAGTGCATCCATGAAAGTTCTTGTAGCCATGAAGTATCTGCTTGGAAGTTGGTTTTCTTTGACAAGAACATTTGTGGTTTGACCAGGACCTACTAGAATTGATTGTGTTATGAGAAAACATGCATAAAGAAGAAAAAAAGGAGAATTTCATGGCAACAACACACACGGATTGAAGAAGAGCAGTAAGCAAGAATAATCGAGTCACTATTATTCGCAAAGAACAACATGATAGCGGAGGCAACATCACATTCATATGATTTAGGGATTCCAACAAAGCAGAGCATCATTATACACATACAACATTATACGCACAATAGCAGACAAATTTGGAAAGAGGCACACACGAACGAAAAGAGGAAATTGTAGCATCGACGAAAAGATCAAAAGCAAAACTCAGAGTGTACTTAAATCCAGCTCCAAGTAAGTTATTACTTTAATTCCATTATGTTTCCATGATTTAAGCTACGAGTTCGTCACGATTTCGAGTCGAATTCCAAACAAAATTTGATGTGAGCAAAGAAATTAAGACAGGCGAAGGACGCAGGGGGTTGTGAGTGATCCCCGACGTCGCCGACGTGGCGGAGGAATTCAATACATGGCCGTGTTTTTTATGAGCGAGAGGAGAGAGTATGTCGCGCAAGGGAGAGAGGGAACAGTAGACGGGAAGTAAGAACGAGAAATGGTTTTGCTGAGTGAAGCTTCCTTGTTCTCTACTATGATGAAACTCGTTTGGGCCTCAAAGGGCATAAGCCCAATGTTGTTTTTTTTCTCTTCAACACACTTCAATCATTTTTTTGACTCTAACATTTTTGTCCCTAGGCCCATCAATAAAAAGGCCTGCTCTTGTTTCTATTTACAATCCCTTAATTCACTATTGCACCCTGTTTGTTTAATTAATTTCTTGATTAATTTTGCATTGATTTTTTTTTAATTTCTTTTATTGACTCGGATGATGTTTTGATCTAATTTCGTGGGCTTTGGATGCCATTTTTAATATTAATTATAGTTTTGATTAATTTTTATTAGGCTTTGAATATTAATTATTTTTAGTCGATATTTTAATATAATTTTGATGTTGAATAGTTTTGATTTGCTTCATTGTTCGATTATTCACTTTTTTCCCTTAAGGATATTTAATTCAATTCTAATCTTTGATTAAATTAATATTAAAATTAAACTTTAAGATTTTAACATGACAACTTTTATGATAATTTCCTTTTAACTTAACCCAGTAGAGGATCTCAATGATAACATAATCCATTTTACAATTCAATGAATCAATTAATTTGTTTCTCTATTTTTGAAATTATTAAATAAATAAACTTATATTTTACAATTATATCATAAACTTATATTTTTTATTTTTCTAATTTTTACAACAATAAAAAATATTAAATAAATAAATTTTCTTTTAAAAAATAACTAAAAAAACTTAATTAATATTATAAAACTTTCTTAAGAAAAACTAAGATTTAATATAAAATTAAAAAATATCTCAACAACATATTCTTGAAATCAATATGTGTTTTATAATTTTATTTATTAATAGTAAAAACATAAAAAAAAATTAAAAATAAATAGATCGCAGCAAAAGTCGCAGAACCATTTACAGCAAATTCCGCAGCAACTCCTGCGATATTTACTAAGAATTGTGGTTTCAATAGATACGAAAAGTGTCGCAGTTAAATCCGCAGGAAATTTATATTTTACTATTAAATCTTAAATCGCAGCTAAAGTCTCAGGAGTTTCTGCGAAATTTTTTGCTACGTTAATTTTGTAGGAAATAGTATTTCACAATAATAAAGCGCAGACAAAATTGCAGGTATTGCTGCGGAACTACTTCCGCAGGAAAATACGCAGGTAACCTGTGTACTCCTAATAGTGATAAAAGAGCTTATATAGAAATATTCTGTTTCCCTGCATTTTTACCTGCGGATTTTGACAATTGTTCTGCAGAAAATGTATTACCTGCAACTCTACCTGCTATTTTCTGTTTCTAGTGGGTAATTTAGTTAGCAGGTAAAGTCGCAGGAAAATGTCGCAGGTAGCGTAGATAAGTTTGCAGATAACACCGCTGGTAATTGAAACTTTCGCTGGAAAAGTCGCAGGTAAATTCACAAATAGTTTCTCTCTCAGGTAATCTATGTATTCCTAGTAGTGACATATACACCCCATTAGAATCACAATTAATCCATTTTTCACCAATTCATTGTAGCTCATAAAAAATTAAATAAATTTAACATTAAATTATAGAAAATATGATAGAGAAACAAGCATAAAGAAAGACCATTGTGATGGTGTATAATTTTCATATTTGATAAGCAAAGAAATGAATTACACTACAATCACAACATGATTTATGTATAAATTAAATAAAAACCATAACCTATAAAAATGATATGCACTACTCATTTTAAATTAAGGATGGTACCCAAGAAAAAGGATACGGTGAAAAAAAAGGTCTCATGACATAAAAGATAATAGAGTTAAATATATTTTTGGTCTCTATAAAATTATCAAATTTATTTTTGGTCCCTATTAAAAAAATAACGTGTTTTGATCCCTACAAAATAATTATGTACGTAGTTTTAGTCTCTACTGTTAAACCAATGTATACTTTTTAATGATTATTTTGCATATATGTTTAGAATGTTATAAAAAGTTTCTTAAAAAAAAAAGAAACTCAAAGTTTGATTTATAAGTTAGAAATTTTCATTACTTTTATTATTATCTTTTGAAATTTAAAAAGTTCATATTTAATTCTTCTCGTTTTAAAAAATTATATAATTTAGTAAAAAAATATTTTATAGTAATTTAAACACGTATGAAAAAAAATTATTCATAAATTTAAAAGTTTAGAGGTAATGAAATAATTTCTAAAATTTTAGAAATTAACAAGGACTAAAACTGCATGTATAAAATTTTTGTAAGGATCAAAATCTATCTTTTTTTTATAGGAATTAAAATTAAAATATGAGATATTTATAAGAACCAAAAATATATTTAAATCAAGATTATAATATTATATGCTTGTGCTTTGTATAGTCCTTTAGTTAGAATTTCCTTACATTAATTAAAATTGATTTAGTAGTTTTTTCAGTTCAGTTTTAAATGCTTAATGCTTATCTTAATTTACATGCTTTCTAGAATTGAGGTTAGGTTTCAACTTATATAACTACCATCAATGTGTCTAACATGGTTTAAAAATCAATGCGTACAACATGATACATGATTTAGCTATTTGATTGAACAAGCATGCATGACCCTTTACAAATATTTTAGAGCCTTAAGCGAAAATGTTAAGAAAAATTTTTTTATAAGAATTTTAAAGAGACTTAGTATATTATATAAAATATTAATTTTTATATTAATTCTTTAGTTTTTTTAACTGCAAAATTATTTATCAGAGTTTTATAATCAAGCAATTCTAATACTTTATTTTCAATAGATAAAATAGTTAACCTATTCAATCTATGTTGTAACATTATTGATCTTTGATATGATTTAAACAATTTTAATTTTAAAAAACTTTGTTCAGCAATAACAACTGTTACAGGGATTGTCAATATAATTCTATATGCAATATAAACATTTGGAAAAGAATTTAAAGTTTTAATAAAACTCAATACTTCTATTGGTGTGCTAATTTTTTCTCTTAACACTTCTCTTAGTACTTTCCATTTTGAAAATAAATCAAGATCGTCAATATCAGAGTATTCATTAAACCTTAAAAGATTTTTCAGATTATTACAAAAAATTTCAATTCATCCTCATCTAAAGCTTTAATTTTTTTGCAATCAAATAATAAACCAAAAATAGTCTCATATTATAAAAATTATTCAAAATCTTGTCTCAATAGAATTAATTAATTCATCTAATATGTATAAAGAATACTCAATACGAAAAGATTCTTTAGGTGAATGTGTGGTCTCATGACTAATATTTTCATCAAAATGAAATTTTCTATGAATTTTACGTTTTTTACGGAATTTTTCTCTATATCCATTGCGATGGCTATTTTTCTGTGGATTATAAAGCCAATGCAAATCCTTTTTCCCTATGATTTTTTAAATAAGTGATAATACCTTTTAAATGATCTATTGCAACATCTATATGCATATCTTTTTATTGTAGAATCTTGCTAATAGAATTGACAGCAAACAAAATATTATATCAAATATTCATTCCTAATAAAAAATTCAAAATTTTCAAACTCATGAGTTGCTAAAGACACGACTTCACTTTTTAATTTAGTATCTTTATAATTTTTTGATAATTCAATCAAAACATCTCTTACCTTTGGATTTGAAACTTAATAGCTTTAACACTATCTATTATATTTTTCCAACGAGTTTGAGATAATTATTTAATATAAAATTTAGATACGTTATCTTCCAAAAATTTCCACCTTTTGTAGATGAAGATAAATGCGTTGTAGAACTCTAAAAAAAGAAATAGCTCTAGGACAGGAACTCCAAAGAATAAATACTTCAGAGAGGTTGAGCCGAAGAACAAAACTTGATCAATAGACAATAGGTTTTAAGGGAAGGATAAAAAGAATTTTCTTTATGACCAGAAGATGAACAGATGAAAAAAAATGTGAAGAATGGAGTATGGAGAGTGAGAGATGTTAGTTAGGAAATTGTGATGGGTTAATAGAAATTTATTTTTTTTGGGATAAATAAAATATTTTAAATGACATTAATTATGATATTGATTAATTTGAAAAAAGATGATATTGATTGACTAATTTTTAAAGAAGAGGGAGATTCTAAATTATTTTATTTTAGTCAATTAAAATTTGTTAATAGTTAGTATTAATAAATATTTTGTTTAGGGCGTAAAAATATATTTTTTGTGAGACCTTATGCTAATGCGTAATTTGTCTTGCATCTTGCACGGCTATGCAACCATGTATGAAATATAAACAAAATGTGAAAAATGGAGTATGGAGAGTGAGAGATGTTAGTTAGGAAATTGTGATGGGTTAATAGAAATTTATTTTTTTTGGGATAAATAAAATATTTTAAATGACATTAATTATGATATTGATTAATTTGAAAAAAGATGATATTGATTGACTAATTTTTAAAGAAGAGGGAGATTCTAATATTAATTTCATGGTTAATTCTTGAATATAAGAAAAACTATGAATTTTTTTTCTTTTCCAAAGTATAAGCCCAATGAAACAATGAAATTGAAAAAAAAAAATTCATTTTTTATCTACAAAGTCAAACTCACGAGTTTGTGAGAGTTTTCTATTGTTTGAAACCATTCTTGCATGATCTAATGTTCTTTTAATTATTTATAATGTTTTTATTGACTTATTTGAAAATTCTGGAAATGATAAAAGGAATTTTTCAAATTTGAGAAAAAGTCACTTGTCCTCTAAATCAAACACATGAGCAAGAAATCCGTCATAACCTTTTGTGTTGAATGATAAAAATTATTTGTTTTTTATAAAATACAACACTTAACTTGAATAGGAAAATAAATTTTGTCCATTGTGTTAAATATTAGAAGAGAAATTATTACACAATATGATTATAAACAAGTTGGGGGTATGTATGTTGAATAAGTCAAAGTGTTGAAAACTTCAAAAAAATGATGCATGAATGAAATAGAACAAAATTGGAAAAGAAATGAAAAGAAAAATGAAAAGAATGCTAAAACATACAATGCATCAAAAATAAAAATAAAATAATTTGTTAAAAATGAAATGGAAGATAAAAATAAAATATAAATTGTTATAAATGATGAATGATTGGTGTCTTTAACAAAAGGCTCTTTATATATAAGGAAAACAGTGATTTATTCTAAGCTCAACAATATAAAACATAAGAAAGCCTTTATTGGTCCATTGTTTGATAATTTGATAATCAATATAATGAATGCAAGTGTATAGTAAGAGAGAACCCCTTTCCCCCTTCAAAACGAAAAATTGTGAGGAAGAAATGGATAATTTTTTTGTCAGTTAATGAAAATATTTGATTTTATCCTTTGTTTTATAAAATCCTATTTATATACATGCTTTATTTAGAATACTATTTGCTTGTCTTGATTCTAGTTGTTGACAAAGCTAAGTCAAAAATACGTTAAAAATACCTAGGCATTTATTTTATTTTTTTATAAGAAATCAAACGAAAAACAACAAATTTATCAATGAAAGGTGATAAGTTTTATGTATTTTATTTATATCGGTTAATATTTTAACATATTTTGTTTATGGTGACTAGCTGACTAACCATGTTAGTTAGTTTTGTTATTAATTATTTAGACGAGGTATGGATTCTCCAGAACAACTTTTTGTTAGATCTTGAAATTGAAAGAACACATGTAGGAACAATAGTAAGAACAAAAAAAAGTTACAAGCCAAGTTAAAAGATTTAGAAGAGTCCTATATTTCAAAGTAAGAAATCATGGCTGATATGAATAATAACAACAATCTAAACAAAAATAATGACAACAATGCAAACAATGGAATCAATGTTGGTTGCATGTCATACCACTAAAATCCAAGAGATGTGATAAACATAGCTAGACCACAAAGTAATTTTCATGAAACAGTTATGCAAATGGGATTGTTACAAATTCTTTATGCTAACATTTTTGCAAGATTAGACCATGAGGACCCGTAAAGAGTTCTAAACAAAAACAAACAGAGAATGGGTAAGGGGGTTAGTTACGCGATGGAAAGGTGTTAGCACCCAAAAAGTCTATAGTACTCTATAGGAAACCTTTAAAATATCTATGTTTTTAGTTTGAAATAGTTTGCTTGAAAGAAGATTGGGGAGATGAGAAGAGAAATATTTTTTAAGATTTTTGTGTTTGGAGAGACTTATCGCCTCATGCCTACGTACCCACAAATTGCAATATAGGATCAAAACCTTGCAGTTTGTGGTACAAATGACAAAAAAAATTGTTATCATTGATTTTAAATATAAAGACAAGTCGTCATTTCCAAGCAAATAATTCCACTTAAAGAGATGAATCATGTCTAAACTTATGAAAAAGTTTTAAAAGAAAAGTGCACCAAGGTGAGTTTTTATATTTTTTTATGTCTTTTTGAAATTGCTCAAAATATGATTAACATTGATTGACATTTATTAAAGAAAACAAAGTTTGAAAAAAAAATCACTTGACTAAAGTCAATGTTTTATTATGAAAGCGGTTTGAAGTTTGAAAACAAGAAGGTTTTTGAAAAATGGGGGAGCTTTGAAAATTTAAGAAGGAAAGGAGATGAAGTGATTATTATAAAGCATAAAGTAAAAAGATAGAGATAAGAAGGATCTAACCAAATTGTAGCACACTTCATATCAAGTGAAATAAGAATTTCATACATCTTGAAGTATAAACAAATGAGCAAGCCAAATAAATGCAAAGATCCATAATACTCAAAGCATAGGGAAATAGTCTTAATTCTAAGTCCAAGAGTCTAATAATAATCCAAGAGGTCCAAGGCTAAGTCTATTCATGAGCATAACCACAAAATTAAGAGTACTAAATTTTTTAGAGATTTAATCATTTATTAGTGTTTTGAACAAGATATGATCCAAGTGGACAAAAGAAAAAGAGAGCGGAAGCATAAACAATAATATGATATAAGATGATAATAATGAAGCGTAAAAATAAAAGAGAGATAGAGAGCGATAATGAAACATAAACAAAATTAGTACAATGATATTGTTAGTGAGTTAGTGATTAGTTGTTAGAACAAATAATCAACGATGGTTAAATAATGCACTTAGGTCAAAGTTAATGAAGACTCATTAGAGGATTGATAAAATCAAAGCCTCCTAACAACAAGTTTCATAAGTAATGGACCTAAGACAAATAGTCAACCATACTTGGACTTTCAAATATAAGTTTGAGTCATAATGATCATTTTCTGATACGGAACAATTTAGCGCTATTTTAAGTAATCGTAGTTGGGTTTATGTAAAAACCACGACTATCTGAGACCGATCAATAACAATGTTAGTGCTAATGCATGCTAGAGAAGTGATATGTAGATAACTCTCCGAAAGTAATACCGTACAAAAAGAAAAGTGGTAACGATCTCATCTTCATCAAGAACTTAAAATAAGTTCCAATGATATCGAAGATTTTCATTGATCAAAATGAAAAGAGGAAGAGGAGAGGGGAAAACCAAATCGAATCACAATTCTAAAATCCTTCCATATTTAAGTTCAACCACTCATCTTGGTGGATTAAAGAACTAAACATATCATTAACTCAAAGCATCTAAAATGAATAGAACAATTAACTTTAAAGATAGATTTGAATTAGTGAATGTTTATCCAACTTCATATACACCCTTAGTCCATTGAATTTAAAGAGGAATAGGACCTTTAAAGTGCAAACCAAAGCAAAAATCAAAAGAGAAAAGAATAAGAAGAGGAAAGAACTAAAACAATATTTTTCAATTCATCCTCATCTAAAGTTTTAATTTTTTTTCAATCAAATAAAAAATAAAAAATAGTCTCATATTGTAAAAATTGTTCAAATCTTGTCTCAATAGAATTAATTGATTGATCTAATATGTATAAAAAAATACTCAATAAGAAAAGATTCTTCAGGTAAATGTGTGATATCATTACTAGTATTTTCATCAAAATGAGATTTTCTATGAATTTTACGTTTTTCACGAAATTTTTGCTCTATATCCATTTCGATGGCCATTTTTTGTGTGGATTCTAAAGCCAACGCAAACTCATTTTCTCTATAATATTTTAAATAAGTGATAAGACCTTTTTAATGATCTATTGCAATATCTACATGCATATCGTTTCTTGTTAACAGAATTGACGGCAAACAAAATATTATACCAAATATTCGTTCCTAATAAAAATTCAAAATTTTCAAGCTCATGAGTTGCTAAAGACATACTTCACTTTTTAATTTAGGATCTTTATAATATTTTGATAATTAAATAAAAACATCCCTTACCTTTGGATTTGACACTATCTATTATACTTTTCCAATGAGTTTGAGATAATTATTTAACACAAAATTTAAATACATTATCTTGCAAAATTTCTACCTTAGCAAACAAAGAATAAATACGATGTAGAACTCAAAAAAAAGAAATAGCTCTAGGACAGAAACTCTAAAAGAGAAGAAGAAATTTTTTTTTATAAACAGAAGATGAGGAGATGAAAAAAAATAAAGAATGGAGTCTGGAGAGTGTAAGAAATTAGTTCGGAAATTTGGATGAGTTAATAGGAATTTATTTTTAATAAATAAAATATTTAAAATGACATTAATTATGATATTGATTAAATTAAAAAAATATTATATTGATTAACTAATTTTTAGGAAAGAGAGAGATTCTAAATTATTTTATTTTAGTCCCTTAAAATTTGTTAATAATTAGCATTACAAATATTTTTTAGGAGTCTAATAATATTTTTTTGAGGGGCTTATGCTAATGTGGAATTTACCTTGCATCTTGTACGTACGGTCCTGCAAGCAATTATGAAATATAAGGTTGTAAATAAGTTGGGGGTATAAATGTTGAATAAGTCAAAGTGTTGAAAACTGAAAAAAAAAAAAAAAAAAAGTGATGCATGAATGAAATAGAACAAAATTGGAAAACAAATGAAAATAAAAATGAAAAGAATGCTAAAACATACAAAGCATCAAAAATAAAAATAAAATAATTTGTTAAAAATGAAATGGAAGATAAAAATAAAATAGAAATTGTTATAAATGATGAATGATTGTTGTCTTTAACAAAAGGCTCTTTAGATATAAGAAAAACAATGATTTATTCTAAGCTCAACCATATAAAATATAAGAAAGCCTTTTATTCATGAACGCAAGTGTATAGTAAAAGAGAACCCCCTTCCCCCTTCAAAAAGAAAAATTGTGAGGAAGAAATGGACAATTTTTTGTCAGTTGATGAAAATATTTGATTTTATATTTGATTTTTTGTCAGTTGATAAAATCTTATTCATATACATGTTTTATTTGGAATACTATTTGTTTGTCTTGATTCTAGTTGTTGACAAAGCTAGGTAGGTGATAAAAGCCTAAATTATGTTAAAAATACCTAGACATTTATTATTATTTTTATAAGAAATCAAATGAAAAATAACAAATTTATCAATGAAAGGTGATAAATTTTCTATTTGGTTATTTTAGCTTTGCATCGATTAAAAACCGATAAAAAGATCAAAAATCACCAAAAATAGTATAAATGACAAAGCCAGGGACTTTTTCAATAATCAAGGCTTTATAGGCCAAAACAACATAGGGGCGCTTAACGCATAAAGGAGGTTCAATGACTTCAGGGTAAGGTACTTCATAATGAAAGAAGGGTTTGGTGGCTAAGCGAGTTTAGGTGATGCGCTTAGAAAGAAATGACAAAACGGATATTCTAAGGGTAGCTGGCATTATTTAAACTAGAAGAAAGTAGGTGTGCTAAGCGAGACTGGGTGATGCACTTAGTGAGCAAAACTTTCCCAAACCTATAAATAGGGGTTCTTAGCAGTTCATTTGAAATATATCGGTGGATTTGAGGTAGTTCTTAAGTGAAATTAGGTAATCACTAAATATCACAAGAGAGAATAAGAGAGGAATATTGAGGGATAAAGCGATGTCCGAGGAAATCGTCAACAAGTGTTTTTGAACTTCTTTTTTCTAGGAATTAATTGTAATGCAACGATGAGTGATCATAATTAATTTTCTATTTTGCTGGGGTTGGACGTAGTTGTCGTATTACTTATGTTTTGATCCCGACCATGGCATTCAGTGTAATTCTTCTTAAATTTTAATATTGATCAATTCTTAGTTCTTAATATTTGTTTGGATTATCTACCTAAAACTTATTTTTATGGTATGTCTTGATATTCAAAAGGTATTGGTCATTACTAGATCTATGTATGTCACCTATTGGATGCTAACGTCTAGACATAGATTTAGGGTTGACATCTGCATTTACTGTTGATGTTGACCGATTTGTCATTAATATCCACATTTGTTGTTGAAAGTTATTATTGTTGTATTTGTTAATAGGTTGAGAGATGGTCTATTAGGCAATACATGTGATTTCATGTCGTTGACTTAGACATAAGTTGCGGTGAGGGCTTCTGGCATTAATATTAATAACTTATTATAATTGTATATTATTGGTCAAGGATGTTACATAAGAATAAGTCTATGAAGTTTAAACCCAACAGTGTTTTCTCATTGTTGAAACACCAAAAGTTTATTTTCTTCTATTTTACATTTTAAGAATTTACCAGACAATTAATCTTTTGATAAACCAAACTTAATGAAATAGAAACTATTGTACAGTCTTTTAAACACAACCATTCCCTTTAAGACGATAAATATTGCACTTTCTATCTGCAATGTAACATAATTGTGCCATTGACGAGGACTGTCGTTAGTTTTTGAAGAGATTGCTATAGTTTTTTTTATCATTTTATGTATTTTATTTATATCGGTTAATATTTGCACATATTTTGTTTATGGTGACTAGCTGACTAACCATGTTAGTTAGTTTTGTTATTAATTATTTAGACGAGGTACGGATCCTCCAGAACAACTTTTGTTCGGTCCTGAAATTGAAAGAACACACATAGGAACAATAGTAAGAACAAAAAGAAAAAAGTTACAAGCCAAGTTAAAAGATCTAGAAGAGTCCTCTATTTCAAAGCAAGAAACCATGGTTGATATGGATAATAACAACAATCTGAACAACAAAAATAACAACGATGCAAACAATGGAATCAATGTTGGTTGCATGTCATACCACTAAAATCCAAGACATATGGTAAACATAGCTAGACCACAAAGTAATTTTCAAACGGTAATGAAAATGGGATTGTTACAAATCCTTTATGCTAACCTTTTTGCAAGATTAGACCATGAGGACTCGTATATACACCTATCGGTTTGTCCATGAATTTGAACCTGAAGGAAGTCGACTAACAAAGCAAATCACCATAGACACATCCATCAAAAGCGAAAAATCTCTAAAGCGAAGGCTCCATCTACCCAAATCAACTGACAGTCAAGCCACATGAACAACACATTCGAGGGAGAGCGACCAGTATAAACCTAGGGCCGACCGTAGTATTTATTTAATGTATTTGTAAATATATTGTGTAGATACAATTACTAACATAGTTGTTAAATGAAAACTATATACATATATGTATTTCTTTTATATCCTTGATGGTCTACTTTCTGTCTTGTCCCCTCTTTAGAACACCTATGTGTGAATGCACGTAATAGCGAACCAGGGAACAACCAGCAGAGTTGACGTCTAAAGCAAGCTCCCTTATAGCTATATTCCCTTGGTTTTTAAGAAAACAGAGGGAATAGGTTGTATTTTTTTTTAAAAATAAAACATGGAGCTCCTAGGATATATCCCATCGGTTTTTAATGTTCGAGGTGAAAGCTTCATCGTGAAATGTCTTATTTGTTATAGTGGCTTCTTTTTTGTTGTTAGAAAATTTTAAGAGAAGTCTTAGTGGTAGGCGTGTACAAAGATATAACAATAATTAAAATCTCTCACAGGGTGTGAGGGGACTAGATATACCATTGGTTGGAAAGAGGAACTAGGATATATCTTTGTATTATTTACACTTTTGCACTTTACTTCATAAGTTCATATAAGTAATTCCGAAAAAAAATGAGAATATAAGCAATATCGCTTTAAAACGTGAAAAATTCTTAAAACTTAATTCACCCCTGCCCCAACTTAGGTTCGCTTTGATCTTACAATGACATATTTCTATACATGTTGCCTACAAAATGACGCCAATTAGACATAACAATAACAAGTAATATATACAACCCCCCCCCCCCCCCCACACACACACACACACATTTATCTATGAAAAGAAAGGAAATACCTGCTTGGACTTTTATAGTATGTATTAGTTAAAAACGGGTGAAAAGGACTTGAAAACCATGATTCAACATACAAAGCCTTAGCCAGCGCAAAACCATGAAAGGTCAGGCTCGCTAGGCCTAGTCATAGGCGCACTAGATGAATGCAAAGGAAAAATGGATTTTCTAAATGCAAGTACTTCATGGTGGAACAAGGGTTAGCTTACTAGTTGAAGGGCAGTGTGCTAGACGAGGAAAGGCATTTAGGGAAACTGATCTGACCTGATCAGAAGGGGATCACGGGCCGGCCACACTCTATAGGACTGATACGTGCTCACCTGTGCTGAGGGGAAAGAAGGGGGGTATACCTGCAAAACACTCTGATGGCAAAGTAAGGAATTGGGCAGAGCGAGAGCAAAGTATAGAAATTGGGCAAGAAGTGAATTACCTGACCCTCTTGAGGAAGAGGGTATTTATAGAGAGACCCCAGCGCTGGGCCAACGGTCATTTGAGATGGGCTGGATGACCAGGCCCAACCCTAATGACTGCTAGGGCTTACGTAGCATAGTGAAGACCAGGATGTGGTCTTCGCCCTAGTCCAACTGCTCCTTGATCTCCAGAAAGTGGGTTTGACCTGCTCTTTCAGAGGTGGGCAGTTGGTTGACGATGTATCCCCGCGGAGGGGAGCACGTGGAGAACGTGCGCCGGGCACGTTATTCTCCCCGCGGAGGGGAGCTCGGGAGGTTCCCCGGAGCGCGTTGTTCTCCCCGCTGAGGGGAGGAACCAAGGTCGTGCTTTGATGCGCCGGGGTCTGTTCTGTTCGGCTGGTAAGAGGGGACGACGAGATGCTGTTGGACGCGCTACTTGTGTCCGGTGGCGTGCTCTGCTCGTCTTGCGGGACGCACGTGCCCGGCGTGCCCGATTCGCCCGTTGGGCCGTACGTGGTATTGGGCCTGCCGAGGTCGGGCCCATACCGGAACAGAAACATTGAAGACATGCAAGCATTGCTTGTTGAGAAAGATAACATGCATGACAGAGCAAAGTAGACACGCTAGGCGCAAGAACGATGCGCCTAGTGAGAGGTCCAAATTTTTCCTATAAATAAAAGTTTCTCGTTCATTGCAAAGGGAGTTTCGATAGACTAAGGTAGTACATAATTGGAGTAGGTTCACCTTAGTCTACATTAGGAGAATAAGAGAGTGAACCTTAAGGTGGAAGCTCTGCTCAAGTGACATAGTAGATAATTTCCAAGGTCAACTTCGTGGGATTTCCAAAAATTACGCTTTAATGAGTAAGCGTAGCTAAAACCTTATTTCTAGGGGTTAGATGTAGTCATTATATTCATTTATTAAATAGGTTATAGCTTTCTATGTGATTCTACTCATGCTTTAATATTGATGACTTTTTAATCTTAATTATTGTTTTAGCTTTGCTTCCTAAAACCTGATTTCATGGTATGACATGACATCAAAAGGTGCTTATAATTACTAGATCCAAGATAATCATCGAATGGCTACTAGCGCTTAGAGATACACTCAGGTTCAATATATGTATGTAGTGTAATATGGAATGGTGTGGAGTCTTGTTGCTTTATAACTATTAAAATTTAATGCTCTGTGTTGGTTAGTAGCCCAATATACCGACTTTTGGGTAATACACTTATCTCATGTAGTTGAGACTGAATGGAGATACGAATCAGAGCAACAAGTGATAATATTAATAATTGGGTAGAAGAGCATATTACTGACCTATGTATGTGCATGATAAATAGGTAATAATGAAGTCTACCTCTAACAAGTTTTCTTATTGTTAACACCAAAATATCCATTTTACTTTCTATAATTTATTTTATGTTATTTATTTTTACGTGTCATAAAAAATATACAACCCTTATCTACTTAAAATATTAAACATTTTTGAATGGTATTTGTAACCACTAGTCTCTATGGATATGGTAATTGTAAAACTTACTTTTATTTCTCAACCAACACTTCATCAAAATAAGTTTTTGAGAGATTTTCATCAAACGAATCACATGAAAGAACAATCACTATATATGAAGGTATTCTTAAGAGTCACCAGTCCAAAAGTCATTCGAATAATCATTATATCAAGATTTTATTAAAACGTACAAAATCTTTATAGTATCACATGAAAAGCTGTAACAATATGTGAAGAATCAATTGAAGAAACATCTTCATCTTTGATCAGTGCATCTTAACGCACATTCTCTTATGTGTTTACTTAGGTATTTTCTTAGTTCGCTTTATTTATTTTACTGTTTTATTATGTTTTTAGAATTAAGTCTTTGTTTTTATCTTTATTTTATTTTCGCAGCTTATTTTCAGCATTAACAGTTATTTGATATATGTCAACTGTTCGGATCATAACTAGAGCTGCAAGAATCGGATTTGAGCTTTCAAATAGGTATTGGAAAGCTAAGACAGAGAGCTACAACTTTCATGTTAGAGGCAGAAGCTGATTCGGAGTGTAGTAGGCCCAAATAAGTCATTGAAGTCAGGATCCAAAATCTGCCATTAGAAATATTTAGTTTTGGGCCGGGTCTTTTATGTTTTTCGACCCAGTTGGGTTAGAATTAGATTTTGTGATGCTTCCCTATACCTACTAGTATCCGTGCTATTATTCATTACCTTTTTTTTCACAAATTTTACTTTTTGCTTTTGTACGATTACTATGAAGAACTAATCATCTAGAGTCGATCTGCTGTAATCGTGTTTCCAATGCTTTGAGGTTTTTATTCTATCAATTCAATTTCATTTTTCTTTCTATTATATTCTATAAAATTGATTTTGCTTAATCTTTTATTTTATAGAATAGTTTGGTTTAACTTGTATGACAGTATTCATAACTTTTAATCGCTTTTTACGTCGCTTAGTCATTAAATCGCGTTTCTATATCTTGTTTGCTTAATTCACGATTGTGTTTATCCGTTTACATAATTCGGAATATAGGAATCTCAATTTGTTTAATATCTTAGTGCACTTGTCATTTGATATTGAAATCGAATAGAGATTGAAGTCGCTTAGGGAATTGGTTAGGAAAAAACCAATGATTAGCTGGAAACCGAAACAGTAGATCAGCTTATTTTATAATCACTTATTTTAATCACTTATATGCATAATTTGTCTTTTAATCAAAACTCAAACCCCTCATATTCCGTTACTGTAATTGGTTAATCCACTACAAGAATCCTTGAGAACGACATCCGAGTTTCGCTTCCCTTTACTACTTTTTCAATTTTAGAGTTTTGTTAGAGTTTTTTGTTTTGTTGTTCTTTTGTTTTTATGTGTTAATTTTCAGGGTTGCAGTGCAGTGGTAAGCGTTTCAGCCTATCAGATTTAATGGACTTATAGGTGAGGATCCGAATAAACATATGAAGGAATTTCAAATTATGTGCTCTACATCTTTCGAACCTTAAATAGAGGACCTTGTCAAGCAAATGGCTATAAATGATCTTCAGTTTCAGCAATGAACAGATTCTAGTATTCAGACTTTGCAGACACAGATTAGACAGCTTGCCACTGTAGTGAATGCCATGCAACAAACTCAAGAATCAAACCAACTACCCGCCCAAACAATAGTAGATCCAAAAGAGTTACTGTCTAATTTAATTGATGATACTTATCCTGAGTTTTCAGTTGATTTTCCATCTTTATCTAGTTTTGATGATATGTACTCATGTGATGATTGTACTGACATTAATATTTGTTATGTTTGTACTGAGATTGAGGCTTTCTTGCAGGTTGACATTTTTCCTACATATGGAGTTATAGATGAAGTCATTTATACAACTGAAGCTCTCGACATCCCGGCTGCCCCGACCATGCCTTCCATTGAACAACCTTCTTCCTTAGATCTTAAACCACTTCCTGACAATCTAAAATATTCTTATTTAGAGAGGAATAAAAGGATATATGTGATAACTTTTTCTAACCTTGATTTCAATCAAGAAAATAAGCTTTTGCAGGTTTTGAAGAAACATAAGAAGGAAATTGGATGAGCCTCGATTGAAGATGGAAGAAAAGCAGTGAGGAAGCCCCTTAATCCTTTAATCTCTAATGTTGTGGAAAATAAGATCACTTTCTCATGCCCATTCGACACTTTTACTTATCGAAGATTCTTCTTTGATCTTGGAATAAAAGGCGAAAGCAATAATCATAATTTCAAGTTTAATGGATGCTACCCAAAGCTACTGTATGAGATCCCTACTTTGGAAGAAGAGACTGTAGAAGAGCTCTCTTTAGAAAAGGCTACTTATGTGATCACTTATCCGCCTTGACTCCTTGGGTGCATTCTTTCCTTTCTCTCACTCTTATTTTAAAATTTATGTTCTTTCATTGAGGACAATGTATGCTTTAAGTGTGAGGAAGGGAACCATTTTTTGTTTTATTTTGTTTTGTTTTGTTTTCTTTCACTTTTTGTGTGTTTTCTTTGAAAACAAAATTTAGACTTAGAAATACAATGCATCTTTTGAAATTTTTAGGCTATAGATTAATTTGGGGTTAGATTGTGGAGACTTGGGAAAAATTCATAAGATCGGTATCATTTTAACACCTTAAGTTTCTCAAATATGGAAATCGATTTAAATACTTGTTATGACATAACCTTGAGTTCTCATCCTTTAATAGCTCTTAAGTAGTTTATCTAGCAGTCAACACCATCTAGAAATCACACACTAAATAATTAAGGTGATGCAAATAAGTGAATGATCTTATGCTTAATAAGAAGTCTAAGTAGGAATCTGCCTTTTAAGTTAGGTGACCCTCACCCGGTCACTTAGGCTAACGGTTGTGAAACCTTCAAAAAAAATGTGTTGTTGCTAAAGTGGTTAATTTTGAATTGTTGTAAAGATATGAATCATAGTCACTAACAAACTTATTTACCATGTGTGTGAATAGATAACGGGTTTAATATGATTGCATCAGAATGAAAGAGAGCAAAAAGAAGGATGAGTAAGTTAGGCTTAAGCATAATAATATGATTCAGATTGGTTTGTATAGAAGGGAGGTTTATGATTGCATAATTACGGATTTGCATTCTTACGATATCCTTAGTGTGCAAAATTAGTACCTATCGATACAATCTTGATCGAAGAAGAGTTTGTAGCCTAAAATGAATATCCGAATGCTAATTTTTTTCATGAGTCTTGATACTATTTTGCTCGGAGTGCAAAAGTTCAAGTGTGGGGGAATTTGATAAGTGCATCTTAATTCAAATTCTCTTATGATTTTACTCAAGCATTTCCTTAGTTTTTTTTTTAATTTTACTGTTTTATTATGTTTTTAGAATTAAGTCTTTGTTTTTACCTTTATTCTATTTTCGCTGCTTATTTTCAGCATTATCAGTTATTTGATATATGTTCATTGTTCGGATCATAACTAGAGCTACGAGAATCGAATTTGAGCTTTCTAATAGGCGTTGTAAAGCTGAGACAGAGAGCTACAACTTTCATGCTTGAGGCAGAAGCTGATACAGAGTGTAGCAGACTCAAATAGTTCGTTGATGTCAGGACCCAAAATCTGCCATTAGAAATATTTAGTTTTGGGTCGGGACTTTTATGTTTTTCGACCCAGTTGGGTTAGAACCGAATTTTGTGATGCTTCCCTATACCTAGTAGAATCGGTGCTACTATTCATTACCTTCTTTTCACAAATTTTACTTTTTGCTTTTGTACGATTACGATGAAGAACTAATCACCCAGAGTCGATCTACTATAATCGCGTTTCCAACGCTTTGAGGTTTTTATTCTATTAATTCAATTTTGTTTCTCTTTTAATTCTATTCTATGAAATTGCATTTACTTAATCTTTTATTTTATGGAATAGTTTGATTTAATTTGCACGATAGTATTCCTAACTTTTAATCGCTTTTTACGTCGCTTAGTCGTTAAATCACGTTTCTATATCATATTTGCTTAATTCGCGATTGTGTTTATCCGTTTGCGGAATATAGGAATGTCAATCTATTTAATATCTTAGTGCACTTGTCATTTGATATTGAAATCGAATAGAGATCGAAGCCGCTTAGGGAATTGGTTAGGAAAAAAGCCAGTGATTAGCCGAAAACCAAAACAGTATATCAACTTTGTTGCACCCCAAAATTTGCCCAACTTTTCTTCACCTAGCTTATGTTTCATTTCATTCACATTAGCATTATCATTTGTATTTCATTGACATGTATGCAGGAGATCAAGAGGTATAATTACCAATCAAGAGCTATACAATACTATGAAGCTAGCTAAGAAGGTTATTCAAGTGTTCAAGGGTTGATATCCTTGTCAGAGAAGTTAAAAGATCCTCAGAGAGAGTGATTGAAGCCAAGATGGTAGGCCTCCTAACTTGAGAGTGGAGGGAAGCCATCAAATGATTCTGAAGCCATGAAGATGGGCTTGAGGTCTTGATAGAGCTCATGAGAAGGTTTGAATATCACTTTGAGGCCTAGACAGGTCATTATGCAAGATTAAGAAGACTCAGCCATGAGTGGTGCAGCTAGGGTTTGACTGGGTCAACCCTAAGTCAACTGATGATTTGGAGAAGGTGGAGCCTTAATGCAAGGGCCATGTGATCATGGATTGATGCATTGAGTTGTGCTAAGAATGATTCCAAGGTTAACTCATCATGATTGAAGAGTTTGAGAAGTTTCAAGCTAGGGTTTCTAAGGCTTGACAGTGTAAAATCCCCTAGTTTGACCCCTATCTTCAAGGCAATTTAACTCAAGATGTGATTGACATATCATCTTTCCCCAAACATGAATGTTGTAGATAATGATTTTATCTTTAATTTGAGTACTAGAAGTCCTTGATAGGATTTGTAGAACTCAAGTTATGACTTTGACAAGTTACATGTCATCTGAGGTATGTGAATTTGGAGCTTGAAAGTTGTCCAACTTGCATGAAACTTTTGCCATAGAAGGATGATTACTATAAACTTTTGGTCAACATTAATGTTGTTCCTTATCCTCCTAGCTTTCTATAGAGTACTAGAAGTCCTTGATAGGATTTGTAGAACTCAAGTTATGGCTTTGACAAGTCAAGGGTATTTTGGTCATTTGGAGATTATAGGTCATTTCAATCATAAGGCCATAACTCCTATTTGCAAGCTTCAAATGGGAAAATGTTCAACATCAAACTTGTTCAAAATGATGTTTTAAGGCTATCCAAGAGGTCATGATAACTTGGAATAGCTTGCTTCACAAAATCACAAAAATGGCCTAAAATAAGGGTGAATTTCAAATGAACCAAAGATGGAAATTGGGATTTTTGATCTACATGTCCAAACAAAGCCATATGACATACCAATTTGATTCTAAAACACATTTTAAGAAAATTTACATTTCCACAATTTTGAATTGAGGGTTAATTTGAGGACTTGCTTTGAAAAGTGGTTACTTACATCATAAGTAACAAGTGCCAAACCAATATGCAAGGCATAACCAAGGCTCCTTTCAATCCAATCACTTTCATAATTTCATTTGGAGAGAATTTGGATGAAAAGCATAATGAATACAAGCTGATGCAAGGACTGTCTTGAGTATACCATGAGATTGGATTTTCAAGTGAAGTGAGATATTGAATTTCTCATTAGAGTGATCTAGAACTTTCTAGATCATTCATTCATGTTCTATATAAACATATGAAGGGATTCAGGGCCAAGGTTGGTGAGAATTGAGAGAGGAGAGTGAGATTGCACTTTGAAATCCGTTCTTGCAAATCAAAATCTGTTACAAGGTTTGAAGCCATTTCAATCCAAGATATTGATCCCAATAGCTTGCTCTGAGGTTGGTGATCAATTCCAGATCAAATTCAAGGCCAAGTTGTGGAGGAATCGTGAGTTAGCCATTGGAGTTGGAAGCTTTCAACTCAGAATTGGGTTCAAGAATCCAAAGCATTTCAACTCTTTTCTTTGCATACAAAAGGTTGATTAGAGGCTAGTGAAGGATTCTGCAAGTTCTTGAGTGTTGATTTGAAGATTCAACCACTCTGTTTGCTCAATTTTACCAGGTATGCAGTTCTTGTTCTATGGCTTAATTTAGGTAGAATCAATGGGAATTGTTATGGTAGATGCATGGTAGAATGATGTAGGAAGGTTTCTGGATCATCAATTTGGAGATTAGTGACCAATTAGGGTTGTTCCAATTTTCGGTTGAGATTGTGTTCTTGCGAACCTTGAGCTTTTAGAATGAATTAGTGGTAGAAATGAATTCCTGAGGAAATTTGGGACAAGATTCATCAAGGAATCGTGGCCAATGGTGGACTCTAGAGAGAGTTAGGGTTGTGGATGGTTGATCGGAGAAGTCACCGGCGGTGACTCTAGCGCGCGCAGGTGAGGAGAGTTCAGAAATTCAAAAGGAAGAAGATGATCCCAGAGCCATTGGATTAGAGGAGGACCTTTGACTAGATGAGGATCCAACGGCCACGCGTGAAGGAAATTTTGTGAAGGATTTCTGAGTTACTATGAAACGCAACGTTTCATTTAAATGTTGGTTTTGGGCTTAGTCAATAGTTGATATTCACACCCCCCCCCCTTATGGCCCAGTTTGGATATTGAACTGACTTTTCATGCTATTCACACCACACGCCTTTTAATTTCTTTTTGATTTTCTTTTTATTTTACATTTCATACATGGTTATTGGAAAATTCATAAATAATTGAAAAATAACTCAATTAATTCCATTCTTTTTTCCATGGATTCATAATTGAATCTAGTTTTTTTGAGATAAAAAATATTAATATTCCATGAATTTTTTGATTTTATGTGCATTTTTGAATTTTAATTGATATTAAAATAATCATGGTTGATGCTTGATCTTGTTGAATTTGGGTTGATCATTTGATGATGATTCTTGCCTTGATTTTTTGTTTGTAGCTAGCATAGATATGCATGTTCCACCTAGATTTTTATCACATTTTTGTGATGAATCTAAGTGGTAGTTTTAGGTTGAAACTTTAAGGGCTCCCTTTTTAGGGTTTATGGTTGATACCTTGTGGTTTAGATTTTATTTCTAGAACTTGGTGGATGATTCAACCTCTGATTTTTGTATGGTAGATTCATGATTGAATTAGGGTCCCTTAGGAATTTTTGTAGGAATTTACAATGTGGTTTACTATTTTTGTTTGATTTTAGTTTAGGTGCTAATTTTAGATGATGCTAATGCACTAATTCAACTAGAATGACTTCTTTAGTTCCCTTAGATTAGGGTTTTGTCTCTCTTGCTCTTGGATGATGTTGAAGACAAGCTTGGGCTACCATGTATTGCTTGAAGAAGTTGGATGTGAAGATTTCCTTTCTTTTGGTGTAGTGTTGATTAGGTGTTAAGATTAGGGTTTTGTAGGCAGAGCTTCTAGATAGATTCTCTTCCTTCATAAACATGGAAGATGTTGACCACTTCCATTCTTCCCTATGATATAAGGTCCCCTTGTAAAGGCCTCATCCCTCCTTTGGTAGGATGTGTGGCTCTTCACAAGTTGGTAGAACCTTTGAGGGTCCCTTTCTCTGATGAGGGGATGCTTAGTGGTGACCTTTTGTCTTCACTCTACTACCAATCATCCAAACTTTGCTCTTGTTAGATGAATATTTTCTCCCTTTCTAGAGGATGGAGTTCCTTGTTAGAAGATTGAAGATGCTAGGAGTTGATACTTCTTTGTGTTTGAAGATTACCCTTAGAAGCTGAAGCTTGCAGATCAGGGAGAGCAAGTTGATACTGGTAAAGAGGGGAGAGATGAAACTTGAAGGCCAAGTTGACACTTGCAAAGGGGATCAAATTGAGATTGAAGAAAGAGCTGAAGCTTGAAGGAAAAGTTGATACTTGTGTTTGATGCATTGAGAGCCTGAAAGCCAAGTTGATACTTGATTTTAGGAGTGAAGCCTGAAGGTGGAAGTTACTGAAGAGTTGAGGCTTGAGGAAGAGAGAATAAGTTGATACTTGTGTTTGATGTGTTAGAAGCTTGAAGAAGTAAGTTAACACTTGCTATTGAAGATGGTAGCCTTGAAGGGTGGTTGAGGACTGATGACTGAACTGCTGTCAGAGGAGCTTTGTTGTGAAGCTGTGGAAGCTGTTGATTTGCTTTCTTGACTGTCTATTTTCTTTCTATGCAAATGTATTGATGTGACCTGTGTGATTTTGCTTGATGCATTAGAATAAGTTCATGTCTAGATTGTGTTAAGCTAGGAGCATGACTGCACTAGAGGTTGAGTTGATCCCTCTGCTTGTATTTTTACTGTATGGCTTTGCTTGCGGGTATTCGGTAGAGCCCAGCTCCCTTACCTATGTGGTTTGTGATTTGCTTGATGGCATTTTATTTTACTTCTGCTGTATGATTACAGTCACTCATATCTTGCTTGATAACATGTCATTTCTTCTGTATGATTACAGTTATTCATATTTGGCTTGAGGTTGAGATGAGCTTGTGGAGGCTGATGCCCCACACACATTTCCTCCCTCACTTGCATTTGCATGCATTTTACAGTCGTTTACTGTTTACTGTTTAAGCTGATGCTTTATTTGTTGTCGTTTATCATTGACATGATCCCCTAGGAATCTCACTCCCTTTGATAGGGAAGTGATGATTAGAGCTTTAGGTTGAAACCTATGCATGATAACTTCTAGGAGTTCCCTGTGTCAAACCTCAACCATAGGATGAATCCTTGGCATGACAACAGTAGGACTTGATAGTCTCCCCTTAGTTGAACCTGTTCGTTCTCTCTCCTCATCTCAAAACAAATTAAAATACAGTAATAAAGGTTAACTGATGTCGTACGTTACGAGCCTTAATCTATCTGAGAAAGGATTGTTGGAGAGTTTCTTTTCAACACTCTGGATGTTTAGTATGGAACCCTTTGGGTGACATGCGACGCATTCACTCTCAGGTCATAGTCTCTAGTGCGATATTGGTTGCAAACATCCATAAAAAATATCCTTGATAGGTCGGTGGATAAAACAAACCCGTCAGATAAACGCAACAAGTGTGGATCCCATCGAGTACGATGGACGTGAGGGGTGCTAATACCTTCCCCTTGCGTAACCGACTCCCGAACCCAGACAATGGTTGCGATGACCTTGTCTTATAACTTTTCGTCAGGTTTTTCCGATCGTTTCCTTTCCCGTTCTGAGGGATAAATAACGAAAGGTGGCAACTCTTCTGTTTTGCCGGCACCTTATTTTCGTGGTAGCGACAGCTGGCGACTCTGCTGGGGAATTCATAGTTTCCTGGGATCCAACGTCCCTTATGCGAGTCAGTTTGGGGATCCAACGTCCCCTGCGAGAGTCAATCCTAGCGCTTGTATGATTACTTGTTGGGTTGTGTTTGTTTATCGCATTTTATTTCCCGCATTTTATTTTCAGTATGATATGATTATCTGTGCTGTTGTGGGAGGGGCATTCTAATGAGTGAGAAGCCAGACCCAGGCTTGAGTGTACTTAGCATTAGTTGTGGAAATTAGTGGGCGCGTGCTTGCTTTGCAGGCACTAGTGTCTCATGAAATCCACGCTCATACGAGGTTCTCCCGGTTGACTTCTCTTTCGGCCCTTTGGGCTTGAGGGGTTGTTGGTTTGGAGGATTGTCGACTCTAGGGACCGATCATTTGAAATTCAGCTGAGTGAGGCCGCTTCAGGAGATGGTGATGCCACACCTTCTGGGTATCGTATCACCCCTCTTGGATGTCTGTGACGCTGATGACCGCATAGGATGCCGAACTTGTGTCAGTTTAGGTCCATACCTATGAGCAGGGTCGGGTTTGTTGCAGGAAGCCTTAACCTTCAGACTACCTGGTTTTCTTGATAGTGAATCAGTTTTGTGGGTATCAGAGGTTCTCGTCATCAGAGATATGTTTGTTCTTGATAGAGCAGATTTATGGTCCTGTATCAGAGGTCCTTATTATCAGATGTGTGTTTGTTCTTGACAGAGCAGAGTTATAGTCTGACATCAGGGGTTTCTCCTTATCATCAGATGTGTGTTTGTTCTTGACAGAGCAGAGTTATAGTCTGACATCAGGGGTTTCTCCTCATCATCAGATATATGTGTGTTTGTTCTTGACAGAGCAGATTTACGGTCTGATATCAGGGTTTTCTTCTCATCAGAGATAGGGTTATTCTTGACAGAGCAGTATTGTGGTTTTGTTGACACAGAATCATCATCTCCTCAACAACACAGTCGTCTTGATCTCCTGCTGCATGATTGCATTTTACATTATTTTGCATACTCATTTGCATTTCATTAACGTGTGTCTGTGTTGCAGGTACCGTTTCCCCCGATTCAGGTTTTCTTGCCTTCTGTTGTGCTATTATGGGTTCTTTGAGGAAGACCGTGGCTTACAAGCTCCCCACTCCTGATGTTGTTCAGCTGACTGGTTTGATTGCTTTGGCAGATGATTCTGTGAGAGATGAATTCAGAAAGTCTTATGGGAGACTGCTCAGCTTGGTTCGTAAACCTTCTGTGATTGAGTTGAACGGGTTGTACGCCTTGCTGTAGTTCTACGATCCTCCTTTGAGATGCTTTACTTTCCGAGACTTCATCCTCGCGCCCACACTAGAGGAGTATGCTGATTTGTTGGGGGTGCCTATCAGGAGGCAGATGCCCTTTGTTCATATGGATGCTGAGCCTAATCTGGCTAGTCTAGCCCCCTCATTTCATCTGGATGCCTCCGAGTTGGTTTTGTCTAGTTGGAACAAGGTTCCCGGTTTCTCCTTGCAGTTCTTAGTGGGAAAAGCTCAGCAGTGCGCCAAAGACGGTTGTTGGATCGTGTTCAACGCCATTCTTGCTCTGTGCATATATGGCATCATTCTATTCCCCAATATGCCCGACTTTGTAGACTTCGACGCTTTTCACATCTTTGCATCAGGGAATCCAGTCCCTACCTTGATGGGAGATGTCTACTATTCTGTCCACTACAAAAATGAGAACAGAAGGGGCAAGAATGTCTCGTGCTGTGTACCCCTGCTCTATAGATGGCTTGATAGTCATCTACCCAAGAGGGGTCCCTTTGCTTCGTCTGCAGCCACAGCTGAGTGGCCCGAGCGTTTGATGGGTTTGTCAGCGGAGGATATTACCTGGTTTGACAGAGATAGACTGGGTACTGATATCATCTTCAGCTACAGCGGGTTTCCAAATGTGCCTTTGATAGGAAGGAAGGGCTGTATAAACTATAATCCATCCCTGTTGGTCTGACAGTTTGCTTATGCTTTGAGAGCTCCGCCGAAGGATGAAGAGGTGCAGGAATCTCTGTACCTCACTGGTCTTCTAGAGGGGGATATGTTATCTAAGCTTCAGCACGCTTGGAATGGTATCTGTAAGCGGGGAAAACCATTGCTGGGGAAGAGTAACAGCCAAGCCTACACTCCATATGTGACTTGGATCAGAGCCAGAGCAGATGCTATAGGGATGCCGTTTCCTCCCGCCAAGCCAGAAAGCCCTCCAGTGATTGAAGAGCCTACCACCGTGCCTATTCAACAGCATAATCAGGTGTTAGCTGAGAGAGATGAGCTGAAGAAGGCAAATGAAGAACTGGAGAGAGAATTGGCTCAACTCAGAAGCGAGAGAAGCGAAGTCGTTCATTCCTTCAAGAGGCAGACAGAGCTGGTGAACCAGTTGGGGACGGACTTGACTAAGCAGATAGCTGAGCGCGAGCGCATGGGTCAAGACTTCAAAGCTGTCAATGATGTACTGGCCACTAAGAAGCAACATTTGGATGAAGCATATCGGAGAATATCCAAGTTTAACCAGCATTGGAAGGCCACCCTAGCCAACGGCAAAGAACGAGAGGATAAGCTGAAGCAACAGATCTCCAAGCTGAAAGCCCAGGTGAAGGCTAGTGAGAAGAGGTTTGATGAAGAAACCGCTCGCAGATATGCCGCTGAAGGCCAGCTCAACAAAGCTCTTGCTAACCTGAAGGAGCGCAAACTGACGTTTGAATCCAAGAAGCGGAAGTTAGAAGATTGTTTCGGCAAAGGAGCATGGGAAGATTCGGTTGAAGGTCTTCAATACACCATTATGCAGAGAGAGTTACTCGTCGAAGGGTTGCTCACTCGGCCTGGTCATCCAGAAACGAAGGGGTTGTTAGAAGAGTTTCGCGCCCGAGGCCGTGCTTGACTATTTGTAATCCTTTTGTTTTGATCATTGTTGTATGCTGACCATCACCAGGCTTGTTGGTTAAGGTCATGCTATTAATTTTGCCTGTACTCAGTGACATTGTATACCGCCTTGATGGGCTTTCTTTATATATGAGGTGTTATTTCCATGACTGGACTCGGACTTCTTATTATTAGCACTGGCACTCAGCCACTAGGATCGGAGGGAGATCTCCCTAACGCACAGACACACGTTTGCATTTGCATGAAGCATCCGCATAACGAGCACTTTGTCGTTTTTTCTAACCCTTTTGTGTATGCAGGTTGTTTCAGGTTGTTCCAGGATTGATCAAAGACCGACCCATCGCTACCATACTGTTGCACCCCAAAATTTGCCCTCACAATACAAGACTTTGTGTTCTAAGAAGATTCACAAGGTGTAGTAATGATGAGTGTAGACCCTTACAGTCAAATACTTCAAGGCACAAACGTTCGAGACCTATTTTGACTTTCATGGTTGGCTGCATCGTAAGTTATGTCATTATTTTCAGAAGTTCTCTTAAGGTACGATTCGCGTACCAAGTTTCATCGTTATCTGAATCTTTTCGTGAGGCAGAAGCATCATCCAAAATTTTTGAAGAGAATATGGGACTTTCTGATTGGGAGTTCATGATTTTATTGAGATGCTATGTTGAGATTCGCCCCTAAGTTGCCATTCATTCACAAGTTTTAGTTGCAAAAGGTTTGTCTTATTGGTTCACATTGAAAGCTTCGCTTTGAATAAGGATTCACGGCTTGGCAATATCTCTGACTTTTTACCAGTGGTTGAAACCTTAGCTATCAACTTATGGTTACGTAAGAGTTACTATGACGGATTACTCTCCATTACTCTATTGCACGGGACCATTCACACGGCCAATGATTAAACCCCTCTAAGCAATTATTCCATGAGGACCGGCATCCTTCCTCAAAGTCTAAAAATCAAGATTCACATCTGGATGATTCGTTTCAAGCCAAAAAAAAGGGAGACTACAAGTTCTAAATTGCTAAAAGAACACTTGATTAATTTGATCCTAAAACCCCGTCTTTGGTATCTCTAAGAAGTCCAAGCTAAATTCAGAAATAAGGAAACTGAGGTATAAGCAAGTTGAAGGCATTCCATATTTGATCTATTTGACGTCACAGTTCGTTTTAAAGAAGGAAATATCTAAAATAATAGCATTATGCTTGAAGATTGTCATTTAATTCTAAGAGTCGATTGCCAACAAGGGAAGACAGCAAGTTAGTTTGTATTTATACATGAAAAGACTTATGCTAAGAGCCATTGTAAGGTCCAAATGATCAATTCTCATATACCATTTCATACAGACACGACACATTCAATTACATGAAGATATCCAAACAAGTGGTTGGAAACCGCTATGTGAGAAACATCATATTACACCTACTGCACATCACGTGCCATATTACATGACTCATGAAAGAATACAGCCGCTGCACATTACACTTCTCTACATCTCAATGAACTTTTATACTAAGACTTCACGACGACATAATGACAACAAACAGATTTTCCCGCTCCTGGTGTGGCAGCAAACCACAGTTACGGCACCGGAAACTGGATTTGTAATTCAGGCTTTTGTAATTCGGGATTCCACCGCAGGTCCCTCAATGGTATGACTCAAGAGATCCGTCCGTCCCCTTAATCGAACAAGCAAGATGTTCCTGCAATTCAATCAACCTACGCCAACCGTCGCAGGCATCAGAAATTGGTAAGAGATGAATAAGTTAAGTGTCGTAAAGAACTTAAACCGTCACCACCTTATGAACTGGAGGCGTTCCACTACTACAAGGAGACCCCTCGTATTCGGGCATGATCAACCTGTAAAAGAATGCAAAATAAGAAAGAGTGCCGTAATCTCACTAAGACATAAGGTTCAAATGTCTACAGACCCGTGGAGCAATTCACGAAATACCCCGCAGTCCTTGACAGACCAATTCCCTAGCGCCCTGCACCATGATGACGGCTCTATAACTCAACCTCTGTCACCTGCATTAACAACATGAGCATCAATAGGCCATTAGGAACAGAACTCCGCTGTTACCATTTGAGTCCAGTTTAGAAGACAGGAATATAGCAATAAGTGACGGACTTGACGAGAATGTCGATAATATTACTCACTAAAACAACCTTCTGCACAGAATTTACTTGGAAAAGCCCCATCAAATCAAGGTCTCTGCATAAGCCCTATTAGTCTCCGAACTTTGCTACCTGCACAACGGTCAATTGGTCCAACCTCAGACTAAAGAGTAAATTACACATAAGCCAATGTTTAGAAAGCATAAGATATACATAATTTGAAAACACAACCAGCAGCCCTAGTCAGATCAGGTGGAAAGGTTGAAGCAATACAGAATAATTCCAGAACGCATGATAATGTTCCTACCGATTCCTAAGCGCGTCATTATGCCTAGTCTCAAGGAAAATTGGGAGCATAGGAAGCAGAGTGTAAACCTCATAAGTTCATTTAGGCCTAGGAAACCCATCTTGCCCGTGCAACCTAGACAGCTCCCCCAACTCGTATGTCTTCAGCAACGTGGTCATAATCCCAAGACCCTTCGGTGCAGTCTCATAAAAATCAAGTGATCACTCAGTTACAGCCACCAACTTACCAGGTTCTGCGGCAGCTACGGCAGAATAAGGTTGCGGGCTTGCAACATAATTCTACGAGTGGTTTAGCAACAACACAATAAATCATATTGAGTAAAATTCAATCAAATAAAAGTGTAGATGCTAGGCAAGGAAATTCTGCAAACTCCCTGCAACAGGTCCCCTTTTGAGCTCCCTGCAAGAACAATGTTAATACTCATCAGCAAACCATCATCAATTCATTATCATCACAAGGTGGGGTGAGTGTGATCTAGACAAACCTAAAATACCCATCAGTCAGGTTCCACTACGCTTTAGCCCCCAACTGGAACACCAGGAACATCAGATGCTGCAGAATCAACAATACGAGCAACAATATCAGCAACGAGGACAAATGATGAAGAGGCATCTTACACCAGCCTATAACCTGCATAACCAACACATCATCATCAAATATGCTCAAGGAAATCCAAGGAGTGAAGCAGGGTGTTGTCCTTTCTTACCAAACGAGATTAACCAACCCAATGTTAGTTATTCACACCCAGGACGTACAGGTCGATGCAGGCACCTACAGACTCCTAAATCCACGAGTGGTATCTACAAAACCCCAGTCGGTATGGACAACTTTGAGTCGTCAGAAGAGAAGAGTTTAGTCTCAGAGCAGGAACGAGTGCAGGTCTCCAAAGAACCTTACCCTAATCCTCAAATCCGGTGAATTCCCCATGAACCAAACTCTGGGCTGTTAGTTTCACTTTGGCCCAAATCATCTGCTATTTGCACCTGCCCAAATCACACTCAAAGTCAGCAAGGTAACAGTTGGAGAATATTCAGAGAATAAACGGAAGATTCGATTCAGAAATAGGCCAAATCAAATCCGTTTTAATCAGCACACAAAATCAAAAGGAATAACGAGCTATTACTACAATCATTAGCAATCACCAGCGGAAAAGGAAACCATCCCTAAATCGTATCTGAGCATATTTGGAAAATCCTCATTTAGCATTCAATTGCGGTTAAAACGAATTCAATTTTCAAATCAGAACTCAGAGCCTATATAAGGAGACCAAAGCAGAAGTAGAAAGGGAACACACCGAAAAAATACCGCTAACAGCTATCAAGAAAAAACCTAATTTCGTAACCCTAAGAGAGTGAGAAGAAGAAACTTATCTCCATCCTCCTCCGCGAATTCAATTGCAAGCCGCGACCGTCACCGCCAACCAGGGAGGGCTTCCTCGCAAGAGTCAACACCTCAGAATCGTCACTCGAATCCATCGAATCAATCACGAACTCAGGTAGCTTTTTTACCATATTGATGCATTTGGCTTTTGATTGTTTTGTTTGATTTTAGCAGAAGTGAGAGGGCGGGGACGAGTACAGACGAACGGAAATGGAGAGAGAGGAGAAAAGACTCGATGAAGAAGAAGGTTAGAGCATGAGAGAAGAAGTGTCGCCGACGGCGAGAGAGAACCTAGGGTTCAATTTGGGAATCGGGTTCCCTTCCTTTTTTTTTCTGCTTCGTTTTCTTTTTTTTTTTTTTGTCTTTTTTTTGATGTAACCAGGGAGACAAACACTAACTCACCATGCACACACCATTAACCTGCCTTATCTCCATTAACCATTTTAATTAACCTAAAATCAATCCCTAATCAACCTTTTTGATCAGTTTTTTTTTATTTAAGATGAATTAACAAATCTTTTTATAATTAATTAAATTAACTTCAATCATTTATGTTTCTAAATAAAAATCAAATTTTATGTTTAATCACGTTATTAATTAATTATTATTGCTAATCATATTTTGTTGCTTATTATTATTTTGAAATTTCTATCTTATTATTTTTTCTAACTTTGTCTATTTTTCTCATTATTATTGTTTCAACTAATTATTTTCACTAACTTTATATTTATACTAACCTTATTTAATTTTTCTTATTATTTACTAACCCTAATATTTTATTTGCTTATTTGTTATTTTTTTTTTATTTATTATAATTTTGTAATTGCCTCTTGGATGTAAATTGTAATTACTTAATTATTATCATTATGGTTAGTAATTAGGGAGTGCTAATATGTATGATATTTAAAAAATAAATTAGATCATTTTAATATAAGATAATTAAATTAAACATTTCACACACGTAAGTCGATTTTAATCGCCGTCTCACTTCTTAAGGATATCCCTCAAGTTGCCTATGAATATTGGTTAAGTGGGGTGTATAAAGCAAGTCCCTCAAAAAGAAAATCATCAAAGTCCCTTATGGTTGCCTTTACGAATCGAGTCCCTTTCGAAAAACGATGATAGTCCCTCTAGTTTGCTTATTACACCCCACAATGGCCTTCAAAAGTCCAATTGTCCCTCACATGTCCCTTAACATCCAAAGTAAGGACTACCTACTCCATTATAGTAGGGATAGTCTTACTAAAGGAAAGAATAAAGAATAAGAAAGACCTTTAAACATTAGGGTAGGCTACTCCTAGATACTTGCTCACTTCAAAACTTTTTCACACTTAAACAAATTTTCAACAAGTTTTCAAACAAGTTCTTAACACATCCTTACATGGATTATTTATTAACTATTCTGAAAATTTTCTATTCACACACTACACTTTCAAAACAATTCAAAAGTGAGCTTAAGTACCTAAGAGCCCATGGATAACCATGGATGAAAAGGGTGCTAACACCTTCCCTTTTTATAACCTACCCCCCGGACCCAAAATATTCTCTAAGGTCTTTCCTGTTCTTTTATAACCTTTCCTTATGGATAAAATAAAAGTCGGTGGCGACTCTTGCTATCCGCAACATTGTTTAAAGTCAGTTCTCCCACCGTGTTACAGAACTGGCGACTCTGCTGGGGATCTATTTAAGAGGGGTACCCTTAGGAATTAAGATCACTTTAAATTGTTTGCCTTGTTTGCTTTATTATTATATTGTTGGGGTGCTCTTATGTGTGAAAGGTCCTAACCCGGATCTAGTGTACCTTAGGTAAATGGCAATAGACCAAGGAAACTGTACGACGTATATCGATACGGTTGATCTGGTGGCCATAGTTAGTGTGACTTCTTGGTTGGTGCTTATATTCCTTAAGTCAAGTTGAGGATAATATTGAGGCTGCCATATGTTGTCAATGCACTAACTGACTTTTAGAACCCTAGTTAACTCATCTTGGCCTTTAGAAAGTAGTGAGGTAACCGGCTTTGGTGCAGACTGAAGTTGGTTGACACTCGATACTACGCTCATTGAGATCTCAAACTTGGAGGGTTTTGGTTGGCAAGTAAGTTGCCTTCTGAACAACCACCCTTGTGAAGGATCAATGATATTGAGATCCCTTAGAACCTGGTTACTTTTGTAGGACAGGATGAACCATCTAACTTCAGGGGAGGGTACTTGCCTTTGAACCTCATGCAAGCCTTTAAACCTAGGGCTATGGTGTGACTTGTTTGTGTGTGCCACATGTTTGTGATTGAGCATGACATCATGACATCATCATGCATCATAAGCATATCATTTTCCCTAACCATTTCAAGGACCAAAGGATTTATCTTTGTTCTTTGTTGCAGGTCATGGCTTCTGCTCGTAGAAACACCATCAGGATCAACTTTGTAGGGATACCTGCTAAGCTCAAGGAGTTGGTTTCCCTAGTGCCTGATCATTCCCAGTTCAACAAGAGGCATGGTCACTTATTGGATCTAGTTACTTCAGGGTTCAGTGAAGACATGATGAGTGTGCTGTTTCAGTTCTTTGACCCTGAGCACCATTGCTTTACATTTCCTGATTATCAGCTGGTTCCAACCATGGAGGAGTTCTCTAAACTTCTGGGTATACCTGTTCTTGATCAGAAGCCATTCACAGGCTTAGAGAAGGAGCTTAAACCAGAAGTTGTTGCTGCAGCTCTACATCTGAAGAAGTCTGACATTGTTCTAGAGACGAGAAGTGGAGTTAAAGGTATTCTTGCCAAGGTATTAGTGGATAAAGCTCAAATGTTCTTGAAAGCTATGAGCTACGATGCTTTTGAGGAGATCTTAGCCTTATTGATTTATGGCTTAGTGTTGTTCCCCAATCCTGATCAGTTCATAGACGTTCATGCCATCAACATATTCCTGAGTCACAATCCAGTGCCTACCTTACTTGGAGACATCCTACATTCTCTTCACACCCGTACTACAAGAGCAAGAGGAACTTTGATGTGCTGCATACCTTTACTTTCTAGGTGGTTTATTTCTCACCTTCCTCGCTCAGTAATGAAGAATGAGCAAGGGTTCAGATGGTCCAAGAGGATCATGTCACTTTCTCACTCAGACATCCATTGGTGCTCCAGATCTACGGAGAATGTCACCATCATTGACCGTTGTGGGGAGTTTCCTAACGTGCCGCTTCTAGGCATAAGAGGAGGCATCACCTACAACCCATCTCTAGCTTTACGACAGTTTGGTTACGCCCGGAGCGATGGTCCACATGACATGTTGATTCAGGGCATTGTGTTTGACTACGACAACGATCTTCAGGGTTACCGTCAGAGATTCATACGAGCTTGGGAAAAGGTAAACAGGATTGACAGCAAGACACTGGAGCCTAAGTACACCATTCCTATGGAGGCTTATCTCAGATGGGTACGATTTCGTGCTCAGACACTCATGATGCCATATCCTGCCATCCTACCAGTTACCATGGAACCTGTTGCTGAAGGAGACACAGCTTATACCATCCTTCACCCAGACATGCCTACTGATGTGGAAGACTTGCAGAGATCATGGATCCAACTGAAAGAGCAAAGGGATACTTTCGAGGCTCATTACAAAGCAAGCCAAGCAAGGATCCTAGATCTAACAAAGCTACTTCATAAAGCAAACATGTCTATGGGTGCCAAAGAAAGCTTTAAGGAGTATGCTCAGAAGTGGAGAGACTTAGCTGGAGGAGTTCAACCCCCTTTGACTGATAGGGAATTGGTTGATATGTTCATGTGTATGCTGAATGGTCCGTTTTACAGTCATCTCATTGGAAGCTCATCATCTGGCTTCACTGAGTTGATCAAGACAGGAGAGCGAATAGAGAATGGCATCAAGAGTGGTAAGATCCAAATGGGCACTTCTTCATCAGGTGCCTCAAAGAAGCCTCCCACTGGGAAGAAAGAATCTAATGCTGTGTATGGTCAGCCTGATCGTAACAGAAGGCATCAGTCTGTTAGTGCAGTTCATATTTCAAATCCAACTCCTGCAACAACAGAGCAGCCTCAAGGCAACCAACAGAGGGCTAGAAGACAGTTCACGAAGATCAACATGTCAATGGCTCAGGCATTGCAACACTTGTTGAAAGCTGAACTTATTACCCTGAGGGAGGCCCCTCGGAATCCCAATGTTACCTCTCCCAAGTACAATCCCAATGCACGATGTGCATATCATTCAAACTGTCCAGGACATGATACTAATAACTGCTGGGTCTTGAAGAACAAAATTCAGGATATGATTGATGCTGGAGAAATTGAGTTTGATCCACCAGGTACTCCAAATGTGATTACAGCTCCAATGCCAAATCACGAGAAGACTGTCAACGCCATTGATAAAGATATTGATGAAGATCTGCATGTCTATTCAGTTATGGAGTTGAGCACACCATTGTCTGTTATCAAAAAGAGGTTAGTACAAGCTGGGATCTTTCCAGGTTGTCATGAAGATTGTCTATATTGTACCTATAAGCCGGATAGTTGCTTCATTTTGAGAGATGGGATTCAACGTCTCATGGATAAATATACTATAGTGTTTGAAAGAAGACCAGCATCTGTAGAAAGTATGGTGGATCATCTGACTCAGGGTAAAAAGATTGAAGAGGTTGACATGGTTGACAAAGTACCACTAAGAATCACTTCAAAGGGTCCCATTAAAATCACTCATCAGGGCCCAATCAAGATTACTGCTGAAGGTCCTGTGAAAGTTGTCACTGAAGCCAGAGTAGCTCCTCTGATCATTACCACTCCTGGTCCTATTCCTTATACATCTGACAAAGCTGTGCCTTGGCACTATGGGTCTGCTGTTTACATCCATGGTGTCAAACAGGAGCCTTTACCTGATATGCCTGTTGACATTGATAATATTGCCGGATCTAGCAAGATCACTCGTAGTGGAAGAGTCTTCTCTCCTCCAGTTGCTTCTAAGAGTGCGGTTACTCCTGCTGTTACTTCCACCACTGATGCTCGGGGCAAGGGTCCTGTTATTGAGCCTGTATCTACTGATGTGCCAGCTGCTGATGACCTCTCTAAGCAGATGGAAGAAGTATTGAAAATCATTCGCAAGAGTGATTATGATATTGTTGATCAGCTGGGGCATACTCCCTCAAAGATTTCTATGCTCTCCCTGTTATTATGTTCTGAGGCTCATGCCAAGTCATTGATCAAGTTTCTAAAGATGGCTCATGTACCCAGTGCAATTTCTGTGGACCAGTTTGAGAATTGTGTTGCTCACCTGACCTATGACAACGGGTTAGGATTTTCTGATGCTGACTTGACCCCTGCCAAGAGGGATCATAACAGGGCCTTGCATATTTCAATTGAATGCAGGGGCACTACCCTGTCTCATGTGCTGATAGACAATGGTTCCTCTCTGAATGTGTTGCCTAAGGAAGTCCTGAACAAGCTGAGTCCTGAAGATACGGTATTGAAGCCCAGTAATATTGTGGTAAAGGCTTTTGATGGTTCTAGAAGAGTAGTGCATGGGGAAATTGATCTTCCAATCAAGGTTGGTTCTCAGGTGTTCACTGCTACATTCTATGTGATGGATATTCGTCCTTCGTACTCATGTCTGCTTGGTCGTCCCTGGATCCAGGGGGCAGGTGCGGTGACCTCCACATTACATCAAAAGTTGAGATATCCGGTGAATGGAAAAGTTGTTACTGTCTTTGGAGAGGAAGAATACTTTGTCAGCCATGTAAACACTTTCAAGTATCTGGAAGTAGAAGGTGAATACATTGAAACTCCATGTCAGTCATTTGAAGTGGTTCCCTGGGCTGTTAAGGATTGTGTGACTCCTCCTGCTATGAAGAAGGTTCCTGTGGTCATCAGAAACCCTCCAACAATGGCAATGGCCTCCCTCAATGATGCAAAAGCTATGGTGGAAGAAGAGTCCCAGAAGGCTGTCCGTCGTGCCCGTGCTGTTCGTATCACCAATCAAGGGGTTATCAATGCCGTGGGAGATCAAGATGAAGACTACAACTTGGAGGCATGGATTCTTCCTACTGTGGGTGCTGGACTCAATAATTGGACAGCTGAAGATGTTATCCCTATCTCCTTTAGTCAGGAGTAAATACTATTACTGTGTTATGTTTTTAAATTTATAATTTCTGGAACAATTAAAACTTTCAAGCCATGTGCCTTACCCGGGGCACAATGGTGTGCTTGTTACGGGTTGTCATCTCATTTGCATACTTCATTCGATAAAATCAGTGGACGTTTCGTTTTCGTAAATATTGTGTTCCTTGTCTTTCTTTTTCTTTTATTTTTGCTTTATCAGCTATGTGTTCTTACACACACCCACGTCACTAAAATGCCGATCCTCATCCACTCTGGATCCAATTGATAACAGTTTTACTATTGCCAATTACAATTTCGAGAATCCGATCTATCAAACTGAAGACGGAAACGAGGACGATTGTGAAATATCTGTAGGGCTTGCTAGGTTGTTACAACAAGAAGAGAAAGCTATACAGCCACATGAAGAGCCAGTCGAAGTTGTGAATCTGGGAACTGAAGAAAACAGAAAAGAGGTCCAGATAGGGGCTGATTTAGACAACACTGCTCAGCATAAGAATGCAGGGGCAACATATCAGCGTGCTATGGTGGCTTTGTTTCATGATATGATTCATCATGAGATAGAGGTATATGTGGATGATATGATAGCCAGGTCTCAGAATGAAGAACAACATCTTGATCATCTGCACAAGTTGTTTGAGAGGTTGAAGAAATACAGGTTGAGATTAAATCCAAACAAGTGTACTTTTGGAGTTAGATCTGGAAAGCTCCTGGGTTTCATTGTCAGTGGAAAAGGTATTGAAGTGGATCCTGCAAAAGTGAAAGCTATACGAGAGATGCCAGCTCCCCGTACTGAGAAGGAGGTTAGAGGTTTCTTGGGACTACATTGCAAGATTTATTTCCCAATTAACTGCCATCTGTGAGCCAATCTTCAAGTTGTTGAAGAAAGATCAGGTGATGGAATGGAATGATGAGTGCCATACTGCCTTTGATGAAATCAAGAGATATTTGCTAGAACCTCCAATTTTAATGCCACCAGTTGATGGAAGACCCTTGATTATGTATTTAACAGTATTAGACAACTCAATGGGGTGTGTATTGGGGCAACATGACGAGTCTGGTCGAAAAGAGCAGGCAATATACTACCTTAGCAAAAAGTTTACCGACTGTGAAACAAAATACTCACTGCTCGAGAAAACTTGCTGCGCTTTGGCACGGGCTGCTCGCCGACTAAGACAGTATATGTTGACCCATACTACCTTGTTGATTTCAAAGATGAATGGGGCAGTTGAAGCTGCTAATAAGAACATTAAGAAGATTGTACAGAAGATAACTGTTACTTACAAGGATTGGCACGAGATGTTACCATTTGCTCTGCATGGTTATCGTACTACAATACATACTTCAACCGGGGCAACCCCATTCTCCTTGGTCTATGGTATGGAAGCAGTTCTGCCTATTGAAGTTCAGATCCCCTCCTTGAGAATTATGAAGGATGCAGGCTTGGATGAAGATGAGTGGATTCAGACTCGACTTGACCAGATAAATTTGATTGATGAGAAAAGGTTAGCAGCAGTTTGTCATGGCCAGATGTACCAGAAACGGATGATCAAAGCTTTTAACAAGAAGGTTAAGCCAAAGGTATATCAGGCTGGTGACTTGGTAATCAAGCGTATCACATTACCACAGGGTGATCCTAGGGGCAAGTGGACTCCAACATATGAGGGACCATTTGTAGTCAAGACAGTGTTCTCAGGAGGTGCCATGATATTGACTACAATGGATGGTGAAGACTTCCCACAACCTGTAAACGCAGACATAGTTAAAAAATACTACGCATAAAAAGAGACCCGCTAGGTTGACAGGCCTAGGCAAAAATAAGGGCATCCCGGCAAACCAAAAGGGTTTGGGCAAAAATTAGGGATATATATATAAAAAGATGTACACCCGGCAAGTCGAAAACCTGAAAAGGCGGCTTGGGCAAAAAAGGGTATCCCGGTGGATTGAAAACCTGAAAGGGCAATCCAGGCAAAAGTTAGGGATTAAAGCGTATGACTATGTCTCGTTTGGATCACTCATGAAACTGCAACCAGTTGTACTACTTACTCAAGCTCAAACAGATAAAGCTCAATCCAATCGTTTCCGTCTCAACAGCAAGAAGATGAGATACTTGAGGGGCAATAGTAGAATTGAAACTCAATAGGATTATTTCCCACATAGCTGATTCTTTTTGTAAAACTTCATGACAAAATTCTCTTACTAGGGTTTATGTCTCCTTGTACAAACTTACCCGTGTATGGGTCACTTTTGATATAAATAAATTCCATCTTTTGAATCCAGATTTACTTTTACCCTATTTACATAAGCGAAACGTCCATTGGTTGTGTTTGAATGTATGTATGCCTTTGAATATGATTGATGTTTACCAGAAATGCATGTATGCTTTTAATATGATTGATGTTTACCAGAAATGCATGTATGCTTTTAATATGATTGATGTTTACCAGAAATGCATGAAAATGCAGTAATAGTATTTACTAAGGACGAACGAGGGAAGGATTTCAACGAAGCTTCGCCGGTTCATCTTTACAAGGCAGTTACAAACCATCAGTAGGACTAATCCATTTTCACAAAGTCTAATCTCCCCTGGAATTTATATCCATCTCTTTTGTCCTCATACGGATATACGGGAAATTACTTTCCAATAAGGGCACGATGAACGAAGACGGGATGTTATGCTTATCCTACTATCAAACGAAAACGAAGGTTATCTATACCCTACTGTCCCCAACAACGGGAGGTTATCTATACCTTGTTATCCCCAACAATGGGAGGTTATCTATACCTTGTTATCCCCAGCAGACGGAGGGTTATGTATTCTTCAACAACGAATCGGGATTTATTTTCCTTGGCCAGCAGTTGTTATACAAGGATATCCAGACACTTCCAGCAGTGTCATATCATACATGCATCATTTACATCATACCATAACATATATGTCTATAGTACATTACCTAAGTGCATCATGTCATACATGCATACATAAAGCATAAACTAATGTTGTTATACAGAATGCTACCTTGTTTTCAGGTTAATTATCCAACAAACAAGCTTATGATCTTTGGGACTGCTTTATTGTAACCTCAGGGTTACTTTATCCTCCTGATGAGCTTCTTATTACTTTGGGACTGCTTTATTGTAACCTCAGGGTTATTTTATCCTCCTGATGAGCTTCTTATTACTTTGGGACTGCTTTATTGTAACCTCAGGGTTATTTTATCCTCCTGATGAGCTTCTTATTACTTTGGGACTGCTTTATTGTAACCTCAGGGTTATTTTATCCTCCTGATAGCCTCTCATGACTTCAAGACTGCTTTAGAGCTACTGATTGCTCTATCCTCCTGAAATCATCCTATTACTTCAAGACTGCTTTAGAGCTATCCATTGCTCTATCCTCATGAGGTCATATTACTACTTCAAGACTGCTTTAGAGCTATTGATTGCTCTATCCTCCTGAAGCCATCTAATTATTTCAAGACTGCTTTAGAGCTATTCATTGCTCTATCCTCCTGAAATCATTACTTCAAGACTGCTTTAGAGTATTCATTGCTCTATCCTCCTGAAATTACATTATTATTTCAAGACTGCTTTAGAGCTATTCATTGCTCTATCCTCCTGAAATCATTACTTCAAGACTGCTTTAGAGCTATTGATTGCTCTATCCTCCTGAAGACATATCACGTTATTATTTCAAGACTGCTTTAGAGCTATTCATTGCTCTATCCTCCTGAAATCATTACTTCAAGACTGCTTTAGAGTATTCATTGCTCTATCCTCCTGAAATTACATTATTATTTCAAGACTGCTTTAGAGCTATTCATTACTCTATCCTCCTGAAATCATTACTTCAAGACTGCTTTAGAGCTATTGATTGCTCTATCCTCCTGAAGACATATCACGTTATTATTTCAAGACTGCTTTAGAGCTATTCATTGCTCTATCCTCCTGAAATCATTACTTCAAGACTGCTTTAGAGTATTCATTGCTCTATCCTCCTGAAATTACATTATTATTTCAAGACTGCTTTAGAGCTATTCATTGCTCTATCCTCCTGAAATCATTACTTCAAGACTGCTTTAGAGCTATTGATTGCTCTATCCTCCTGAAGACATATCACGTTATTATTTCAAGACTGCTTTAGAGCTATTCATTGCTCTATCCTCCTGAAATCATTACTTCAAGACTGCTTTAGAGTATTCATTGCTCTATCCTCCTGAAATTACATTATTATTTCAAGACTGCTTTAGAGCTATTCATTGCTCTATCCTCCTGAAATCATTACTTCAAGACTGCTTTAGAGCTATTGATTGCTCTATCCTCCTGAAGACATATCACGTTATTATTCCAAGACTGCTTTAGAGCTATTCATTGCTCTATCCTCCTGAAATCATTACTTCAAGACTGCTTTAGAGTATTCATTGCTCTATCCTCCTGAAATTACATTATTATTTCAAGACTGCTTTAGAGCTATTCATTGCTCTATCCTCCTGAAATCATTACTTCAAGACTGCTTTAGAGCTATTGATCGCTCTATCCTCCTGAAGACATATCACGTTATTATTTCAAGACTGCTTTAGAGCTATTCATTGCTCTATCCTCCTGAAATCATTACTTCAAGACTACTTTAGAGCTGTTGATTGCTCTATCCTCCTGAAGCCATTCTATTACTTCAAGACTGCTTTAGAGCTATTGATTGCTCTATCCTCCTGAAGCCATTATTACTTCAAGACTGCTTTAGAGCTATTGATTGCTCTATCCTCCTGAGGTCCGATTTATCACTTCAAGACTGCTTTAAGGTTATCATTATTGATCGCTCTATCCTCATGAAGACATGCTGTTACATCAGTATTACTCCAGACTCCTGACAGCTCTCATTATACTACTGAAGAACTTTCCCCTAGTGGCATCTTTAAGCCCACTCAATCATGTTCAACCAACCATCAATATCACTCCATGCACTGGTGAGTGCAAATTTTTGGGCTTTTGTGTTCAATCCCCTTCAACCTTCCAGGTTACGACTGGCAAGTATACCAATCTAACCCCTCAGGTTTCAGAAAATTGAACAGGGGCAGCTGTTGCACCCCAAAATTTGCCCTCACAATACAAGACTTTGTGTTCTAAGAAGATTCACAAGGTGTAGTAATGATGAGTGTAGACCCTTACAGTCAAATACTTCAAGGCACAAACGTTCGAGGCCTATTTTGACTTTCATGGTTGGCTGCATCGTAAGTTATGTCATTATTTTCAGAAGTTCTCTTAAGGTACGATTCGCGTACCAAGTTTCATCGTTATCTGAATCTTTTCGTGAGGCAGAAGCATCATCCAAAATTTTTGAAGAGAATATGGGACTTTCTGATTGGGAGTTCATGATTTTATTGAGATGCTATGTTGAGATTCGCCCCTAAGTTGCCATTCATTCACAAGTTTTAGTTGCAAAAGGTTTGTCTTATTGGTTCACATTGAAAGCTTCGCTTTGAATAAGGATTCACGGCTTGGCAATATCTCTGACTTTTTACCAGTGGTTGAAACCTTAGCTATCAACTTATGGTTACGTAAGAGTTACTATGACGGATTACTCTCCATTACTCTATTGCACGGGACCATTCACACGGCCAATGATTAAACCCCTCTAAGCAATTATTCCATGAGGACCGGCATCCTTCCTCAAAGTCTAAAAATCAAGATTCACATCTGGATGATTCGTTTCAAGCCAAAAAAAGGGAGACTACAAGTTCTAAATTGCTAAAAGAACACTTGATTAATTTGATCCTAAAACCCCGTCTTTGGTATCTCTAAGAAGTCCAAGCTAAATTCAGAAATAAGGAAACTGAGGTATAAGCAAGTTGAAGGCATTCCATATTTGATCTATTTGACGTCACAGTTCGTTTTAAAGAAGGAAATATCTAAAATAATAACATTATGCTTGAAGATTGTCATTTAATTCTAAGAGTCGATTGCCAACAAGGGAAGACAGCAAGTTAGTTCGTATTTATACATGAAAAGACTTATGCTAAGAGCCATTGTAAGGTCCAAATGATCAATTCTCATATACCATTTCATACAGACACGGCACATTCAATTACATGAAGATATCCAAACAAGTGGTTGGAAACCGCTATGTGAGAAACATCATATTACACCTACTGCACATCACGTGCCATATTACATGACTCATGAAAGAATACAGCCGCTGCACATTACACTTCTCTACATCTCAATGAACTTTTATACTAAGACTTCACGACGACATAATGACAACAAACAGATTTTCCCGCTCCTGGTGTGGCAGCAAACCACAGTTACGGCACCGGAAACTGGATTTGTAATTCAGGCTTTTGTAATTCGGGATTCCACCGCAGGTCCCTCAATGGTATGACTCAAGAGATCCGTCCGTCCCCTTAATCGAACAAGCAAGATGTTCCTGCAATTCAATCAACCCACGCCAACCGTCGCAGGCATCAGAAATTGGTAAGAGATGAATAAGTTAAGTGTCGTAAAGAACTTAAACCGTCACCACCTTATGAACTGGAGGCGTTCCACTACTACAAGGAGACCCCTCGTATTCGGGCATGATCAACCTGTAAAAGAATGCAAAATAAGAAAGAGTGTCGTAATCTCACTAAGACATAAGGTTCAAATGTCTACAGACCCGTGGAGCAATTCACGAAATACCCCGCAGTCCTTGACAGACCAATTCCCTAGCGCCCTGCACCATGATGACGGCTCTATAACTCAACCTCTGTCACCTGCATTAACAACATGGGCATCAATAGGCCATTAGGAACAGAACTCCGCTGTTACCATTTGAGTCCAGTTTAGAAGACAGGAATATAGCAATAAGTGACGGACTTGACGAGAATGTCGATAATATTACTCACTAAAACAACCTTCTGCACAGAATTTACTTGGAAAAGCCCCATCAAATCAAGGTCTCTGCATAAGCCCTATTAGTCTCCGAACTTTGCTACCTGCACAACGGTCAATTGGTCCAACCTCAGACTAAAGAGTAAATTACACATAAGCCAATGTTTAGAAAGCATAAGATATACATAATTTGAAAACACAACCAGCAGCCCTAGTCAGATCAGGTGGAAAGGTTGAAGCAATACAGAATAATTCCAGAACGCATGATAATGTTCCTACCGATTCCTAAGCGCGTCATTATGCCTAGTCTCAAGGAAAATTGGGAGCATAGGAAGCAGAGTGTAAACCTCATAAGTTCATTTAGGCCTAGGAAACCCATCTTGCCCGTGCAACCTAGACAGCTCCCCCAACTCGTATGTCTTCAGCAACGTGGTCATAATCCCAAGACCCTTCGGTGCAGTCTCATAAAAATCAAGTGATCACTCAGTTACAGCCACCAACTTACCAGGTTCTGCGGCAGCTACGGCAGAATAAGGTTGCGGGCTTGCAACATAATTCTACGAGTGGTTTAGCAACAACACAATAAATCATATTGAGTAAAATTCAATCAAATAAAAGTGTAGATGCTAGGCAAGGAAATTCTGCAAACTCCCTGCAACAGGTCCCCTTTTGAGCTCCCTGCAAGAACAATGTTAATACTCATCAGTAAACCATCATCAATTCATTATCATCACAAGGTGGGGTGAGTGTGATCTAGACAAACCTAAAATACCCATCAGTCAGGTTCCACTACGCTTTAGCCCCCAACTGGAACACCAGGAACATCAGATGCTGCAGAATCAACAATACGAGCAACAATGTCAGCAACGAGGACAAATGATGAAGAGGCATCTTACACCAGCCTATAACCTGCATAACCAACACATCATCATCAAATATGCTCAAGGAAATCCAAGGAGTGAAGCAGGGTGTTGTCCTTTCTTACCAAACGAGATTAACCAACCCAATGTTAGTTATTCACACCCAGGACGTACAGGTCGATGCAGGCACCTACAGACTCCTAAATCCACGAGTGGTATCTACAAAACCCCAGTCGGTATGGACAACTTTGAGTCGTCAGAAGAGAAGAGTTTAGTCTCAGAGCAGGAACGAGTGCAGGTCTCCAAAGAACCTTACCCTAATCCTCAAATCCGGTGAATTCCCCATGAACCAAACTCTGGGCTGTTAGTTTCACTTTGGCCCAAATCATCTGCTATTTGCACCTGCCCAAATCACACTCAAAGTCAGCAAGGTAACAGTTGGAGAATATTCAGAGAATAAACGGAAGATTCGATTCAGAAATAGGCCAAATCAAATCCGTTTTAATCAGCACACAAAATCAAAAGGAATAACGAGCTATTACTACAATCATTAGCAATCACCAGCGGAAAAGGAAACCATCCCTAAATCGTATCTGAGCATATTTGGAAAATCCTCATTTAGCATTCAATTGCGGTTAAAACGAATTCAATTTTCAAATCAGAACTCAGAGCCTATATAAGGAGACCAAAGCAGAAGTAGAAAGGGAACACACCGAAAAAATACCGCTAACAGCTATCAAGAAAAAACCTAATTTCGTAACCCTAAGAGAGTGAGAAGAAGAAACTTATCTCCATCCTCCTCCGTGAATTCAATTGCAAGCCGCGACCGTCACCGCCAACCAGGGAGGGCTTCCTCGCAAGAGTCAACACCTCAGAATCGTCACTCGAATCCATCGAATCAATCACGAACTCAGGTAGCTTTTTTACCATATTGATGCATTTGGCTTTTGATTGTTTTGTTTGATTTTAGCAGAAGTGAGAGGGCGGGGACGAGTACAGACGAACGGAAATGGAGAGAGAGGAGAAAAGACTCGATGAAGAAGAAGGTCAGAGCATGAGAGAAGAAGTGTCGCCGACGGCGAGAGAGAACCTAGGGTTCAATTTGGGAATCGGGTTCCCTTCCTTTTTTTTTCTGCTTCGTTTTCTTTTTTTTTTTTTTTTGTCTTTTTTTTGATGTAACCAGGGAGACAAACACTAACTCACCATGCACACACCATTAACCTGCCTTATCTCCATTAACCATTTTAATTAACCTAAAATCAATCCCTAATCAACCTTTTTGATCAGTTTTTTTTTTATTTAAGATGAATTAACAAATCTTTTTATAATTAATTAAATTAACTTCAATCATTTATGTTTCTAAATAAAAATCAAATTTTATGTTTAATCACGTTATTAATTAATTATTATTGCTAATCATATTTTGTTGCTTATTATTATTTTGAAATTTCTATCTTATTATTTTTTCTAACTTTGTCTATTTTTCTCATTATTATTGTTTCAACTAATTATTTTCACTAACTTTATATTTATACTAACCTTATTTAATTTTTCTTATTATTTACTAACCCTAATATTTTATTTGCTTATTTGTTATTTTTTTTTTATTTATTATAATTTTGTAATTGCCTCTTGGATGTAAATTGTAATTACTTAATTATTATTATCATTATGGTTAGTAATTAGGGAGTGCTAATATGTATGATATTTAAAAAAATAAATTAGATCATTTTAATATAAGATAATTAAATTAAACATTTCACACACGTAAGTCGATTTTAATCGCCGTCTCACTTCTTAAGGATATCCCTCAAGTTGCCTATGAATATTGGTTAAGTGGGGTGTATAAAGCAAGTCCCTCAAAAAGAAAATCATCAAAGTCCCTTATGGTTGCCTTTACGAATCGAGTCCCTTTCGAAAAACGATGATAGTCCCTCTAGTTTGCTTATTACACCCCACAATGGCCTTCAAAAGTCCAATTGTCCCTCACATGTCCCTTAACATCCAAAGTAAGGACTACCTACTCCATTATAGTAGGGATAGTCTTACTAAAGGAAAGAATAAAGAATAAGAAAGACCTTTAAACATTAGGGTAGGCTACTCCTAGATACTTGCTCACTTCAAAACTTTTTCACACTTAAACAAATTTTCAACAAGTTTTTAAACAAGTTCTTAACACATCCTTACATGGATTATTTATTAACTATTCTGAAAATTTTCTATTCACACACTACACTTTCAAAACAATTCAAAAGTGAGCTTAAGTACCTAAGAGCCCATGGATAACCATGGATGAAAAGGGTGCTAACACCTTCCCTTTTTATAACCTACCCCCCGGACCCAAAATATTCTCTAAGGTCTTTCCTGTTCTTTTATAACCTTTCCTTATGGATAAAATAAAAGTCGGTGGCGACTCTTGCTATCCGCAACATTGTTTAAAGTCAGTTCTCCCACCGTGTTACAGAACTGGCGACTCTGCTGGGGATCTATTTAAGAGGGGTACCCTTAGGAATTAAGATCACTTTAAATTGTTTGCCTTGTTTGCTTTATTATTATATTGTTGGGGTGCTCTTATGTGTGAAAGGTCCTAACCCGGATCTAGTGTACCTTAGGTAAATGGCAATAGACCAAGGAAACTGTACGACGTATATCGATACGGTTGATCTGGTGGCCATAGTTAGTGTGACTTCTTGGTTGGTGCTTATATTCCTTAAGTCAAGTTGAGGATAATATTGAGGCTGCCATATGTTGTCAATGCACTAACTGACTTTTAGAACCCTAGTTAACTCATCTTGGCCTTTAGAAAGTAGTGAGGTAACCGGCTTTGGTGCAGACTGAAGTTGGTTGACACTCGATACTACGCTCATTGAGATCTCAAACTTGGAGGGTTTTGGTTGGCAAGTAAGTTGCGTTCTGAACAACCACCCTTGTGAAGGATCAATGATATTGAGATCCCTTAGAACCTGGTTACTTTTGTAGGACAGGATGAACCATCTAACTTCAGGGGAGGGTACTTGCCTTTGAACCTCATGCAAGCCTTTAAACCTAGGGCTATGGTGTGACTTGTTTGTGTGTGCCACATGTTTGTGATTGAGCATGACATCATGACATCATCATGCATCATAAGCATATCATTTTCCCTAACCATTTCAAGGACCAAAGGATTTATCTTTGTTCTTTGTTGCAGGTCATGGCTTCTGCTCGTAGAAACACCATCAGGATCAACTTTGTAGGGATACCTGCTAAGCTCAAGGAGTTGGTTTCCCTAGTGCCTGATCATTCCCAGTTCAACAAGAGGCATGGTCACTTATTGGATCTAGTTACTTCAGGGTTCAGTGAAGACATGATGAGTGTGTTGTTTCAGTTCTTTGACCCTGAGCACCATTGCTTTACATTTCCTGATTATCAGCTGGTTCCAACCATGGAGGAGTTCTCTAAACTTCTGGGTATACCTGTTCTTGATCAGAAGCCATTCACAGGCTTAGAGAAGGAGCTTAAACCAGAAGTTGTTGCTGCAGCTCTACATCTGAAGAAGTCTGACATTGTTCTAGAGACGAGAAGTGGAGTTAAAGGTATTCTTGCCAAGGTATTAGTGGATAAAGCTCAAATGTTCTTGAAAGCTATGAGCTACGATGCTTTTGAGGAGATCTTAGCCTTATTGATTTATGGCTTAGTGTTGTTCCCCAATCCTGATCAGTTCATAGACGTTCATGCCATCAACATATTCCTGAGTCACAATCCAGTGCCTACCTTACTTGGAGACATCCTACATTCTCTTCACACCCGTACTACAAGAGCAAGAGGAACTTTGATGTGCTGCATACCTTTACTTTCTAGGTGGTTTATTTCTCACCTTCCTCGCTCAGTAATGAAGAATGAGCAAGGGTTCAGATGGTCCAAGAGGATCATGTCACTTTCTCACTCAGACATCCATTGGTGCTCCAGATCTACGGAGAATGTCACCATCATTGACCGTTGTGGGGAGTTTCCTAACGTGCCGCTTCTAGGCATAAGAGGAGGCATCACCTACAACCCATCTCTAGCTTTACGACAGTTTGGTTACGCCCGGAGCGATGGTCCACATGACATGTTGATTCAGGGCATTGTGTTTGACTACGACAACGATCTTCAGGGTTACCGTCAGAGATTCATACGAGCTTGGGAAAAGGTAAACAGGATTGACAGCAAGACACTGGAGCCTAAGTACACCATTCCTATGGAGGCTTATCTCAGATGGGTACGATTTCGTGCTCAGACACTCATGATGCCATATCCTGCCATCCTACCAGTTACCATGGAACCTGTTGCTGAAGGAGACACAGCTTATACCATCCTTCACCCAGACATGCCTACTGATGTGGAAGACTTGCAGAGATCATGGATCCAACTGAAAGAGCAAAGGGATACTTTCGAGGCTCATTACAAAGCAAGCCAAGCAAGGATCCTAGATCTAACAAAGCTACTTCATAAAGCAAACATGTCTATGGGTGCCAAAGAAAGCTTTAAGGAGTATGCTCAGAAGTGGAGAGACTTAGCTGGAGGAGTTCAACCCCCTTTGACTGATAGGGAATTGGTTGATATGTTCATGTGTATGCTGAATGGTCCGTTTTACAGTCATCTCATTGGAAGCTCATCATCTGGCTTCACTGAGTTGATCAAGACAGGAGAGCGAATAGAGAATGGCATCAAGAGTGGTAAGATCCAAATGGGCACTTCTTCATCAGGTGCCTCAAAGAAGCCTCCCACTGGGAAGAAAGAATCTAATGCTGTGTATGGTCAGCCTGATCGTAACAGAAGGCATCAGTCTGTTAGTGCAGTTCATATTTCAAATCCAACTCCTGCAACAACAGAGCAGCCTCAAGGCAACCAACAGAGGGCTAGAAGACAGTTCACGAAGATCAACATGTCAATGGCTCAGGCATTGCAACACTTGTTGAAAGCTGAACTTATTACCCTGAGGGAGGCCCCTCGGAATCCCAATGTTACCTCTCCCAAGTACAATCCCAATGCACGATGTGCATATCATTCAAACTGTCCAGGACATGATACTAATAACTGCTGGGTCTTGAAGAACAAAATTCAGGATATGATTGATGCTGGAGAAATTGAGTTTGATCCACCAGGTACTCCAAATGTGATTACAGCTCCAATGCCAAATCACGAGAAGACTGTCAACGCCATTGATAAAGATATTGATGAAGATCTGCATGTCTATTCAGTTATGGAGTTGAGCACACCATTGTCTGTTATCAAAAAGAGGTTAGTACAAGCTGGGATCTTTCCAGGTTGTCATGAAGATTGTCTATATTGTACCTATAAGCCGGATAGTTGCTTCATTTTGAGAGATGGGATTCAACGTCTCATGGATAAATATACTATAGTGTTTGAAAGAAGACCAGCATCTGTAGAAAGTATGGTGGATCATCTGACTCAGGGTAAAAAGATTGAAGAGGTTGACATGGTTGACAAAGTACCACTAAGAATCACTTCAAAGGGTCCCATTAAAATCACTCATCAGGGCCCAATCAAGATTACTGCTGAAGGTCCTGTGAAAGTTGTCACTGAAGCCAGAGTAGCTCCTCTGATCATTACCACTCCTGGTCCTATTCCTTATACATCTGACAAAGCTGTGCCTTGGCACTATGGGTCTGCTGTTTACATCCATGGTGTCAAACAGGAGCCTTTACCTGATATGCCTGTTGACATTGATAATATTGCCGGATCTAGCAAGATCACTCGTAGTGGAAGAGTCTTCTCTCCTCCAGTTGCTTCTAAGAGTGCGGTTACTCCTGCTGTTACTTCCACCACTGATGCTCGGGGCAAGGGTCCTGTTATTGAGCCTGTATCTACTGATGTGCCAGCTGCTGATGACCTCTCTAAGCAGATGGAAGAAGTATTGAAAATCATTCGCAAGAGTGATTATGATATTGTTGATCAGCTGGGGCATACTCCCTCAAAGATTTCTATGCTCTCCCTTTTATTATGTTCTGAGGCTCATGCCAAGTCATTGATCAAGTTTCTAAAGATGGCTCATGTACCCAGTGCAATTTCTGTGGACCAGTTTGAGAATTGTGTTGCTCACCTGACCTATGACAACGGGTTAGGATTTTCTGATGCTGACTTGACCCCTGCCAAGAGGGATCATAACAGGGCCTTGCATATTTCAATTGAATGCAGGGGCACTACCCTGTCTCATGTGCTGATAGACAATGGTTCCTCTCTGAATGTGTTGCCTAAGGAAGTCCTGAACAAGCTGAGTCCTGAAGATACGGTATTGAAGCCCAGTAATATTGTGGTAAAGGCTTTTGATGGTTCTAGAAGAGTAGTGCATGGGGAAATTGATCTTCCAATCAAGGTTGGTTCTCAGGTGTTCACTGCTACATTCTATGTGATGGATATTCGTCCTTCGTACTCATGTCTGCTTGGTCGTCCCTGGATCCAGGGGGCAGGTGCGGTGACCTCCACATTACATCAAAAGTTGAGATATCCGGTGAATGGAAAAGTTGTTACTGTCTTTGGAGAGGAAGAATACTTTGTCAGCCATGTAAACACTTTCAAGTATCTGGAAGTAGAAGGTGAATACATTGAAACTCCATGTCAGTCATTTGAAGTGGTTCCCTGGGCTGTTAAGGATTGTGTGACTCCTCCTGCTATGAAGAAGGTTCCTGTGGTCATCAGAAACCCTCCAACAATGGCAATGGCCTCCCTCAATGATGCAAAAGCTATGGTGGAAGAAGAGTCCCAGAAGGCTGTCCGTCGTGCCCGTGCTGTTCGTATCACCAATCAAGGGGTTATCAATGCCGTGGGAGATCAAGATGAAGACTACAACTTGGAGGCATGGATTCTTCCTACTGTGGGTGCTGGACTCAATAATTGGACAGCTGAAGATGTTATCCCTATCTCCTTTAGTCAGGAGTAAATACTATTACTGTGTTATGTTTTTAAATTTATAATTTCTGGAACAATTAAAACTTTCAAGCCATGTGCCTTACCCGGGGCACAATGGTGTGCTTGTTACGGGTTGTCATCTCATTTGCATACTTCATTCGATAAAATCAGTGGACGTTTCGTTTTCGTAAATATTGTGTTCCTTGTCTTTCTTTTTCTTTTATTTTTGCTTTATCAGCTATGTGTTCTTACACACACCCACGTCACTAAAATGCCGATCCTCATCCACTCTGGATCCAATTGATAACAGTTTTACTATTGCCAATTACAATTTCGAGAATCCGATCTATCAAACTGAAGACGGAAACGAGGACGATTGTGAAATATCTGTAGGGCTTGCTAGGTTGTTACAACAAGAAGAGAAAGCTATACAGCCACATGAAGAGCCAGTCGAAGTTGTGAATCTGGGAACTGAAGAAAACAGAAAAGAGGTCCAGATAGGGGCTGATTTAGACAACACTGCTCAGCATAAGAATGCAGGGGCAACATATCAGCGTGCTATGGTGGCTTTGTTTCATGATATGATTCATCATGAGATAGAGGTATATGTGGATGATATGATAGCCAGGTCTCAGAATGAAGAACAACATCTTGATCATCTGCACAAGTTGTTTGAGAGGTTGAAGAAATACAGGTTGAGATTAAATCCAAACAAGTGTACTTTTGGAGTTAGATCTGGAAAGCTCCTGGGTTTCATTGTCAGTGGAAAAGGTATTGAAGTGGATCCTGCAAAAGTGAAAGCTATACGAGAGATGCCAGCTCCCCGTACTGAGAAGGAGGTTAGAGGTTTCTTGGGACTACATTGCAAGATTTATTTCCCAATTAACTGCCATCTGTGAGCCAATCTTCAAGTTGTTGAAGAAAGATCAGGTGATGGAATGGAATGATGAGTGCCATACTGCCTTTGATGAAATCAAGAGATATTTGCTAGAACCTCCAATTTTAATGCCACCAGTTGATGGAAGACCCTTGATTATGTATTTAACAGTATTAGACAACTCAATGGGGTGTGTATTGGGGCAACATGACGAGTCTGGTCGAAAAGAGCAGGCAATATACTACCTTAGCAAAAAGTTTACCGACTGTGAAACAAAATACTCACTGCTCGAGAAAACTTGCTGCGCTTTGGCACGGGCTGCTCGCCGACTAAGACAGTATATGTTGACCCATACTACCTTGTTGATTTCAAAGATGAATGGGGCAGTTGAAGCTGCTAATAAGAACATTAAGAAGATTGTACAGAAGATAACTGTTACTTACAAGGATTGGCACGATATGTTACCATTTGCTCTGCATGGTTATCGTACTACAATACATACTTCAACCGGGGCAACCCCATTCTCCTTGGTCTATGGTATGGAAGCAGTTCTGCCTATTGAAGTTCAGATCCCCTCCTTGAGAATTATGAAGGATGCAGGCTTGGATGAAGATGAGTGGATTCAGACTCGACTTGACCAGATAAATTTGATTGATGAGAAAAGGTTAGCAGCAGTTTGTCATGGCCAGATGTACCAGAAACGGATGATCAAAGCTTTTAACAAGAAGGTTAAGCCAAAGGTATATCAGGCTGGTGACTTGGTAATCAAGCGTATCACATTACCACAGGGTGATCCTAGGGGCAAGTGGACTCCAACATATGAGGGACCATTTGTAGTCAAGACAGTGTTCTCAGGAGGTGCCATGATATTGACTACAATGGATGGTGAAGACTTCCCACAACCTGTAAACGCAGACATAGTTAAAAAATACTACGCATAAAAAGAGACCCGCTAGGTTGACAGGCCTAGGCAAAAATAAGGGCATCCCGGCAAACCAAAAGGGTTTGGGCAAAAATTAGGGATATATATATAAAAAGATGTACACCCGGCAAGTCGAAAACCTGAAAAGGCGGCTTGGGCAAAAAAGGGTATCCCGGTGGATTGAAAACCTGAAAGGGCAATCCAGGCAAAAGTTAGGGATTAAAGCGTATGACTATGTCTCGTTTGGATCACTCATGAAACTGCAACCAGTTGTACTACTTACTCAAGCTCAAACAGATAAAGCTCAATCCAATCGTTTCCGTCTCAACAGCAAGAAGATGAGATACTTGAGGGGCAATAGTAGAATTGAAACTCAATAGGATTATTTCCCACATAGCTGATTCTTTTTGTAAAACTTCATGACAAAATTCTCTTACTAGGGTTTATGTCTCCTTGTACAAACTTACCCGTGTATGGGTCACTTTTGATATAAATAAATTCCATCTTTTGAATCCAGATTTACTTTTACCCTATTTACATAAGCGAAACGTCCATTGGTTGTGTTTGAATGTATGTATGCCTTTGAATATGATTGATGTTTACCAGAAATGCATGTATGCTTTTAATATGATTGATGTTTACCAGAAATGCATGTATGCTTTTAATATGATTGATGTTTACCAGAAATGCATGAAAATGCAGTAATAGTATTTACTAAGGACGAACGAGGGAAGGATTTCAACGAAGCTTCGCCGGTTCATCTTTACAAGGCAGTTACAAACCATCAGTAGGACTAATCCATTTTCACAAAGTCTAATCTCCCCTGGAATTTATATCCATCTCTTTTGTCCTCATACGGATATACGGGAAATTACTTTCCAATAAGGGCACGATGAACAAAGACGGGATGTTATACTTATCCTACTATCAAACGAAAACGAAGGTTATCTATACCCTACTGTCCCCAACAACGGGAGGTTATCTATACCTTGTTATCCCCAACAATGGGAGGTTATCTATACCTTGTTATCCCCAGCAGACGGAGGGTTATGTATTCTTCAACAACGAATCGGGATTTATTTTCCTTGGCCAGCAGTTGTTATACAAGGATATCCAGACACTTCCAGCAGTGTCATATCATACATGCATCATTTACATCATACCATAACATATATGTCTATAGTACATTACCTAAGTGCATCATGTCATACATGCATACATAAAGCATAAACTAATGTTGTTATACAGAATGCTACCTTGTTTTCAGGTTAATTATCCAACAAACAAGCTTATGATCTTTGGGACTGCTTTATTGTAACCTCAGGGTTACTTTATCCTCCTGATGAGCTTCTTATTACTTTGGGACTGCTTTATTGTAACCTCAGGGTTATTTTATCCTCCTGATGAGCTTCTTATTACTTTGGGACTGCTTTATTGTAACCTCAGGGTTATTTTATCCTCCTGATGAGCTTCTTATTACTTTGGGACTGCTTTATTGTAACCTCAGGGTTATTTTATCCTCCTGATAGCCTCTCATGACTTCAAGACTGCTTTAGAGCTACTGATTGCTCTATCCTCCTGAAATCATCCTATTACTTCAAGACTGCTTTAGAGCTATCCATTGCTCTATCCTCATGAGGTCATATTACTACTTCAAGACTGCTTTAGAGCTATTGATTGCTCTATCCTCCTGAAGCCATCTAATTATTTCAAGACTGCTTTAGAGCTATTCATTGCTCTATCCTCCTGAAATCATTACTTCAAGACTGCTTTAGAGTATTCATTGCTCTATCCTCCTGAAATTACATTATTATTTCAAGACTGCTTTAGAGCTATTCATTGCTCTATCCTCCTGAAATCATTACTTCAAGACTGCTTTAGAGCTATTGATTGCTCTATCCTCCTGAAGACATATCACGTTATTATTTCAAGACTGCTTTAGAGCTATTCATTGCTCTATCCTCCTGAAATCATTACTTCAAGACTGCTTTAGAGTATTCATTGCTCTATCCTCCTGAAATTACATTATTATTTCAAGACTGCTTTAGAGCTATTCATTACTCTATCCTCCTGAAATCATTACTTCAAGACTGCTTTAGAGCTATTGATTGCTCTATCCTCCTGAAGACATATCACGTTATTATTTCAAGACTGCTTTAGAGCTATTCATTGCTCTATCCTCCTGAAATCATTACTTCAAGACTGCTTTAGAGTATTCATTGCTCTATCCTCCTGAAATTACATTATTATTTCAAGACTGCTTTAGAGCTATTCATTGCTCTATCCTCCTGAAATCATTACTTCAAGACTGCTTTAGAGCTATTGATTGCTCTATCCTCCTGAAGACATATCACGTTATTATTTCAAGACTGCTTTAGAGCTATTCATTGCTCTATCCTCCTGAAATCATTACTTCAAGACTGCTTTAGAGTATTCATTGCTCTATCCTCCTGAAATTACATTATTATTTCAAGACTGCTTTAGAGCTATTCATTGCTCTATCCTCCTGAAATCATTACTTCAAGACTGCTTTAGAGCTATTGATTGCTCTATCCTCCTGAAGACATATCACGTTATTATTCCAAGACTGCTTTAGAGCTATTCATTGCTCTATCCTCCTGAAATCATTACTTCAAGACTGCTTTAGAGTATTCATTGCTCTATCCTCCTGAAATTACATTATTATTTCAAGACTGCTTTAGAGCTATTCATTGCTCTATCCTCCTGAAATCATTACTTCAAGACTGCTTTAGAGCTATTGATCGCTCTATCCTCCTGAAGACATATCACGTTATTATTTCAAGACTGCTTTAGAGCTATTCATTGCTCTATCCTCCTGAAATCATTACTTCAAGACTACTTTAGAGCTGTTGATTGCTCTATCCTCCTGAAGCCATTCTATTACTTCAAGACTGCTTTAGAGCTATTGATTGCTCTATCCTCCTGAAGCCATTATTACTTCAAGACTGCTTTAGAGCTATTGATTGCTCTATCCTCCTGAGGTCCGATTTATCACTTCAAGACTGCTTTAAGGTTATCATTATTGATCGCTCTATCCTCATGAAGACATGCTGTTACATCAGTATTACTCCAGACTCCTGACAGCTCTCATTATACTACTGAAGAACTTTCCCCTAGTGGCATCTTTAAGCCCACTCAATCATGTTCAACCAACCATCAATATCACTCCATGCACTGGTGAGTGCAAATTTTTGGGCTTTTGTGTTCAATCCCCTTCAACCTTCCAGGTTACGACTGGCAAGTATACCAATCTAACCCCTCAGGTTTCAGAAAATTGAACAGGGGCAGCTGTTGCACCCCAAAATTTGCCCTCACAATACAAGACTTTGTGTTCTAAGAAGATTCACAAGGTGTAGTAATGATGAGTGTAGACCCTTACAGTCAAATACTTCAAGGCACAAACGTTCGAGGCCTATTTTGACTTTCATGGTTGGCTGCATCGTAAGTTATGTCATTATTTTCAGAAGTTCTCTTAAGGTACGATTCGCGTACCAAGTTTCATCGTTATCTGAATCTTTTCGTGAGGCAGAAGCATCATCCAAAATTTTTGAAGAGAATATGGGACTTTCTGATTGGGAGTTCATGATTTTATTGAGATGCTATGTTGAGATTCGCCCCTAAGTTGCCATTCATTCACAAGTTTTAGTTGCAAAAGGTTTGTCTTATTGGTTCACATTGAAAGCTTCGCTTTGAATAAGGATTCACGGCTTGGCAATATCTCTGACTTTTTACCAGTGGTTGAAACCTTAGCTATCAACTTATGGTTACGTAAGAGTTACTATGACGGATTACTCTCCATTACTCTATTGCACGGGACCATTCACACGGCCAATGATTAAACCCCTCTAAGCAATTATTCCATGAGGACCGGCATCCTTCCTCAAAGTCTAAAAATCAAGATTCACATCTGGATGATTCGTTTCAAGCCAAAAAAAGGGAGACTACAAGTTCTAAATTGCTAAAAGAACACTTGATTAATTTGATCCTAAAACCCCGTCTTTGGTATCTCTAAGAAGTCCAAGCTAAATTCAGAAATAAGGAAACTGAGGTATAAGCAAGTTGAAGGCATTCCATATTTGATCTATTTGACGTCACAGTTCGTTTTAAAGAAGGAAATATCTAAAATAATAGCATTATGCTTGAAGATTGTCATTTAATTCTAAGAGTCGATTGCCAACAAGGGAAGACAGCAAGTTAGTTCGTATTTATACATGAAAAGACTTATGCTAAGAGCCATTGTAAGGTCCAAATGATCAATTCTCATATACCATTTCATACAGACACGGCACATTCAATTACATGAAGATATCCAAACAAGTGGTTGGAAACCGCTATGTGAGAAACATCATATTACACCTACTGCACATCACGTGCCATATTACATGACTCATGAAAGAATACAGCCGCTGCACATTACACTTCTCTACATCTCAATGAACTTTTATACTAAGACTTCACGACGACATAATGACAACAAACAGATTTTCCCGCTCCTGGTGTGGCAGCAAACCACAGTTACGGCACCGGAAACTAGATTTGTAATTCAGGCTTTTGTAATTCGGGATTCCACCGCAGGTCCCTCAATGGTATGACTCAAGAGATCCGTCCGTCCCCTTAATCGAACAAGCAAGATGTTCCTGCAATTCAATCAACCCACGCCAACCGTCGCAGGCATCAGAAATTGGTAAGAGATGAATAAGTTAAGTGTCGTAAAGAACTTAAACCGTCACCACCTTATGAACTGGAGGCGTTCCACTACTACAAGGAGACCCCTCGTATTCGGGCATGATCAACCTGTAAAAGAATGCAAAATAAGAAAGAGTGCCGTAATCTCACTAAGACATAAGGTTCAAATGTCTACAGACCCGTGGAGCAATTCACGAAATACCCCGCAGTCCTTGACAGACCAATTCCCTAGCGCCCTGCACCATGATGACGGCTCTATAACTCAACCTCTGTCACCTGCATTAACAACATGAGCATCAATAGGCCATTAGGAACAGAACTCCGCTGTTACCATTTGAGTCCAGTTTAGAAGACAGGAATATAGCAATAAGTGACGGACTTGACGAGAATGTCGATAATATTACTCACTAAAACAACCTTCTGCACAGAATTTACTTGGAAAAGCCCCATCAAATCAAGGTCTCTGCATAAGCCCTATTAGTCTCCGAACTTTGCTACCTGCACAACGGTCAATTGGTCCAACCTCAGACTAAAGAGTAAATTACACATAAGCCAATGTTTAGAAAGCATAAGATATACATAATTTGAAAACACAACCAGCAGCCCTAGTCAGATCAGGTGGAAAGGTTGAAGCAATACAGAATAATTCCAGAACGCATGATAATGTTCCTACCGATTCCTAAGCGCGTCATTATGCCTAGTCTCAAGGAAAATTGGGAGCATAGGAAGCAGAGTGTAAACCTCATAAGTTCATTTAGGCCTAGGAAACCCATCTTGCCCGTGCAACCTAGACAGCTCCCCCAACTCGTATGTCTTCAGCAACGTGGTCATAATCCCAAGACCCTTCGGTGCAGTCTCATAAAAATCAAGTGATCACTCAGTTACAGCCACCAACTTACCAGGTTCTGCGGCAGCTACGGCAGAATAAGGTTGCGGGCTTGCAACATAATTCTACGAGTGGTTTAGCAACAACACAACAAATCATATTGAGTAAAATTCAATCAAATAAAAGTGTAGATGCTAGGCAAGGAAATTCTGCAAACTCCCTGCAACAGGTCCCCTTTTGAGCTCCCTGCAAGAACAATGTTAATACTCATCAGCAAACCATCATCAATTCATTATCATCACAAGGTGGGGTGAGTGTGATCTAGACAAACCTAAAATACCCATCAGTCAGGTTCCACTACGCTTTAGCCCCCAACTGGAACACCAGGAACATCAGATGCTGCAGAATCAACAATACGAGCAACAATATCAGCAACGAGGACAAATGATGAAGAGGCATCTTACACCAGCCTATAACCTGCATAACCAACACATCATCATCAAATATGCTCAAGGAAATCCAAGGAGTGAAGCAGGGTGTTGTCCTTTCTTACCAAACGAGATTAACCAACCCAATGTTAGTTATTCACACCCAGGACGTACAGGTCGATGCAGGCACCTACAGACTCCTAAATCCACGAGTGGTATCTACAAAACCCCAGTCGGTATGGACAACTTTGAGTCGTCAGAAGAGAAGAGTTTAGTCTCAGAGCAGGAACGAGTGCAGGTCTCCAAAGAACCTTACCCTAATCCTCAAATCCGGTGAATTCCCCATGAACCAAACTCTGGGCTGTTAGTTTCACTTTGGCCCAAATCATCTGCTATTTGCACCTGCCCAAATCACACTCAAAGTCAGCAAGGTAACAGTTGGAGAATATTCAGAGAATAAACGGAAGATTCGATTCAGAAATAGGCCAAATCAAATCCGTTTTAATCAGCACACAAAATCAAAAGGAATAACGAGCTATTACTACAATCATTAGCAATCACCAGCGGAAAAGGAAACCATCCCTAAATCGTATCTGAGCATATTTGGAAAATCCTCATTTAGCATTCAATTGCGGTTAAAACGAATTCAATTTTCAAATCAGAACTCATAGCCTATATAAGGAGACCAAAGCAGAAGTAGAAAGGGAACACACCGAAAAAATACCGCTAACAGCTATCAAGAAAAAACCTAATTTCGTAACCCTAAGAGAGTGAGAAGAAGAAACTTATCTCCATCCTCCTCCGCGAATTCAATTGCAAGCCGCGACCGTCACCGCCAACCAGGGAGGGCTTCCTCGCAAGAGTCAACACCTCAGAATCGTCACTCGAATCCATCGAATCAATCACGAACTCAGGTAGCTTTTTTACCATATTGATGCATTTGGCTTTTGATTGTTTTGTTTGATTTTAGCAGAAGTGAGAGGGCGGGGACGAGTACAGACGAACGGAAATGGAGAGAGGGGAGAAAAGACTCGATGAAGAAGAAGGTCAGAGCATGAGAGAAGAAGTGTCGCCGACGGCGAGAGAGAACCTAGGGTTCAATTTGGGAATCGGCTTCCCTTCCTTTTTTTTTCTGCTTCGTTTTTTTTTTTTTTTTTTTTGTCTTTTTTTTGATGTAACCAGGGAGACAAACACTAACTCACCATGCACACACCATTAACCTGCCTTATCTCCATTAACCATTTTAATTAACCTAAAATCAATCCCTAATCAACCTTTTTGATCAGTTTTTTTTTATTTAAGATGAATTAACAAATCTTTTTATAATTAATTAAATTAACTTCAATCATTTATGTTTCTAAATAAAAATCAAATTTTATGTTTAATCACGTTATTAATTAATTATTATTGCTAATCATATTTTGTTGCTTATTATTATTTTGAAATTTCTATCTTATTATTTTTTCTAACTTTGTCTATTTTTCTCATTATTATTGTTTCAACTAATTATTTTCACTAACTTTATATTTATACTAACCTTATTTAATTTTTCTTATTATTTACTAACCCTAATATTTTATTTGCTTATTTGTTATTTTTTTTTATTTATTATAATTTTGTAATTGCCTCTTGGATGTAAATTGTAATTACTTAATTATTATTATCATTATGGTTAGTAATTAGGGAGTGCTAATATGTATGATATTTAAAAAAATAAATTAGATCATTTTAATATAAGATAATTAAATTAAACATTTCACACACGTAAGTCGATTTTAATCGTCGTCTCACTTCTTAAGGATATCCCTCAAGTTGCCTATGAATATTGGTTAAGTGGGGTGTATAAAGCAAGTCCCTCAAAAAGAAAATCATCAAAGTCCCTTATGGTTGCCTTTACGAATCGAGTCCCTTTCGAAAAACGATGATAGTCCCTCTAGTTTGCTTATTACACCCCACAATGGCCTTCAAAAGTCCAATTGTCCCTCACATGTCCCTTAACATCCAAAGTAAGGACTACCTACTCCATTATAGTAGGGATAGTCTTACTAAAGGAAAGAATAAAGAATAAGAAAGACCTTTAAACATTAGGGTAGGCTACTCCTAGATACTTGCTCACTTCAAAACTTTTTCACACTTAAACAAATTTTCAACAAGTTTTCAAACAAGTTCTTAACACATCCTTACATGGATTATTTATTAACTATTCTGAAAATTTTCTATTCACACACTACACTTTCAAAACAATTCAAAAGTGAGCTTAAGTACCTAAGAGCCCATGGATAACCATGGATGAAAAGGGTGCTAACACCTTCCCTTTTTATAACCTACCCCCCGGACCCAAAATATTCTCTAAGGTCTTTCCTGTTCTTTTATAACCTTTCCTTATGGATAAAATAAAAGTCGGTGGCGACTCTTGCTATCCGCAACATTGTTTAAAGTCAGTTCTCCCACCGTGTTACACATACCAGAGCAAATCAAGCCAGGGTTATGGAGCAAGTACAAACTGACGTTCAGGAACTTCGAGAAAGAATGGACCGCTTCATGGAGCTCATGCAAGTGGTCGCCAACGGCCAAGACCAGCTCAGAACCTTGGTCCAGCCTCTGATTTCAAGGGTTGACAGCAATGGTGTACTCCATGGTGGGAGTGTTCCAACCCCTCCACCTGTTGAAACTCCTCAGAATGGCGTCCCCGTGACTGGGGGGAACGGTAGTGCCAACGGCAATGTGATCTCTAATATGGGACTCAATGGTAATACGACTGGCGTCGGTAATGGGAATTTCGAAGCTAATGTCAATGTTGGGCTAGGCAACAGCAACATAGGTGTTGGAAATCTGTATGGGCCTCAGCCATGGTTAGAAGACCGTCAAGACGATGTGTTCTCACAGAGAGGTGCTAAGGGAGAGCTGACTGCTGAAGCACGTCTGAGGTTCAAGGCACTCGAGGACAAAATGAGGAATTTCGAGAACCAGAACACTATGGGTGTTGACATGTCCAAGTTGGGACTGATTGCTGATTTCGAGGTGCCTCCCAAGTTCAAGGTACCCGACTTCGAGAAGTACAAGGGCACCACTTGCCCTCGCGTCCACCTGAGATTATACTATCGGAAAATGTCCGCTCACTCTGAAGACGAGAAGTTGCTGATGCACTTCTTCCAAGATAGCTTGTCCGGGCCATCCTTGGAATGGTACATGAGTTTGGAACCTACCAGTGTGCGCACGTGGAAGGAACTTGTTGAAGCATTCGTGCACCACTACCAATATAACAGTGACTTGGCTCCGAACCGGGTTCAACTGCAGAATCTATCGCAGAGGAAAAATGAAGGGTTCAAGGAATACGCCCAGCAGTGGCGTGAATTGGCAGCTAGAGTTCAGCCACCGATGGTTGAGCGGGAGCTTGTGGAAATGTTCGTAGCCACCCTCCCAGGGGTTTATTACGAGAAATTGGTCAGCAGTATGTCTAGAAGCTTCTCAGATCTCATCATCACGGGTGAGCATGTTGAGAATGGGATCAAATTGGGGAAACTTCAAGGTGATATGTCCTCAGCTGGAGGAGGAAAGAAACCGTATGGTGGAAAAAGACGGGAAGGAGAGACGAGCGTCGTGTCTAACGCTCGAAGAAAAGGTAAAGGCCCCCACCAGCAGGTGGCTAGCATAACCATCCCCGCGGTCCAACAGCCACAGCAGCAGCAGCCGAATCAGCAAGGGTACAGAAAGTATCAGAATAGGGCACCTCTGTCGAGTCGCCACCTTGAGACACCACCTATGTCTTATGCGCAGCTGTTACAGACTCTGCTTCAGTTACAGCTAATCCATAAGAGAACTATGGCTCCCTTGACAGAGGCACCTTCGCCAGGCTATGGCGCGAATACAACTTGTGAGTTTCACTCGGGGGCATCTGGCCACACGATAGAAAATTGCAAAGCCTTCAAGCACAAGGTGCAAGATATGGTGGATGCTAAGATCATCAATTTCTCAGATAATGTGCCTAATGTCACAAAAAACCCTATGCCGAATCATAGGGGAGGTGGGGTGAACGCCATTATTGAAGACGAGAGCTTAGATTTGTTGACTGATGTCAAGGATCTGAAGACACCGCTTAGCTTCGTCAAAGCCAAGCTGATGAAGAGATGCTTCTTTCTGGGCTGTGGAGAACTGTGTATGGGCTGTGCGACTTGTCCTGATGGATGTGAACAGTTGATAGAAGGGATTCAGAGTCTGATGACCGAAGGAATCTTACAGTTTAGCCGAAGGGCCGAAAGCGGATCGGGAGAGGTAATGCTGAAGCAAGATGATGAGGTTGCCACCATCACCATCCCTCGCCGGACGATAACTATTTCTGCACCTAGACCGCCCACAATTACCATCACCAAGGCTGGGTCGATACCTTTTGAAAGCACCAATGCTGTCCCATGGCATTATGGGGCAGACGTCTACTGTAATGGATAGAAGTTGGAACTGGAACCATCTGGGTCGTCTGTGGATAGCCTAGCGGAAATTGGCAGAATCACGCGAAGCGGGAGAGTATTTGCTCCACCTGAGATTGTGGCGGACAAAACGGACAAAGCTGATGTAACTGACAAGGGAAAGAGTAAAGTCGTTGAGGAAACCCCTCGTGGGGTAGAAAAGGACTTACTTGTTAAAGACGCTGAAGAGTTTATGAGATTGATAAAAAAGAGTGACTACAAGATCGTGGATCACCTCCATCAAACACCCTCGAAAATTTCCATCTTGAATTTGTTGTTGTGTTCTAAGGCACATCGCAACGCGCTGCTGAAGGTTTTGAATGCCACGTATGTACCGCAGGAAATATCGATCAACCAGTAGAAGGGGTCGTAGCCCACGTAAATGCTGGAAACGGGTTAGGGTTCACTGACCTGGAGCTGACGCCGAAGGGAAGAAACCACAACAGTGCCCTGCACATCTCGATAGAGTGTAGGGGAACAATTATGTCTCATGTGTTGGTGGACACAGGGTCATCGCTCAATGTTCTTCCGAAGAAGGCATTGATGAAGTTAGATACTCGAGGATTGATTTGCACACCCAGTGATCTGGTGGTGAAAGCGTTCGATGGAACCAAACGTCATGTTTTCGGGGAGGTGACGTTGCCAATCCAAGTGGGGCCGGAAACATTTGACGCAGTCTTTTACATCATGGACATTATGCCTGCCTACAGATGTCTCTTAGGTCGGCCATGGATCCATTCTGCTGGCGTCGTGACCTCCACGTTGCACCAGAAACTCAAGTATGCCGTTGGAGGTAGCGTCGTGACTGTATGTGGCGAGGAGGATATAATGGTGAGCCATTTGTCATCCTTCAAATATGTTGAGATGGATGGGGAAATCCACGAAACCCTATGTCAGGCGTTCGAAGCTGTTAAAGTCAAGAACGTAGCTCCTGTAATCGCTGAGAAACCAGAGATGACTCTCTCTTCCTTCAGGGAAGCCCGGGCCATTGTTCAAGCCGGATCTACCCCAGGCTGGGGGCGAATTCTAGATATACCTAACAAGCAAGACAAATTTGGGTTAGGATACTCTCCTGCGGCTGAAGCCTCCTCTTCTAGCAGTGCGTCGCGAGGTAAAAGGCCAATCCAGTTTACCAGTGGCGGGGTGATATTTGAAAATGTCAACGCGGTGTTTGAAGACAACGAAGACAGTGACTGCGACCTAGACTCTTGGATCCGGCCAAGCAAGCCAGGCGAGAGCCTCAACAGCTGGTCCATCAGGGATATCATCCAAGTGACAGGCAAAGAGTAATGATTTACTTTTTCCAATCATTGTACAACCCTATGTCCTACCCGGGGCATAGTGGTTTTATTGTCAGGGCCTTGTTTGATTATGTACATGCATTTTATCAATAAATCAAAAGGCGTTTTTCTTCGTATTCAAATGTTGTGATCTCTATTATTCCTGTTTTATATTTGTTTTGAAAAACAATAAAATGGCAATGGGGTTTGTGCTAACCTGCATATCCTTGTTTTAAGCTTAACCCTTATTATTGCAGGATCCACATAGCAGATGACATCGACTCTGGACCTTCTACGACTCACTTCGACTTCGATTGCCCGATCTATCAAGCCGAAGAAGAGATTGATGAAGATGAAGACCTTCCCGAAGAGTTGGCCCGCTTGTTGAAACAAGAAGAGAAAGTTATTCTGCCCCACGAAGAAGAGATTGAGATTGTGAATCTGGGTTCTGAAGAGCTGGTCAGGAACGTCAGGATAGGGGCCGCATTGTAGAGTGATGTCAAGCAGAGATTGGTCGAGATGCTAAGAGAGTATAGTGACGTCTTTGCTTGGTCATACAAAGATATGCCCGGTGTAATACCCCAAATTTTACCCTCATATTTAGTCGGTTCATGTCGCATAATTCTCATTTTTGCATTCTCTAACTATTGACAGGTTGCATAGTCTGTTTATTTTGCATGAATTACATCAGGGGTACTTTAACTGTGAAAAGCGGCCAAATGGTCATTTATACATCGTTGGCTGACAGTTCTTGAAGTTAATCTGTCATCAGGGATTTATCGAATAATTAGAGCCCCTCTTTTTGAGTTCTTTATTTTCTTTAAGAATAGACAGAGATTCACGGTAATTTTGAGATACGGTAATTAATTCAACTGGCCGAGACTCTGTCGACAGTTGAGTTCCGAGACATTTATTTTGTCACTTGGGTTCGAGTATGTTTGAGACATTAAGCTGGTTCGGTTCAAATCAGGACAAGATTCCATTCGGCGGAATTTATGTTTTAATCAATATTTAATTCTTTGTTTCTGCTGCTATCCGCCAGTTATTTTTGAAGCCAAAGCAGTAGAATTTCGGGTTCGTATTCGGGTTTTGATTTCTGTTTGATTGAGGTTTCTGGGCCTAGTTGGTTTATGGTTTGGGATTTTATCAGAGACGCAAATTGAATTTTAATGCGGAATATATTTCTGTTTTCACTGTTAATTGGATTTCTCTGCTTTTGCTGTTTTACTTCGTTCAAGGCCGGTACTGTTTCTATCATCAGGCACAACTTAAGTTGGACAGGAAATTTGGGCAATTGGATCTGGTTGATGAAGTTTAATCGGGAATGGCGTCGGAAAGCGAAGCTAGTCGGATAAATTGGAGTTAATAAAAATTTGGAGTTTCGTTCTATTTATATGTTTTAATTTAATCGTGTTGCATTGCACTGTCATTCTAAGTTAATTTCATTTAGTTCTATCTTATTTTTCCTTTCATTTTTAAAAATAAATCATTTCATTTTAAGTTTCTTTCATGTTAAAATAAATCATATCATTTTGAATTTTGTTTCATTTTATTTTAAATAAGATCATTCTAAAGAAAAATAATAATAACTTTATTTCATTGGTCACATTTTTATTTGTAATTGTTTAAATTAATTTTATCTTCACGTTCAATATTGTTTTTGTTTTTTATTTATTTTGCGTAACAAAAGTGATAGTTAGTAATAATGTTTAGTTTACAATACTGTAAAGAAAGAAAAGGATTATTATTATAATTATCATAAAGCATTAAAATTACATAAAAAAAAACATTTAATTACATTTTGCATAAAATTAAAATAATTCTAAGGGTCCTAAGTTTTTCGTCCGACTTCTCCGACCTTCCGATTGAGCCATTCCAAACCTGCAATATCAACACAAAACATAACGAAATGGAAATAATGTTAGAGATTAATTTTTAACACCCTCAGAACATTGTCATCATCGGGTGTCGGGAGGGCACGACAGATGCCGCAGCCGAACTCCCATTTCCAAACTCGACTCGGCACTAGACCGGTAATATTTGTTCTTAGTTACGGGACAGCCGAGAAAGAGAGTAAAAAGAAGTGTGAGCCGAAATGATTTTTGCCGAAAAATTATTTTGAACGGATTGCCAACATTAATCCACATCCATTCCATCAAGTAAATATCCGTGGATATCCGTAACCAAAGCCAAATCCGGAATCAGCTTCTGGATATCCAAATCCAACACCTGAAAGTCAATAAACAAAATTCAAGGGATTCAACCAAAAGTTCCGTAACAGCAAGCGAGCAGCAAACAAACCCGCAAATAACTTTCCGGAAAAATAGCCATCACGAATTCAGCAAGACAACAATAAAGATGTCACAAGCAAAATGCATAGCCAAAATTAACAAGTTGGTGCGACAAATTCCAGCAAGCCTGAGAGTTCTGCTAAATTAACGTATTGCATCATAACAAAGTTACCGAAAATCTTGCATTCGAAACCAAATCAAATCCGGCCCAACAAACACAGATTCGAGATATAAATGAGAGACGGGTGAGGATTCTAAAACCCTAAGTTTCGTACACAAGAAGACCGAAGCGCCGTAAGGGTTCAGAGAAAATCCTTCAGGATTTTATCATCATCACCCCCCAACCAGAAGTTAAAGAAGCTTACCATACAAAAACAGCGGAAGCATCAGAACATCAAATCATCCGTCAACCGCGAATCCAACAGAGAGAGGAGATCGGAAAACGGCGCATCAGACCTTTGGGCTCAGAAAGCTCTTCGAGCTTATCATCATCGCCAACCGAGAAGGAGGTTCAGAAACTTTCATCATCACCTCCAAACGAGTTTGAAGCTCATCAAAAGAAAACAAAGTCGGCGGCGGATTTAGAAGCTTAGAGAGCGTCATCATCATCCATCATCAGTGGCCATCGGAAGAGAGAGATCGAAAGCAATGCAACCAAACCGAAGCGGCGGCGGACCACATTGAAGCATCCACGCCGGCCAAGCTTCCCGGCCTCAGTCGGAGCATCATCGGCCCTTTTTCGACAAAGCTTACTACGAACCGCTCCGAACCCCGAAAGGTGAGCAATTGATTAATAATTTGTGGTTTTTTTTCGTGTTTCAGGGACAGAGAGTGAGGAGGATCTAACATGCAAGTCGAAAGCGGAGACGAACGAAAGCTCGTGTTTGTCACCCATGGCCACCGGTAGGCATTTGGGGAAGGAGAAGATAAAATGAAAACCTAGAAACAGCAATGATATTATTATCACGGCTCAAATTTCTTTAACATGTGATGTTTGCTTTATGTTTTCATTATTTACTTTACATTAGGATATTATTATTTTACTGTAGGTTAGTAATTCAATTAATTCTTAATAGTCCAATTAACGTAAGGTAGTTAAGTAGCAACGTAACGTTTTGCGTAGTTAATAGTAATAATATTTTTTAATTAGTTAGTATAATTTATTTAATTAGTCCATGGAATTTATTTTAACTAGTTAAAATAACTTCTATTTAATTAGTTAAATAAAGTTTTCTAATCAAGTTTCATAAGTTAATAAAACTCTACTTTTCACAAATTAAATTAAATTTTCATGATTAAAGTTTAACACTTTTTTTCTTCACATTTTTATAAATAAAAAAAAAGGGACAATTGTTTTTAAAACATAAAAATGAAAAAAATCATTAATATTTAAATTATTTGTAGTTAAAACCTTTTCATTCAAAAACATACCCTTTTAAAAAAACAAAGAAAACATATTTTCTTCAATATTAAAAAACATTTACTAACTTAAAAGGCCCTCATCTTTCTCACAGGATTCAAAAGTAGAATTTATTTTAGAATTTTTTTGTGTTTAAATGTTTCGACTTCCGGTCACCAATGAGCCCTTATCGCTAAATTTTCGTCTGACCATCCTTTAATTCATGTTTATCTTTTCTTACTATTTCCTGATTGTTATTCATATTTCAATTCCCATGGATGTAATTTACGCGAGGCCATGGTCGCCGTTTATTTTTATTTTGTAGTTTTTTGGGAGTTGTAATTTACGCGAGTGGTCGCGATGCTTTCATTTACTGCTTGCTTTATTTTCATATTTTTTATGTCTGCCATGTAATAATTCTGTTGCTTGCATGTTTTTACCGTTATTTACCCTCCGAAGGAATTAGGTCTAGCCGTTTGACTGCCGAGTCAATAACCCTAATTTTTGACCGTTTCAAAAACCCTAATAGCCTAGGTGTCCCGCCGTGGACGAAAATGCCCTTTACCCTAGCATTAGGTCAAAGAGTCGCCATACTCTGTTTAGGGTTTCCCGCTGTGGAATCCCTAATTTAACCCTAAATATCAATTAACAAATTCAACGTAGAAATAGGAGTTTTAAGACTCCACGTAAGCGTGTCCTTAAGAAATGCTTACTCCCCATTGAAACCTTGACCACAGTCAAGACGTTTCTAACCTCCCTTTCGAGGGGAACTACGATTACTCTGATTCCATTCCCTATCCAGGATACGTAGGCACAAGATGCAACGTCTTGCCGAGTAAACTTAGGACTAACCCTTAGGTGTCTTTAGGTCACTCCATCCCTTAGCTCATTATATATACATCAAACAGATAATAAAATAAAAAAGGCATACAATAAACAAAAGGTTCCTGTAGAGTACTACAGAAGTTTAGGGTGCCAGTACCTTCCCTAAGCTTAACCAACCCCTTACCTAGGTCTCTCCCCGCATTGTGTTTACAATGCAAAAATAGGTTTTCCCTCTTTTGACCTTTTCCTTCGGATAAATCAAAGAGCGGTTGTGAATTAAGAATTGTGATTCAAACTAATTAATAGTTTGATATCCTATTTCCACCGCAACAGAAAATGGCGACTTCACTGGGGACCCTCCTAATTTTTAAGGGTTGTCCCTATTTTGTTTATTACATGATTTTATTTTTTTTATTTTTATTAATTATATGTATACATATGTTATTGTGCCTTGCTTTGTGGGGATATCCTTTTATCGTGAGATAAGTCCTACACCCGGACTTGAGTGACCTTATTATAGGATGGTGAGATAGTCGATGAGGCTTATAGGGAGTTGAATCCCGACCAAGCTGACTCGAGAATCACCGCTCATTTGAGACCCTTTCGAAAATGGTTCGGTTGAACGAGTAATCGTGAAAACTTTTTCCATGGTCGATTGGAGTCTGTGATACTGAGAACCGTAGTACCTTAACACCACTTTGGCCTTATATAGGACGTAGTGCGGGAATTATGAGGGAGTAATCCCAAAATAGTTGCTACGCGATACTACACTCGAAAGAGGTTCTCTTGAGAATATTATTAACCACCGAGTCAATCGGGAAATTGATAATATCCGAAAGATGGGCTGATGACTTTGGGCACCAATTTAGAACCCTTGTTCGGCAGGTACATCTAACCTTAGTACATACCTTATTAGGACGGGTAGACCTCAACTCCACTCATATACCTTTAACCTAGGACTTTGTGTATATTTGTGCATTGCATTCATAAAGCATCACATTGCATTGAGTCTCATGGAATTCAACTTTATTTACGAACGTTGCAGGATATCATGGATTGCAATAAGAAAAAAACTTTGAAATATACTTTTAAGAATCCTAAGTTGGATGACTTAAAGAAGTTAGGAGCTTTGGTTAAAGATCAAGAGGAGTTCAGAAACAAGTATGGAAGGTTGTTGTCTTTGTTAAAAGTCCAAGTGCAGGAGGGACTTCTTTCAACCTTGTTACAATTCTATGATCCAGATTATCACTGCTTTACATTTCCAGACTATCAATTATTGCCTACCTTAGAAGAGTACTCTTATCTAATTGGCTTACCTATTCTGGCGGACTCACCTTTCCCTTTTTTGGAAGAGGACCCTACAGAACAAGACATTGCCAAAGCCCTCTATCTAAAGAAATCCGACATCAAAAGCCATATGACTACTAAAGGTGGGACTCTCTGTTTGCCTATGGACTTCTTGATCAAGAAAGCCCAATACCATGTCGATCGTTCGAATATGCTTACATTTGAGGCAATCCTCGCCCTACTTTTCTATGGAGTATCACTTTTCCCGAGTTTTGAAGGATTCATTGACCTCAACGCCATTAAGATCTTCCTGAAGAAGAATCCGGTGCCAACTTTATTAGGTAATGCCTACCATTCTGTGCATCTCCGAAACCTTCGTAAAGGGGGGATGATTACCTGCTGTGTGCCCTTATTGTACAAGTGGTTTATTTCGCACTTGCCCAAGTCTACTTCCTTTTTGAGACTTGACAAGGGACTTTGGTCACCAAGATTTATGGCACTAACGCACTCGGACATCGATTGGTATAACCGTGTGTACGATGGAATACTAATTATTGATGGTTGTGGAAACTTTGCTAACGTACCTTTACTTGGTTTTAATGGAGGAATCAGCTACAATCCAGTTCTAGCTCGCCGCCAGTTAGGATATCCCTTGAAGGAACCACCTAAGAGCGTACACGTAGAGAAAATCTTCTTCAAAGACGATAAAGCCCTTCAAGATCAGATTGTATCTGCCTAGGGTCATTTGCACAAGAAAGGAAAAAAGAGTCTGGGGAAGCCGAATTGTGTTTCTATGGAGCTGTATCTTCAGTGGGTCAGAGAAAGAGCTATCAAGTTGAAGATGCCTTATCCTTGCCAAGATCCTTTACCTCCAAGAGAAGAACCTATTCAGTATTTCATGACCGAAGCCGAGACACTGAAGATCGCTTTGGAGAAATCACAACGTGAAACCGAAGCATGGAAGAACAAATACCAGGTGATGGTCAGCGAGTACGACGAACTTCAGAAACAGCTTCAGTCAAGGAATGAAGAGTTGCTCTCCTACAAGAAGAAAAGACTCTACGAGGATTTATTTTCCTCCAATTCTCCGCCTAATCACCGAAATCATGAATAGTGCTTCCTTAGGGTTCTAGAATTTTAGTTGTTTATTTTCATCGAGATTTTTCTTTTAAGAATATTATTTGTAATCCATTTTTCAATCAATAAAATTTTTCGTTATCCCGCAATGCTCATAAGTACTTGAATTCCATGAAGTCATGTCATTCACATTTCGCATCATATCTTTGCATTACATGTGTCTCTCGGTTTCTCATACTCGGTTCTCTCGCCTTCCAGTTTTATCACCCTGAATCGATACAACACTAGAGCTCAAGCTCGAAAAAGGATGGAAGAACATGCTCAAGAGATGGATCGCGTTAACAACGAGCTAGCAGACCTTCGACGGAGTGTTGGAACAATCATGGAATTACTCCACGTCATGAATGCAAAGATGGATACTCAGCCTACCGTGGTTTCTGAGATTAACGCTACTGCTGCTGTAGATCCCCCGGTTGTTTCTGCGCCAAACCCGTTTCCTTATGGCCTCTCACAAGATTTTTTGCATCCTGTTACATCAGCTCACCAGGCTGTTCCTATTACTACATCAGTTCAACAAGTTGTTCCTGTTATACATAACGTACAACAAACTGTGCCTTTGGTGTCTGAGCCTCACAAAGTGGTCCCTACTTTCACACAAGCTAATGTTTGCACTCATGTGCAGCCTTATCTTAATGAGCCTGTTTATGAAATTCTGGATGATGATGATGGAGGATGCCAACCACGTGATAAGCTTCGCGAAGAGGTGGTTACTATTGATAAAAGATTGAGGAAGATGGAAGGAGACCAGATCTTCGGTGCTGCTGCTAGAGATATCTGTTTGGTTTCCGGTCTGGTTATTCCGCCAAAGTTCAAAACTCCGAACTTTGACTGCTATGAAGGGACTACTTGCCCGAAAAGCCATTTGATAATGTACTACCGCAGGATGGCTGCTCATGTGGAAAATGACAAGTTGATGATTCACTGTTTCCAAGACAGTCTGAAAGGTGCTTCGTCGAAGTGGTATTTAACATTAGACCAGTCTCGCATCAAGTCTTTTCAGGATTTGTCCGATGCTTTTATTAAGCACTATAAGTACAATATGGATCTAGCTCCCGACAGGAGACAACTGTTGAGTATGACGCAGAAAAGTTCTGAGACCTTTAAGGAATATGCCCAACGATGGAGAGAGATTGCTTCTCAGGTTGAGCCTCCGTTGACGGACAAGGAACTGGCCGATTGGTTTGTAGACACCGTCCGCCCTGAATTTTATGAGAGGATGGTGGGTAGTGTAACCACGAATTTTGCTAATATTGTTGCTGTTGGAGTAAAAGTTGAACTAGCTATGAAAAATGGAAAGATGTCTGGTGGTTCTGGCAGCACAAGTTCAAAGGACCAAACTAAGAAACCCTCTTTCAATTCTCAGAAAAAGAAGGAAGGAGAGACTCATGTTGTATCCTCTGATAGAAGGGGAAAACACCAATATCCATATCCACCACCGTACGCGCAACCTCATGGTTACCCAGTTCAGTATGCTCCGCCTCCCTATGTGGCTGCTGTTGCACCATCTTTTAATCAGCAAGCCCCACAAGCTCCTGCTTATCAGCCTATGCAACAGGCTCCTATTTACCCGCCTCCCGCTTATCATCAGCCTCCATCCAACTACCAGCAAGCACCCAACGTTCCTGCTAATCAACAACAGAGGAATCCGACACCTCGCCCAAATGCTCCGAGGAGACAATACAAGCCGTGTCCTCCGATTCCAATGACGTTCACCGAGTTGTACCCTTACCTAGTACAGCGAGGTTTGATCACCACCCGAGCTTTGGGACCGCCTCCGAATCCTTTGCCAGCCAACTACAACGCTGCCGCTCATTGTTTATTTCATGAGGGTGCGCCAGGCCATGATTTGGAGAACTGTTATGCTTTAAAGAATATTGTGAGAGATCTGATGGAAAAGAAGATCTTGTCGTTCGATGATCCATCTCCCAATGTTAAAACCAATCCTCTGCCTACACATGCGAATGTTAATGCTGTTGATGATTCGTCTTACGAGGGTTTTATTCGTGATGTATCCCAGATTAAGACTCCTCTCAAGGCGTTCCATGCAAAGCTGTTTGAAGTAGGTCTGGTGCCTATTTCCCATGCTGATTGTATAAGTTGTAAAGGAAGTGATAAAGGGTGCGTTATGGTTCAGAAAGATGTTCAGAGATTGATGGATGATGGTTTCCTACAAGTAGTTAACAAGGCGAAGGAAGTTGCTGCAATTGAGCCTACTTTCAACTTGCCCGAACCAAGGGGCAGGATGCCAGTGTTTAATCTGCCAACGCCAAAGTCTGTCATGCCAATGTTCAGCATACCAATTCCTGTTACTCCAGCAGTGGACCCACCTAAACCCTTGATCATTCAGAAACCGAGTCCGTTTCCATTCAGTGATCCCAAAGCTGTACCTTGGAAGTATGATGTAACCGTGATTGATAAGGAATCTGGGAAGGTCATTCCAAGAGAAGAAGTGAAAGTTGATAGCGAAAATGTGACTAACATAGTTGGGGCAAGCAGGATGACTCGCAGTGGTCGTGTCTACACACCCCGTTTTGATGAGGCTCCGTCCAAGGAAACAACTACCAATACCGCTGTGTCGGCTGGAGATAAAGGTAAAAGGGATGTTACTAATGAGGAAGACGCTGAATTCTTAAGGATAATCAGGAAGAGTGATTATAAAGTTATCGATCAGCTGCACCAGACTCCTTCGAAGATTTTCGTCCTATCCCTGTTATTTAATTCACCCGCGCATAGAGCCGCTTTGCAGAAGGTCTTGACTCAAGCTCATGTGGCTCAAGACATCACTACCGGCCAGTTTAATAGTGTGATTGCTAATATTACCGCCTGTAATACTCTCAGCTTCAGTAATGAAGAGCTGCCGAAAGAGGGTCTGAATCATAACCGTGCTTTGCATATATCAGTAAAGTGTCAAGAAGATAATTTAGCAAGAGTTCTTGTGGATACTGGTTCTTCGTTGAACGTTCTACCTATGAGGGTTCTCAGTAAGATGGCTTACAAGGATACTGGGGTGAAGCCTACTTCTTTAATTGTCAAGGCTTTTGATGGTTCGCGTAGATCGATGGTTGGAGAAGTTGACCTTCCAATTCTGATCGGTCCACACGTGTTCCCGATCACTTTCCAAGTTATGGACATTAATCCTAATTACAGTTGTCTACTAGGAAGACCTTGGATCCATGCCGCCGGGGCAGTAACTTCTACCTTGCACCAAAAGATGAAGTTTGTGGTGGACGACAAGTTGGTGATCATACATGGTGAAGAGGATTTAATGGTTAGTAATTTATCATCGTTCCGGTACATTGAGGCTGATGAAGGCGCTTTGGAGACTTCTTTCCAAGCACTTGAAATTGCCAATGTTGTTCTAGTAGAAGTCGAAGAAACTGCGGGAGTCCAGAGTAGCCCATCTTTTGCATCGTTGAAGAGTACCAAATCGACAATCGACAGGGGCATTCCTGAAGGTTGGGGAGAAGTAATCAACGTCAAGGCAAAGACTAATCGCTATGGGTTGGGTTACAAGCCAATTCATGTTGAAGGACATCCGAAGGTTTTCCAAGAGGTGTTCGTTAGTGGAGGTTATCAGGTCAATGCCATCGGTGACTATGACGAAGATGAAGATTTGAACAACTTGGTGTTTCAGAGTAATGTAGCATTGAGCAACTGGGAGGCCATAGAGATGCCAGTTATTTTTCCATTGTCAAAGTAATTTTTTCATTTTTCATTTTGTGTTTTCAAGTCCATAGCTCTGCCCAAGGCTATTGGATCACTTTGTAGGGCCACCTTTTCATTTCAAACAATTGTTAATAAATGCATTTTGTTTCCGCTCCATTTTGTTTCACTAAGCGTCTTTTCGTTTTCACCTTTTTGAAATTGGCAATCTCTTCAAAAACAAACTAAAAACATTTTCATTTTCTTTTGCATTTTCATCGAACATTTAATAAAATAAGCCTTTCAAACATGCAGTGACATTACCATTATTGAATCCGATGAATCTATTGTCTCTCCTGATTGGGATTCACCCATTTATCAAGCTGAAGATGTGGGCGAAGAAGATTTTGAAATACCCGCAGAACTGACTAGATTGGTTGAGTATGAGTACGCAGAGCTTCAACCACACAAGGAGCAGGTAGATTTGATTAATCTTGGCACAGATGAAGACAAGAAGGAGGTCAAGATTGGCGCAGTGCTTGGGGCAGAGGTCAAGCAGAGATTGGTCGAGCTGTTGAAAGATTATGTTGATGTGTTTGCATGGTCATATCAAGATATGCCCGGTTTAGACACAAATATTGTAGTTCATAAGCTACCGCTTAAGCCCGAATGTCCGCCTGTCAAGCAGAAACTTCGAAGAACGAGACCTGACATGGCTTTGAAGATTCGAGATGAGGTTAAAAAGCAGTTGGATGCAGGTTTTCTTGCGGTTGCGAAGTATCCTGATTGGGTTGCCAACATTGTTCCCGTGCCCAAAAAGGACGGTAAGGTTAGAATGTGTGTGGATTATAGGGATCTGAACAAGGCTAGTCCAAAAGACGATTTCCCTTTGCCGCATATCGACACACTTGTCGACAATACAACTAGTTTTGCAGTTTTCTCATTCATGGATGGTTTCTCCGGTTATAATCAGATCAAGATGGATCCCGCCGACATAGAAAAGACTACATTCATCACTCCTTGGGGGACCTTCTGTTACAAAGTTATGCCTTTCGGTCTGAAGAACGCAGGGGCAACCTATCAGCGTGCTATGACGACGCTCTTTCATGACATGATGCACAAAGAAATTGAAGTGTACGTGGATGATATGATTGCCAAATCTCATGATGAGGAGGAGCATTTGATCCATCTGTTGAAACTCTTTGAACGACTCCGAAAATATCAGTTGAAATTAAATCCTGCTAAGTGTACTTTTGGTGTCAGATCTGGAAAGCTACTTGGTTTCATCGTCAGCCAACGAGGAATAGAGGTAGATCCTGATAAAGTCCGCGCCATTCAAGACATGCCGGCCCCGCAGACCGAAACCCAAGTCAGAGGCTTTCTGGGACGTTTGAACTAAATCTCCAGGTTCATATCTAACCTGACTGCTACTTGTGAGCCGGTATTCAAGTTGCTTTGCAAAGGTCAGACTGTTGATTGGAATCCAGATTGTCAGCGGGCGTTTGAAAAGATCAAAGATTACTTACAAAAGCCTCCTATTTTGATGCCTCCTATTCACGGAAGACCATTATTTATGTACCTCACTGTTCTTGAGAAGTCTATGGGTTGTGTACTTGGGCAACACGATGAGACCGGACGAAAGGAACACGCTATATACTATCTGAGCAAGAAGTTTACTGATTGTGAGAATCGATATTCACTGTTGGAGAAGACTTGTTGTGCGTTAGCATGGGCTGCTAGGCGTCTTCGGCAATATATGATTGGTCATACTACCTTGTTGATTTCGAAGATGGACCCAATAAAGTACATTTTCGAAAAGCCTGCTCAGACAGGGAGGCTTGCTCGTTGGCATATGTTGTTGTCGGAATATGACATCCAGTATGTACCTCAAAAAGCTATCAAAGGAAGTATATTGTCAGATTATCTTGCAGACCAACCAGTCGGAGATTATGAGCCTCTTAAGTTTGACTTTCCAGACGAAGACATTATGTGGGTAAATGATTTCGACGAGCCAGAGCCAGAGCCCGAGGATGGCCCCGAACCGGGTCTCTGGTGGAAGATGATGTTTGATGGTTCCTCCAATTACAGTGGGCATGGCATAGGTGCCGTTTTGATGAATCCAAAAGGTGGCTATACCCCATTTACCGCAAGGTTAGAGTTTGAGTGCACAAACAATGTCGCCGAATATGAAGCATGCATCCTTGGTCTTGAAGCAGCTATTGATCTCCGGATCAAACTTCTTGAAGTAAGCGGAGATTCAGCGTTGGTTATATATCAAGTGAAAGGTGAATGGGAAACCAAGAATGAGAAGTTGGTCCCTTACAAAGCCTACATTGTGGAGTTAATTAAGTACTTTGATGAGATCAAGTTCGAACATATTCCGAGGACTGAAAATCATATTGCTGACGCCTTAGCCATGCTAGCATCCATGTGGAAGGTCAAGTTTGTCAATGAAGCGTCGCTTATTCGAATCGAGCGTAGAAGGGAACCCGCCCACTGTCTGTTGATTGAAGAAGGTGAAATTGATGAAAAGCCTTGGTTTCATGATATCAAGAATTATTTGCTCACGCAAGAGTATCCAGCAGATGCTTCTTATCTTGACAAAAGGACCTTGAGAAGACTAGCATCTAAGTTCTTCATCATCAACGACGTACTATACAAACGAAACCACGACATGGTTCTGCTTAGGTGTGTGGATAGACGGGAAGCAGACAGGCTACTCCAGGAAATTCATGAAGGGACGTTCGGAACTCATGCCAACGGTTATGCCATGTCCAAGAAACTCTTGAGGGCTGGATATTAGTGGTTAGCCATGGAATCCGACTGTATCCGATACGCTAGGAAGTGTCACAAGTGCCAAATCTATGCGGACAAAATGCATGTTCCTCCTTCACCATTGAATGTTCTGACTTCGCCGTGGCCTTTCTCTATGTGGGGTCTTGATATGATTGGGGCAATTGAGCCGAAAGCTTCCAATGGTCATCGTTTCATTCTCGTTGCTATTGACTACTTCACCAAGTGGGTGGAAGCTGCTTCCTACGCCAATGTGACCAAACAAGTAGTTTCTCGATTCATCAGGAAAGATATTATCTGCCGTTACGGGGTTCCGAGTCGGATCATCACTGACAATGGTACCAACCTGAATAACAAGACTATGAAGGAGTTGTGTGATACTTTCAAGATTGCGCATCACAATTCTTCTCCGTACCGTCCTAAGATGAATGGAGCTGTGGAGGCTGCGAATAAGAATATCAAGAAGATCCTGCAAAAAATGGTTAAGACTTACAAGGATTGGCATGAAATGTTACCGTTTGCTTTGCATGGATATAGAACTACTGTTCGAACTTCAACAGGGGCAACTCCTTTCTCATTGGTCTATGGAATGGACGCCGTTCTTCCCATTGAAGTTGAGTTTCCATCTTTAAGGGTGTTGATGGAAGCAAAGTTAGATGAAGCAGATTGGGTTCAAGACAGATATGACCAGCTGAATCTTATTGATGAGAAGCGCCTGGCGGCTATATGCCACGGCCAGCTATATCAGAATCGAATGAAGAGAGCTTTTGACAAGAAAGTTCGGCCCCAGGAGTTCCGTCAAGGAGAGCTCGTACTCAAGAAGATCTTGCCAGTTCACAAAGACATGCGTGGGAAATGGATGCCCAATTACGACGGCCCATTTGTTGTTAAGACAGTTTTCTCCGGAGGATCGCTAATTCTTACTACAATGGACGGTGAAGAGCTCGCCCATCCTGTGAATTCCGATGCAGTCCGAAAATACTATGCCTAAAAATAAAAAAATAAAAAAAATAATAATAAAAATGAAAAATGCGACTCGCTAAGTTGAAAACCCGAAAGGGCGGCTTAGGCAAAAATGAGTGTCCCGGTGGATTGAAAACCCGAAAGGGCGGTCCAGGCAAAAGTTAGGGACAAAGGCATTTCACTGCATTGGACGACACCGAGCATTGCAGACACTTTTACAGAAATCCATTTCAAATCCAATCACTCTCTTCAGAAGCAAGGTTGTGGGTAGTCTCAGTCGTCAGGGTCAATAGGTCGTTGGATTCAATGTAACTTTTCCCATATTGCCAATTTCAAATTTGTTATTTCCCATGGAGCTATGCCTTTAGCAAGCTACCATTCTTCAATAAAATTTACCTTTTTCTTTTCAACACCTTGGTGCACGTTATCTCTATTTTATTTTTGTTATGCAATATGCTGTTGTTAATAATTTGTGAACATGAAAAGTGTTTTTCAAAACTAAAATATATTTTCTCGAAAATACAGTTAGAAATGAAAGTTACTTTGACTTATGGAAATTTGTGAAGGATCTCTTCGTCCCTAGTAAATCTCATTGTTGCATAAACATTTGTTCGTTACCAGCATCTTCCCAGTAATAGTCCCTAGCGAGACTTTAAGTTGACAACACTTTTGGGATCCATCTGATAAATCCCCAGGTGACTCTCAAGACTGCAGAGATATCCCCGATATACTCCAAGTGGTATATGTTCTTGAATACCCATTCTCAGTGGAAGCTTTTGTTCCTCAGTGAAATTGCCTTACTTTCCTCAGGAAATACTTCCCAGGAGACGGCCATATTCTCCCCAAGAGGTCAAGATACCTTCCCCAGGAATGTCTGTTGATTTCTCCCCAGTAAGTCTGATGAACTCTCCGTAGGGAAGTTTGATATATCTTATCCCCAGTCGGATATACCTTTTCCCCAGGAAGCCGAGGTACTTTTCCTAGGAGGTTGCTACACTATCTCCATAAAGCTGTCTAGCTCCACACCTTTCCCATACAGCGGATATTTATTTTATCCCCGGAAGTCTATGATCCAAGAGTTCTTGAGCTGATTATGGTTCATGATAGCAACCCCTCACGTGAAGTCATGACATCTTATCCCCATGCGGAGGTCATGAATCCCCAATTGAAGTCAGGGAATCATACTCTCCAGTGAAGTCGTATCGCATCCCCATGTGGAAGTCATGAGATTTTCTCCCCAGGGAAATTTTAACTTTGAGGCCAGATTCGGTCTTACCATCAACTATTCCTATCCTCTAATAGATGTACTGTTGCAGAGGTCACTGGGTATTCCTGTCGAGATGTTTATTTCATCTCATGTCTCCTCTCTCATCTGTTTTGTCAGCATTACATACTCATTTTCATTTCATTCTCATACACATGAACATACACATTCGTATACACTTTGGCATACGCATTAGTATTTGCATGCTTGTTATTTATCGCCATCCTTGTCGTTACTGCCGAGTAACTGGGTTTGTCCGCTCTCTCCAAGTAGATCGTTAGCCCTAAGCATAAAATACCTACTTGTATCCAGTTTCCCCACAGAGTTCAAGCCTCGTGGACGATGGTTATTTCCGTTACCTTTCCGCGTTAAGATAAGGTAGTCCCCATTCGAGTTCGTTTCCTCAATGGAGTTTTGTTTATCAGTTTTTTCTAGCCCAATTCTAGATCAAATTTCAGTCCTGTCGGTCATCGAACCTACCTGGAAGTGCATTTATTTTGCGCTATCTTTCAAGAAAAGCATTTACAATCCTTTGCAGATATGCGACAGTTCTCGCTTGAGAAGCTTATCACTACATTGCACAACAGACAAGCAACAGTTCCCAGCCGAGGAGCTTATCACTTACAATTGATCTTCTCATACAAGGAGCTCATTATTACATTGCAGTAATCTCAATGTTTGCCATCATCACAACCTTCTTGACAATTTACATTACCTGCTATCATTCAGTGATCTAGATGTTTGCCATCATCATGAATTTCTTTACAATTTACATTACCTGTTACCACCTCTACAAGCAGTTCTCACCCGAGAAGCTTATTATTGCCACTCTTGCAAATAAGCGGCATTTCTCGCCCGAGAAGCTTATCTTATCTTCGTTATGACTTGCAGCAAATGGCCATCTCCAGCGAGCAGTTTGGTTTCCATTTCCCGTATCATTTTGAAGAAAGGGGAGGTTTGAGCAGAATCATATTCAAGAGAGTGTGAATCTTGAAGTATGAGGAAGTTCAGTTTACCCTTTAGTAAAAGAAGAATCTGAATCATATGTCCAAGGTGTCGACCTTAGATATGAAGAGGTTTATTTACTAGATAAGCAACGACCTCTTTATTTGAGAGCTTATCCAGTTTGGCATATAAGTCCCTTCCAACGATAAGTGGCTATTCTTTCTCGAGAAGCTTATCAGGGCATTTCCCATTAAAGTCCATTTATTTTGGCATACAGCCAGTTTTATCCTGTATATTTTCTACGGATTCCTAAGTTCTGTTTGATCCTGTCACGAGGGAAAGTTTACAAAAAGCTTAGATGTTATTCTTTGCTCAATGCTCCAGCATCTTGTTAATCGATCCTACAGTCGTGTCGATCCAGTTTTACGTTTTATCCTAGAGTATCAGCCGGTCACGCCTGAGCCTGTTGAGCAATTACTCTTAAATTTCCCCAGTGGAGGTCGTCTCATCGGTGCCACCTCCATTGAGGATCCCGTTCGTACTGTTCCCGTTCTGAAAGCGACAATGGGTCGTGCTCGCACCAGTTGGCCATCGCTTTAGAATTCCCCGGTGTCGTATTGTAGTCCTAGCGCGTCATATTCCCTAGTGTGCGTTGTTCTTCGCGTCCGTCCCCTGTGAAGTCGTGTCATCTGCATCATTGCATTTATCATTCCATCATACGCATCATACTAGATTCATGGTATTATCAGCATTATAGCCTGTTTGTTTTGTCCCTAGCATTGCATATCGCCGCATCTAAGGGCAAAATTTTCGGTTAACTATATTTAAATTCCTCCACCATGATTCCTCGAGCCTCTGCCGCTCAAATCATCCGGTGAAGCTATTTAAATAGGGGCAACTGTAATACCCCAAATTTTACCCTCATATTTAGTCGGTTCATGTCGCATAATTCTCATTTTTGCATTCTCTAACTATTGACAGGTTGCATAGTCTGTTTATTTTGCAGGAATTACATCAGGGGTACTTTAACTGTGAAAAGCGGCAAAATGGTCATTTATACATCGTTGGCTGACATTTCTTGAAGTTAATCTGTCATCAGGGATTTATCGAATAATTAGAGCCCCTCTTTTTGAGTTCTTTATTTTCTTTAAGAATAGACAGAGATTCACGGTAATTTTGAGATACGGTAATTAATTCAACTGGCCGAGACTCTGTCGACAGTTGAGTTCCGAGACATTTATTTTGTCACTTGGGTTCGAGTATGTTTGAGACATTAAGCTGGTTCGGTTCAAATCAGGACAAGATTCCATTCGGCGGAATTTATGTTTTAATCAATATTTAATTCTTTGTTTCTGCTGCTATCCGCCAGTTATTTTTGGAGCCAAAGCAGTAGAATTTCGGGTTCGTATTCGGATTTTGATTTCTGTTTGATTGAGGTTTCTGGGCCTAGTTGGTTTATGGTTTGGGATTTTATCAGAGACGCAAATTGAATTTTAATGCGGAATATATTTCTGTTTTCACTGTTAATTGGATTTCTCTGCTTTTGCTGTTTTACTTCGTTCAAGGCCGGTACTGTTTCTATCATCAGGCACAACTTAAGTTGGACAGGAAATTTGGGCAATTGGATCTGGTTGATGAAGTTTAATCGGGAATGGCGTCGGAAAGCGAAGCTAGTCAGATAAATTGGAGTTAATAAAAATTTGGAGTTTCGTTCTATTTATATGTTTTAATTTATTCGTGTTGCATTGCACTGTCATTCTAAGTTAATTTCATTTAGTTCTATCTTATTTTTCCTTTCATTTTTAAAAATAAATCATTTCATTTTAAGTTTCTTTCATGTTAAAATAAATCATATCATTTTGAATTTTGTTTCATTTTATTTTAAATAAGATCATTCTAAAGAAAAATAATAATAACTTTATTTCATTGGTCACATTTTTATTTGTAATTGTTTAAATTAATTTTATCTTCACGTTCAATATTGTTTTTGTTTTTTATTTATTTTGCGTAACAAAAGTGATAGTTAGTAATAATGTTTAGTTTACAATACTGTAAAGAAAGAAAAGGATTATTATTATAATTATCATAAAGCATTAAAATTACATAAAAAAAAAACATTTAATTACATTTTGCATAAAATTAAAATAATTCTAAGGGTCCTAAGTTTTTCGTCCGACTTCTCCGACCTTCCGATTGAGCCATTCCAAACCTGCAATATCAACACAAAACATAACGAAATGGAAATAATGTTAGAGATTAATTTTTAACACCCTCAGAACATTGTCATCATCGGGTGTCGGGAGGGCACGACAGATGCCGCAGCCGAACTCCCATTTCCAAACTCGACTCGGCACTAGATCGGTAATATTTGTTCTTAGTTACGGGACAGCCGAGAAAGAGAGTAAAAAGAAGTGTGAGCCGAAATGATTTTTGCCGAAAAATTATTTTGAACGGATTGCCAACATTAATCCACATCCATTCCATCAAGTAAATATCCGTGGATATCCGTAACCAAAGCCAAAACCGGAATCAGCTTCTGGATATCCAAATCCAACACCTGAAAGTCAATAAACAAAATTCAAGGGATTCAACCAAAAGTTCCGTAACAGCTAGCGAGCAGCAAACAAACCCGCAAATAACTTTCCGGAAAAATAGCCATCACGAATTCAGCAAGACAACAATAAAGATGTCACAAGCAAAATGCATAGCCAAAATTAACAAGTTGGTGCGACAAATTCCAGCAAGCCTGAGAGTTCTGCTAAATTAACGTATTGCATCATAACAAAGTTACCGAAAATCTTGCATTCGAAACCAAATCAAATCCGGCCCAACAAACACAGATTCGAGATATAAATGAGAGACGGGTGAGGATTCTAAAACCCTAAGTTTCGTACACAAGAAGACCAAAGCGCCGTAAGGGTTCAGAGAAAATCCTTCAGGATTTTATCATCATCACCCCCCAACCAGAAGTTAAAGAAGCTTACCATACAAAAACAGCGGAAGCATCAGAACATCAAATCATCCGTCAACCGCGAATCCAACAGAGAGAGGAGATCGAAAAACGGCGCATCAGACCTTTGGGCTCAGAAAGCTCTTCGAGCTTATCATCATCGCCAATCGAGAAGGAGGTTCAGAAACTTTCATCATCACCTCCAAACGAGTTTGAAGCTCATCAAAAGAAAACAAAGTCGGCGGCAGATTTAGAAGCTTAGAGAGAGTCATCATCATCCATCATCAGTGGCCATCGTAAGAGAGAGATCGAAAGCAATGCAACCAAACCGAAGCGGCGGCGGACGACATTGAAGCATCCACGCCGGCCAAGCTTCCCGGCCTCAGTCGGAGCATCATCGGCCCTTTTTCGACAAAGCTTACTACGAACCGCTCCGAACCCCGAAAGGTGAGCAATTGATTAATAATTTGTGGTTTTTTTCGTGTTTCAGGGACAGAGAGTGAGGAGGATCTAACATGCAAGTCGAAAGCGGAGACGAACGAAAGCTCGTGTTTGTCACCCATGGCCGCCGGTAGGCATTTGGGAAAGGAGAAGATAAAATGAAAACCTAGAAACAACAATGATATTATTATCACGGCTCAAATTTCTTTAACATGTGATGTTTGCTTTATGTTTTCATTATTTACTTTACATTAGGATATTATTATTTTACTGTAGGTTAGTAATTCAATTAATTCTTAATAGTCCAATTAACGTAAGATAGTTAAGTAGCAACGTAACGTTTTGCGTAGTTAATAGTAATAATATTTTTTAATTAGTTAGTATAATTTATTTAATTAGTCCATGGAATTTATTTTAACTAGTTAAAATAACTTCTATTTAATTAGTTAAATAAAGTTTTCTAATCAAGTTTCATAAGTTAATAAAACTCTACTTTTCACAAATTAAATTAAATTTTCATGATTAAAGTTTAACACTTTTTTTCTTCACATTTTTATAAATAAAAAAAAAGGGACAATTGTTTTTAAAACATAAAAATGAAAAAAATCATTAATATTTAAATTATTTGTAGTTAAAACCTTTTCATTCAAAAACATACCCTTTTAAAAAAACAAAGAAAACATATTTTCTTCAATATTAAAAAACATTTACTAACTTAAAAGGCCCTCATCTTTCTCACAGGATTCAAAAGTAGAATTTATTTTAGAATTTTTTTGTGTTTAAATGTTTCGACTTCCGGTCACCAATGAGCCCTTATCGCTAAATTTTCGTCTGACCATCCTTTAATTCATGTTTATCTTTGCTTACTATTTCCTGATTGTTATTCATATTTCAATTCCCATGGATGTAATTTACGCGAGGCCATGGTCGCCGTTTATTTTTATTTTGTAGTTTTTTGGGAGTTGTAATTTACGCGAGTGGTCGCGATGCTTTCATTTACTGCTTGCTTTATTTTCATATTTTTTATGTCTGCCATGTAATAATTCTGTTGCTTGCATGTTTTTACAGTTATTTACCCTCCGAAGGAATTAGGTCTAGCCGTTTGACTGCCGAGTCAATAACCCTAATTTTTGACCGTTTCAAAAACCCTAATAGCCTAGGTGTCCCGCCGTGGACGAAAATGCCCTTTACCCTAGCATTAGGTCAAAGAGTCGCCGTACTCTGTTTAGGGTTTCCCGCCGTGGAATCCCTAATTTAACCCTAAATATCAATTAACAAATTCAACGTAGAAATAGGAGTTTTAAGACTCCACGTAAGCGTGTCCTTAAGAAATGCTTACTCCCCATTGAAACCTTGACCACAGTCAAGACGTTTCTAACCTCCCTTTCGAGGGGAACTACGATTACTCTGATTCCATTCCCTATCCAGGATACGTAGGCACAAGATGTGACGTCTTGCCGAGTAAACTTAGGACTAACCCTTAGGTGTCTTTAGGTCACTCCATCCCTTAGCTCATTATATATACATCAAGCAGATAATAAAATAAAAAAGGTATACAATAAACAAAAGGTTCCTGTAGAGTACTACAGAAGTTTAGGGTGCCAGTACCTTCCCTAAGCTTAACCAACCCCTTACCTAGGTCTCTCCCCGCATTGTGTTTACAATGCAAAAATAGGTTTTCCCTCTTTTGACCTTTTCCTTCGGATAAATCAAAGAGCGGTTGTGAATTAAGAATTGTGATTCAAACTAATTAATAGTTTGATATCCTATTTCCACCGCAACACCCGGACTTGATACTGACATCGTGGTCCACCACTTGCCGCTGCGAGAAGATTGTCCTCCCGTTAAGCAGAAGCTTAGGCGGACGCGACCAGACATGGCCGTTAAGATCAAAGCGGATGTGCAAAAGCAGCTTGATGCTGGCTTCCTAGCGGTCACTACTTACCCTCCGTGGGTCGCCAACATAGTGCCTGTACCGAAGAAGGACGGTAAGGTGCGAATGTGCGTCGATTATCGGGATTTGAATAGGGCGAGCCCTAAAGATGATTTCCCGCTGCCCCACATTGATGTGTTGGTCGACAATACAGCTCAGTTCTTCGTATTTTCGTTCATGGATGGCTTCTCCGGTTACAATCAGATCAAGATGGCGCCGGAGGACATGGAGAAAACAACTTTTATTACACCTTGGGGAACATTTTGCTACAAGGTTATGCCTTTCGGTCTAAAGAACGCAGGGGCCACTTACAAACGAGCTATGGTTACTTTGTTTCATGATATGATTCATCATGAGATTGAAGTCTATGTTGATGACATGATTGCGAAGTCCCAAACGGAGGAAGGGCATCTGGTCAATTTGCTGAAGCTTTTTGAGAGGCTTAGGAAGTTCAGGTTGAGGCTGAATCCTAACAAGTGTACTTTCGGAGTACGGTCTGGAAAACTACTGGGGTTTATCGTGAGTGAAAGAGGCATCGAGGTTGATCCTGCGAAGATAAAAGAAATACGAGAAATGCCAGCGCCAAAAACAGAAAAAGAAGTTCGTGGTTTCCTGGGCAGAATAAACTACATTGCAAGGTTTATCTCTCAGCTCACGGCCACGTGTGAACCGATGTTCAAACTACTAAAGAAAAATCAGGCGATTATCTGGAACGAGGATTGCCAGAAGGCATTTGATAAGATAAAACAGTATCTGCAGGAACCTCCGATCTTGATACCCCCAGTGGTCGGACGACCTTTAATCATGTACTTGACAGTTCTTGAGAATAGTATGGGGTGTGTTCTCGGTCAGCACGACGAGACAGGCAGAAAGGAGCATGCCATTTACTATTTGAGTAAAAAGTTCACAGATTGTGAATCTCGCTACTCGATGCTGGAGAAAACGTGTTGTGCACTAGCCTTGGCTGCCAAACGTTTACGACAGTACATGCTCAATCACACCACCATGCTAATTTCGAAGATGGATCTGATCAAGTACGTCTTCGAGAAGCAAGCGCTTTCGGGCAGGATTGCCAGATGGCAAATGGTGTTGACGGAATATGATATTCAGTACGTTTCCCAGAAGGCCATCAAGGGAAGCGTATTGTCTGAGTACCTTGCCGAACAGCCGGTTGAGGATTATCAGCCGATGAAATTTGAATTCCCTGACGAGGATATCATGTTTCTCAAAGCAAAGGATTGCGATGAACCGTTGCCCGATGAGGGTCCAGACAGGAAATCCCAATGGAAATTGATATTTGACGGGGCGGTTAATTCTCACGGAAGTGGCATTGGGGCGATCATCACGACTCCTCACGGATCCCACATCCCGTTTACTGCGAGACTGACGTTTCCGGTCACCAATAACGAAGCGGAGTATGAAGCATGCATCATGGGTCTAGAGGAGGCAATTGATTTGAGAATCAAGAACCTAGATTTATATGGTGACTCGGCGCTTGTGATTAACCAGATTAAAGGGGAGTGGGAGACTCGTCAATCGAATTTGGTGTCGTACATGAACTATGCCAGAAGGCTGCTTCCGTTCTTTGATCGAGTGGAACTCCATCATGTGCCCAGAGCAGAAAACCAGATGGCTGATGCCTTAGCCACGTTGGCTTCGATGTATAAAGTCAATTTTTGGAATGAAGCTCCGAGAATTGTCCTTTCTCGTCTTGATAGACATGCATTCGTCTTTGCGATCGAGGAAGCCTCCGACGGCAAGCCATGGTTCCATGACATCCAGACCTTCCTTATGACTAAGGAATATCCTGCGGGAGCGTCGACCCAGGATAAGAAGACTCTGAGGAGGCTGTCTGGGAATTTTTATCTCAATCCTGATGGAGTTTTGTATAAAAGAAACCATGATCTCGTGCTACTCAGATGTGTAGATGAGAAAGAAACGAGTATGCTCATGGAAGAAGTCCATGAAGGCACATTTGGTACGCACGCCGGCTGGCATGCTATGACAAGAAAGATCCTGAGAGCAGGATATTACTGGCTGACGATGGAGTCGGATTGCTTCAAATTCGCGAAAAGATGTCATAAATGCCAGATTTATGCTGATAAGATTCATGTGCCGCCGTGCCCGTTAAATGTCATGTCCTCCCCGTGGCCGTTCTCCATGTGGGGCATCGACATGATAGGCAAGATCGAGCCCACTGCATCTAATGGTCATCGCTTCATTCTAGTAGCTATCGACTACTTCACCAAGTGGGTGGAGGCAGCCTCGTATGTTAACGTGACCAAGCAGGTGGTGGCTAAATTCATAAAGAGGGACATCATCTGTCGTTATGGAATTCCCGAGCGGATCATTACTGATAATAGTTCAATCTGAATAACAAGATGATGAAGGAGCTATGCCAGAGTTTCAAGATTGAACACCACAACTCATCTCCTTACCGGCCGAAGATGAATGGCGCCGTTGAAGCGGCCAATAAGAATATCAAGAAGATTGTACAGAATATGGTTGTGACCTACAAGGATTGGCACGAGATGCTGCCATTTGCACTGCACGGTTATCGTACAACGGTACGTACATCAACCGGGGCAACTCCTTTCTCATTGGTGTACGGTATGGAAGTTGTCCTACCGTTAGAAGTTGAGATTCCTTCTTTGCGAGTTTTGGTTGATGTGAAACTCGATGAGGCAGAATGGATTAAGAACCGACTAAACCAACTCAGCCTGATGGACGAGAAGAGGTTAGCATTGATTGCGCATGGTCGTCTTTACCAAAGCCGAATGAAGAAAGCTTATGATAAGAAGGTGTGTCCTAGAAGCTTTCAGACGGGTGATCTCGTCCTGAAGAAGATTCTTCCTCCATACTCCGATCACCGGGGCAAGTGGACTCCTAATTACGAAGGTTCGTACGTCGTCAGCAAGGTCTTCTCGGGAGGAGCCTTGTTGTTATCCACGATGGATGGCGAAGATTTTGCATCCCCGGTGAGCGCGGACGCAGTTAAAAAATACTTTGCTTAAAAAAATGACCCGCTGGAAAGAAAAAGAATATCCAGGCAAAAATGGGGCATCCCGGTGAACCATAAAAAAGGAAAAGGGTTCGGGAAAAAATTAGGGATATAAAAGAAAAGAATGTACACCCGCAAAGTCGAAAACCCGGAAGGGAGACTTTGGCAAAAAAGGGTATCCCGGTGAATCGAAAACCCGGAAGGGCAATTCAGGCAAAAGTTAGGGATCGGAAAAAGCAAATGACTGCGTTCCGCGTGTGGACTTTCATTGTGTAGTGGTTTGGAAGACCTGAGGGCCGTTTATCTGAATCAATCTCTTCTGAAGCTGAAGCGTCGGAGAAGTATCGAAGTCGAGTGGGTCATAGAAGGATCAACTCATGGTGTTCGTCTACGCCTCATTTCCGACATTTGTGTATATACTGATGTATATTTATGTTTTTATATTTGCGCAGCTTCCTCATTCCAGGAGCTTGCATCTGTTGTAAAACATTTTCACCCATTCAGGGGTTCGTTATCAATAAAGTGTATACTAGTCAGCAATTCTGTTTGCCTGTTTAGCATTATCTGTTTTGTTTGCGACAAAGAACGCCGATGTTTTTGACAAAATGCGCATACATAAACTTACTGGCCTAGGCCACTGATTATTGAAACAATGAATTACTTGAATATTGTTACAAGATGATAACCTTGATAGGTCCCTTTGAGAAGGGTATCTTGTCTGTTTGTTTGTGTTATCGCAAGTATGACATATTCCAGGCAGTACGCCGAATGCCTCCCCAAGCAGAGAAGATTCTCCCCCCAATCAGATGCATCCTGAAGGAATGTCATCTTCCCAGCTGAGTCATATACTGAAGCGCGCAGCACCCGATAGTACGGACTGAAGTCTCCAGTGGAATTGAAATTCCCCACAGAGTCGTACTCTCCCCAGCAAGCAGGATGATTTCTTCTTCCCCAGCCGAGTAGGCAAACCCCCAAGAGAGCCGAGTCCTTGGAGAACGTTCAGGCCATGATTGGTTTTCCCCAGTAGAGTGTTGAACAGCTAATGCTGGATTTCCCCCAGCGGAGTCGGTATCTCCAGGAAAGTTTTGTTGCGAATGCCGTGCAGTTCATTTTTGCGATTGATATCGTTTCCTCAGCAATTGTGGTTTGAATACCCAGATGAGCAGGTCCGGGTTCTCGTAGAGCTTTATTCCCCCGCAGCAGTCGACTGAAGTTTGTTCCCCAGGCGGAATCCAATTGAGATTGGTGTGACTTCTTCTCCTCGGCAGGATGAGTCCTTCCTCCACAAGAGTGGTTCTTTCTCCTTGACAGGAGGGTTCTCCCTTCAGCATTTATTTTGATGATGGGGGCATAGCATTTTGCATGATTGCATAGCATTTACCCTAAACGCGTAGCATTTCCACCGTGTGGAGCATTGCGCCATAGTCAAACATATGCATACGAAACATGAGTTAGGGCGTTACCGTTCTTGTTTTACAGGTGTTCCTCCGCAGAATGGTTTGCTCAAGATGATTCTTGAATTCCCCAACAAAGTTGTTTGCTTAAGATGATTCTTAAAATCCCCGGTGAAGTCGCCATATAGGGTTGCTCAAGGCGATGCTTAGAGTCCCCGACAGAGTGTTTGCTCAAGATGATTCTTGAAGTCCTCAGCAGAGTTTACCCAAGATGATTTCTGAATCCCCGAAGCAGAGTTACTTGATATTTCTCCCGAATCCCCAGCGGAGATGTGTCACCCCTAGCAGGTTTGAACAGCGAAGTTGAAACCTCCCTTGAAGACTTGGTGATCGAAGTCCGGCGGTAGTGCCGAAACCCCAGACTTACTGACGGAGTCTAACTGCAAGACCGAAGCAGTTATCTCAGTTGACGCGGAGCGCCTGACGGCAAAAGATTGTGTATCCCAACTTGGTTCATGATTGACCAAGGGTTCCGTTCCCGACTTACTGATAAAACCCGGTTGACGCCCGAAAATTTCTTTGAAATGCCCGACGGTATAAGTAACTTGGTTGTTAAAGGTTCCTAATGACCTGACGAGTCCCGAGGGATTCTTCTGCAGCAGTGCCGCAGAGTGCCTGACGGCAATATCTGCTAGGTATCGCCGGTTGCCGAATGACCCGCGACCCCTTAATGACTTGAGGATGAAGATATATAGCAAAATCAGATGATCATCCTGACGGAGATTTGAGATTAGACCTTTCACCAGTTACCGTGTGACCTATTCCCCAGCAGAGTTGCCGTGCAACTGTCATGCTCAGTTTTTGAAGATGTTCCTAACCATCAGAGTATCGTTTACCTGTGCGTGGTTGGCAAATCACCCGTTACCGTGTAACCGGTGATCCCTTGATGATTTGAGGACGCAATGATATCAGATAAATCAGAGAATCATCCTGACAGAGATTCAGATCATTGTTTCTCCAGCTAGTTGTCGTGCAACTATTATTTCAGTTTCCGAAGATTTGTAACCATCAGAGTACTGTGTACTTGTGCAGTTGGCAAATTTCTAGGTTTACTGGTATTCAACCGTCTCGTACCGTGATTGTTTGAGAGTCGTTCGCTTCTCACCCAGTCAGGTCCAAGCCGTTTGAATAGGGGCAGCTATTGCACCCCAAAATTTGCCCAACTTTTCTTCACCTAGCTTATGTTTCATTTCATTCACATTAGCATTATCATTTGCATTTCATTGACATGTATGCAGGAGATCAAGAGGTATGATTACCAGTCAAGAGCTATACAATACTATGAAGCTAGCTAAGAAGGTTATTCAAGTGTTCAAGGATTAATATCCTTGTCAGAGAAGTTAAAAGATCCTCAGAGAGAGTGATTGAAGCCAAGAGGGTAGGCCTCCTAACTTGAGAGTGGAGGGAAGCCATCAAATGATTTTGAAGCCATGAAGATGGGCTTGAGGTCTTGAGAGAGCTCATGAGAAGGTTTGAAGATCACTTTGAGGCCTAGACAGGTCATTGTGCAAGATTAAGAAGACTCAGCCATGAGTGGTGCAGCTAGGGTTTGACTGGGTCAACCCTAAGTCAACTGATGATTTGGAGAAGGTGGAGCCTTAATGCAAGGGCCATGTGATCATGGATTGATGCATTGAGTTGTGCTAAGAATTATTCCAAGGTTAACTCATCATGATTGAAGAGTTTGAGAAGTTTCAAGCTAGGGTTTCTAAGGCTTGACAGTGTAAAATCCCCTAGTTTGACCTCTATCTTCAAGGCAATTTAACTCAAGATGTGATTGTCATCTCATCTTGCCCCTAACATGAATGTTGTATAGAATGATCTTAGCTTTAATTTGAGTACTATAAGTCCTTAATAGGATTTGTAGAACTCAAGTTATGACTTTGACAAGTTACAGGTCATCTGAGGTATGTGAATTTGGAGCTTGAAAGTTGTCCAACTTGCATGAAACCTTTGCCCTAGAAGGATGATTCCTATGAACTTTTGGTCAACATTAATGTTGTTCCTTATCCTCTTAGATTTCTAGAGAGTACTAGAAGTCCTTGATAGGATTTGTAGAACTCAAGTTATGGCTTTGACAAGTCAAGGGTATTTTGGTCATTTGGAGATTATAGGTCATTTCAATCATAAGGCCATAACTCCTATTTGCAAGCTTCAAATGGGAAAATGTTCAACATCAAACTTGTTCAAAATGATGTTTTAAGGCTAGCCAAGAGGTCATGATAGCTTGGAATAGCTTGCTTCACAAAATCACAAAAATGGCCTAAAATAAGGGTGAATTTCAAATGAACCAAAGATGGAAATTGGGATTTTTGATCTACATGTCCAAACAAAGCCATATGACATACCAATTTGATTGTAAAACACATTTTAAGAACATTGACATTGCCACAATTTTGAATTGAGGGTTAATTTGAGGACTTGCTTTGAAAAGTGGTTACTTACATCATAAGTAACAAGTACCAAACCAATATGCAAGGCATAACCAAGGCTCCTTTCAATCCAAACACTTTCATAATCTCATTTGGAGAGAATTTGGATGAAAAGTATAATGAATACAAGCTGATGCAAGGACTATCTTGAGTATACCATGAGATTGGATTTTCAAGTGAAGTGAGATATTGAATTTCTCATTAGAGTGATCTAGAACTTTCTAGATCATTCATTCATGTTCTATATAAACATATGAAGGGATTCAGGGCCAAGGTTGGTGAGAATTGAGAGAGGAGAGTGAGATTGCACTTTGAAATCTGTTCTTGCAAATCAAAATCTGTTACAAGGTTTGAAGCCATTTCAATCCAAGATATTGATCCCAATAGCTTGCTCTGAGGTTGGTGATCAATTCCAGATCAAATTCAAGGCCAAGTTGTGGAGGAATCGTGAGTTAGCCATTGGAGTTGGAAGCTTGCAACTCAGAATCGGGTTCAAGAATCCAGAGCATTTCAACTCTTTTCTTTGCATACAGAAGGTTGATTAGAGGCTAGTGAAGGATTCTGCAAGTTCTTGAGTGTTGATTTGAAGATTCAACCACTCTGTTTGCTCAATTTTATCAGGTATGCATTTCTTGTTCTATGGCTTAATTTAGGTAGAATCAAATGGAATTGTTATGGTAGATGCATGGTAGAATGATGTAGGAAGGTTTCTGGATCATCAATTTGGAGATTAGTGACCAATTAGGGTTGTTCCAATTTTCGGTTGAGATTGTGTTCTTGCGAACCTTGAGCTTTTAGAATGAATTAGTGGTAGAAATGAATTCCTGAGGAAATTTGGGACAAGATTCATCAAGGAATCATGGCCAATGGTGGACTCTAGAGAGAGTTAGGGTTGTGGATGGCTGATCGGAGAAGTCACTGGCGGTGACGCTAGCGCGCGCAGGTGAAGAGAGTTTAGAAATTCAAAAGGAAGAAGATGATCCCAGAGCCATTGGATTAGAGGAGGACCTTTGACCAAATGAGGATCCAACGGCCACACGTGAAGGAAATTTTGTGAAGGATTTCTGAGTTACTATGAAACGCAGCATTTCATTTAAATGTTGGTTTTGGGCTTAGTCAATAGTTGATATTCACACCCCCCTTATGGCCCAGTTTGGATATTGAACTGACTTTTCATGCTATTCACACCACGCGCCTTTTAATTTCTTTTTGATTTTCTTTTTATTTTACATTTCATACATGGTTATTGGAAAATTCATAAATAAATGAAAAATAACTCAATTAATTCCATTCTTTTTTCCATGGATTCATGATTGAATCTAGTTTTTTTTATATAAAAAATATTAATATTCCATGCATTTTTTGATTTTATGTGCATTTTTGAATTTTAATTGATATTAAAATAATCATGGTTGATGCTTGATCTTGTTGAATTTGGGTTGATCATTTGATGATGATTCTTGCCTTGATATTTTGTGTGTAGCTAGCATAGATATGCATGTTCCCACTAGATTTTTCTAACATTTTTGTGATGAATATAAGTGGTAGTTTTAGGTTGAAACTTTAAGGGATCCCTTTTTAGGGTTTATGGTTGATACCTTGTGGTCTAGATTTTATTTCTAGAACTTGGTTGATGATTCAACCTCTGATTTTTGTATGGTAGATTCATGATTGAATTAAGGTCCCTTAGGAATTTTGGTAGGAATTTACAATGTGGTTTACTATTTTTGTTTGATTTTAGTTTAGGTGCTAATTTTAGATGATGCTAATGCACTAATTCAACTAGAATGACTTCTTTAGTTCCCTTAGATTAGGGTTTTGTCTCTATTGCTCTTGGATGATGTTGAAGACAAGCTTGGGCTACCATGGATTGCTTGAAGAAGTTGGATGTGAAGATTTCCTTTCTTTTGGTGTAGTGTTGATTAGGTGTTAAGATTAGGGTTTTGTAGGCAGAGCTTCTAGATAGATTCTCTTCCTTCATAAACATGGAAGATGTTGACCACTTCCATTCTTCCCTATGATATAAGGTCCCCTTGTAAAGGCCTCATCCCTCCTTTGGTAGGATGTGTGGCTCTTCACAAGTTGGTAGAACCTTTGAGGGTCCCTTTCTCTGATGAGGGGATGCTTAATGGTGACCTTTGGTCTTCACTCTGCTACCAATCATCCAAACTTTGCTCTTGTTAGATGAATCTTTTCTCCCTTTCTAGAGGATGGAGTTACTTGTTAGAAGATTGAAGATGCTAGGAGTTGATACTTCTTTGTGTTTGAAGATTACCCTTAGAAGCTGAAGCTTGCAGATCAGGGAGAGCAAGATGATACTGGTAAAAAGGGGAGAGCTGAAACTTGAAGGCCAAGTTGACACTTGCAAAGGGGATCAAATTGAGATTGAAGAAAGAGCTTAAGCTTGAAGGACAAGTTGATACTTGTGTTTGATGCATTGAGAGCCTGAAAGCCAAGTTGATACTTGATTTTAGGAGTGAAGCCTGAAGGTGGAAGTTACTGAAGAGCTGAGGCTTGAGGAAGAGAGAATAAGTTGATACTTGTGTTTGATGTGTTAGAAGCTTGAAGAAGTAAGTTGACACTTGCTATTGAAGATGGTAGCCTTGAAGGGTGGTTGAGGACTGATGACTGAACTGCTGTCAGAGGAGCTTTGTTGTGAAGCTGTGGAAGCTGTTGATTTGCTTTCTTGACTATCTATTTTCTTTCTATGCAAATGTATTGATGTGACCTGTGTGATTTTGCTTGATGCATTAGAATAAGTTCATGTCTAGATTGTGTTAATCTAGGAGCATGACTGCACTAGAGGTTGAGTTGATCCCTCTGCTTGTATTTTTACTGTATGGCTTTGCTTGCGGGTATTCGGCAGAGCCCAGCTCCCTTACCTATGTGGTTTGTGATTTGCTTGATGGCATTTTATTTTACTTCTGCTGTATGATTACAGTCACTCATATCTTGCTTGATAACATGTCATTTCTTCTGTATGATTACAGTTATTCATATTTGGCTTGAGGTTGAGATGAGCTTGTGGAGGCTGATGCCCCACACACATTTCCTCCCTCACTTGCATTTGCATGCATTTTACAGTCGTTTACTGTTTACTGTTTAAGCTGATGCTTTATCTGTTGCCGTTTATCATTGACATGATCCCCTAGGAATCTCACTCCCTTTGATAGGGAAGTGATGATTAGAGCTTTAGGTTGAAACCTATGCATGATAACTTCTAAGAGTTCCCTGTGTCAAACCTCAACCATAGGATGAATCCTTGGCATGACAACAGTAGGACTTGATAGTCTCCCCTTAGTTGAACCTGTTCGTTCTCTCTCCTCATCTCAAAACAAATTAAAATACAGTAATAAAGGTTAACTGATGTCATACGTTACGAGCCTTAAGCTATCTGAGAAAGGATTGTTGGAGAGTTCTTTTCAACAGTCTGGATGTTTAGTATGGCACCCTTTGGGTGACATGCGACGCATTCACTCTCAGGTCATAGTCTCTAGTGCGATATTGGTTGCAAACATCCATAAAAAACAGTTCTTCCGTAAAAGACAGAAAACAAACTTCAAACCTTTTTGCCCCGTGGGCCCGTAATTCAAAGGAAGCTTTTCTGAAGAAAAGAGTGTCGTTAACTCCCAGTTCTACCGCAAACGGTAACGCCTAAGTCTCCAAGGGTCGAGCTGCGTACACCAAACTGCTGGAATTGTTTGTTAACCCTACTCGAAAAACAGATGAATCTGAATTCCCGTAATCCGTATTGTCCCGAACTACGTAAGCTCTGATCTCTCATGTCTGTTGAGAGTACGTAGGCACAATACTGATGTATTGGCGAGCCACCTTCCCTCATCCATCACCCGTAGTTAGTCAAACTATGTTGACTCTGATTTCTCATTCTCTGATGAGAATATGTAGGCATAAAGCGCGACGCTTTGCCGAGTCATTTTCTTTTACTTTCAAACCAGCCTTGATAGGTCGATAGATAAAACAAACCCGTCAGATAAACGCAACAAGCGTGGATCCCATCGAGTACGATGGATGTGAGGGGTGCTAATACCTTCCCCTTGCGTAACCGACTCCCGAACCCAGACAATGGTTGCGATGACCTTGTCTTATACCTTTTCGTCAAGTTTTTCCGATCGTTTCCTTTCCCGTTCTGAGGGATAAATAACGAAAGGTGGCGACTCTTCTGTTTTGCCGGCACCTTATTTTCGCGGTAGCGACAAACTTATTTTATAATCACTTATTTTAATCACTTATATGCATAATTTTTCTTTTACTCAAAACTCAACCCCCCCCCCCCCCCCCCCCCCGCCCCCATATTTCGTTATTTTAATTGGTCAATCCACTACAAGAATCCTTGAGAACGACATCCGAGTGTCGCTTCCCTTTACTACTTTTTCAAAATTATTCGTTTTTGATTCCTGCGCGACAGCGGATCAATCTTCCAAAGCTTCATCAAAAACTTCATCACAAGATTCAAAAGTAGCATCTTCTAGAGTATCAACAAACGAATCAGATGAAGAGATAAGCTTTTGCCTTAAATCTACTTATGAAAAGGATGACGGTGAGGTAACTACACTATCCTACAAACAAATGTTTGCCTTAAGTGTTAAGCTTGGCAAGGAAAATGAGAAGTTAGAAAGAAAAATCTTAGCTTTGAAAGATCATATTGAATATTTTGAAAGTAATAATGATAAACTTAGTAATGAATTGGATGATCTTAGAAAACTAACTTTAAAATCAAGTAAATGTGAAACTTGTGATTCCTTGAAAAATGAAAATGAAAATAAAAATTTGCATGAAATCTTAATTAAGTTTACTAAAGGTAAAGAGAATATAGACTTAAGTTTATCTAATCAAAGAGATTTTTATGATAAGATAAAATTGGTATAGGTTATCAACCTAACAAATGTTTCATAAGTATTTTCTATGTTAAGAAGAATAAGACCACTCGTCCTATTGATAAAATCAATTTTTGAGCATAGTCATCTTGAACCTTTTGTTTTGCTAAAATGCATGATTTAAGATGTTCTAAAGAGTATGATTCAAGAAAACTTAGATCCATTGATACAAAATAACAAAAAAAATGGGAACAAAAAGTAACAACCTGATTTATTTAATAAGGATGCTTTGCAACTTCAAGGGTCAAAATGCTAATTGAGAAAAGCAGCCCAAAGCACGAGCTCTTAACTCCTCTAAGAAAATTGATATGATGTTTTAGGAATTTCTATTAGATTTATCTGACTTTTTATGGGCTACAATCAATTACTGTTTAATTTGTGAAAAATAAGTTAATCGTGAATCTGATTGGTGCATATGTAAGCCCCGTTATTAGTTAAGTTATCTGTTTTATAACTAAAGGCTGGGTATCTGAAACTTGATTGGTGTGGGTAAAAGTTTGGGCTTTAACCTTGGGCCCGTAATAGGGAGGGACTAGGGTTATATATATTATATGGCTATGTCTCTTCTGTAATCACAACGAGAATCAGAAACATAACTGACAGCTCCATAACTTGCTCCATTGAGAGTTGTGAACGGGAGTGTGAGATGCAGAGGAAGATCCAGTCATTCATCCTTTCGAGATTTTGAATCATGACTTTAACAAGTAAGTATTGATGTTCTAATTTCATATAATTGATCTATAAATTTTTCTGCTTACCTTTGGTATCAGAGTCTGATTATATGAGTTATGACTCAATTCATTGTAGTTAATATATGATTATGAATTTAGGGTTCGAATTATTTTAATCCAATCTTAAATAATTGTTGAAATCAATTACCAATCGATGTGTATTATTCACACAATATTCTATTCAACCATTTTAATTTTATTTTTGTGACTCTATTTTCGCGATATTAAAAATAAAACTATTGATATTCTAAAAATTTATTTTATGAAACCAATTTGTAAAATTAAACTTGAAATTGAAATTAAAATTAAAAATTAAATTTGTGAAATCAATTTCAAGTTGAAGTACTACGTGATACACTGGCTAATAATATTAAATATTATTTGTTTATTAACAAACCTTTTGTTTGTTATACAACAATGTTCCATGCCTTCCACAAATGTGTTTTTCGTCTTTATCGAATTGGTTGATAAAGTTTTTATTGTTGTTATCTTTTAAATAATGACTTTGTTTTATTCTGCGAGAGTTTGTTGCTTTTAATTGTTGGAAGAGATTTATTTAGTGTTCTCAATTATTGACAATCTATGCTATTAAATTGCATGTCAATAGCACAGTTATAGTAATATTGGTTAATTAGTTTTTTTTCTCCAATTTAACAAGGCAGTTTCGAAATTTTGGTTAATTGGTTTACGATTTTACGTCAATATAGTATATGATCTGACCTGATCAGAAGGGGATCACAGACTGGCCACACGCTGTTGGACTGCTACCTGTTCACCGGTGATGAGGAGGAGAAGGGGGGTGTACCTGCAAGACACTCTGATGCCAAAGTAAGAATTTGGGCAGAGTGAGAGCAAAGTACAGAAAGTGGGTAAGAAGTGAATTCCCAGACCCTCTTGTGGAAGAGGGTATTTATAGAGAGACCCCAGCGCTGGGCCAACGGTCATTTGTGTTGGGCTGGATCGCCAGGCCCAACCCAAATGACTGCTAGGGCTTACGTGGCGTAGTGAAGACCAGGACGTGGTCTTCAACCTAGTTCAACTGCTCCATGAACTCCGGAAAGTGGATTGACCTGCTCTTTCGGATGTGGGCAGTTGGTGGATGACGTGTCCCCGCGGAGGGGAGCACGTGGAGAACGTGTGTATGGCACGTTATCCTCCCCGCGGAGGGGAGCTCTCGAGGTTCCCCGGAGGTGTGTCGTTCTCCCCGCGGAGGGGAGCACACGGGGACATGGGAGAGCCATGGGGTCTTGCTCGACGACATGGGGAATACCGCCTGCAAAGGGCGGTGCTTGGTCGTGCGGGCGATAGCTTGCCCGGCGTGGTTGGGACGGCTCTCCCATGCGGGGAAATCTTTCTAGCGTGCAAGGGATATTGTGCTCGACGTGGTGCCTGGACCGGGCAGAGACTGGTGGAACATTATTGGGCCGGGGCAGCATAGTTCAACCTGGGGCCCAGTCCAGAACAGTATATATATATATATATATATATATATATATATATATATATATATATATATATATATATATATATATATATATATATATATATATATATATATATATATATATATATATATATATATATATATATATATATATATATATATATATATATATATATATATATATATATATATATATATATATATATATATATATATATATATATATATATAACTATTAAATTATGATCTCTTAAATTATATAGATAAATTTAACATTTACTCTACTATATTAATTATATATTAAAACTATATATAATTTAGGATTGTACCGTATTGTTACCAATTAAATTGTTATATATAAAATTATAATATGTTATAATAATTGAACCTATATAAAGTTATATATAAAATTATTATTTTTTAATTGTATTCTCTTGGACATTTTATTAAATAAATATTAGGTTATATATAAATTTGTGATATATTTATTTTTGTTAAATATTTTGAAATACTATGTAATATCCCTATAATATCGAGATTGATATTGTTGAAGATAAAATTTATTGGAAATGCTATATTGTTTAAATTCATGATTGATTCATGAATTTTTTTGGAAAGAGAAATTTGATTCCTACGCAAGAAATTCTATAAATAATTATTTGTGATTACCATCAAAGTGAGATCACTCATTTTAATTTATAATAGTCTCTTTGTAGTTTGAGGAATGATTTTATGTCATTACTTTGATTGTCTTCCCAAAGGTGGACAATTATATGTAGAGATTTTGATTGATTAAGGATATATCTATTGGAGATGTTTGGGTTCAAGGGATTTATTTACCCAAAGGAGATAAATTTTTAAATTCAATGTATGCTCACTGAGTAGCTTATTCTTGAAACTTGTAGATGAAGTTGTTGGAGATGTTTTGGTTTAGAGAATTTATCTACCCAAAGGAGATAGATTTTCAAACCCAATGTATGCTCATTGAGTAACACATCTGAGGTTCTAACCTTGATTGTAATCTGGGTTTTACGCATTCCACCCAAAGGGGATTGCATGATAATGTTAGCCTCTTCACGATAGCTTATGTTCATTAAAGCTATATCTTGCATTTATTATTTGTTATAACGCATTCTTGTTTTGTCACAATAATGACCTTCTCCGTGAACAACTGTTTTGCTTCTATTGAGATCCTGAATGGGTCCAATTTTAAGAAATGGAATAAAGACTTAGAGTTTTCATTAGGGATTGTTGATCTTGACATGGCATTGTGTGAAATCAAACCAAGTGAAAGAAAAATTACCTAAGTGGGAGAGGAGTGATTGGCTTAGCTTGAGTCCTATTAAGAGGACTAGTTATGTAGATTTGATGTTGAAATCTCAAGTTGTTGGTAATGGTATCTTATTAGATGGTTTATATGTGTTTTCTTTTGATTGTGATAATATTTTCACATCCTTGAATGTTGAGAGCTTCATTGCTAAATGGTATAAAATTAGAGAAAATTCCTCTTTGTTGTGGTACAAGCGTTTATGCCATGTCTCTAAAGAAAGAGTTGAAAGGTTAATTAAAGATGATAGTTTACCTTTCTTAGATTTCAATGATTTAGGTACTTGTTTGGATTGTATTAGAGGAAAATTTACTAAGATCAATAAGAAAGGTTCGACTAGAAGTTCAGACATTTTAAAAATTATCATACAGATATTAGTGACACCCTTTCTCCTACTATTTGCGGTAATAAATATTTTATCACTTTCATTGATGATTTTTCTCAGTTTGACTATCTTTACTTGATTAAGGAAAAATTAGAAGCACTTGAAAAGTTTAAAATCTTTAAAATAAGGTTGAAAAGCAACTAGGAAAAGTGATGAAGGTGGTTGTTATGATCGTGGTGGAAAGTATTATGGTAGATATTTCTACTGGGTAACACATAGGGCCTTTTGCAAAATACTTGCAAGATTATAGAATTGTTCCATAATACACCATGTCTAGTACTCCTGAACAAAATGGTGTAGCCGAAAGGAGAAACCGCACCTTGAAGGATATGATGAGAAGCATGATGAGTAGGTATAATTTACCAAAGTTTTATGGGGTGATGCTTTGGAAATAACCCTCTATGTACTTAATAGAGTTCCTAGTAAATCAGTTCCAAAAACACCTTTTGAGCTTTGGACAGGCAGAACACCCAGTTTGAACTATCTTCGTGTTAGGGGTTTCCCTGCAGAGGTTAAAATATATAATCTATTTGAGACAAAGCTTGACCCAAAAATAAGTCGTTGTTATTTAATTGGATATCCGGATCGATCTAAAGGATACATATTCTTTTTTTGTGGTAGAGGTAATAAAATTGTGGAGTCCATGCATGAAAAATTCCTTGAGCTTGATGTTGTTGAACTTGACATTGCATCTGATAATATTGACTCTGTTATGCCTGATATTGTTACTTTGTCACTGCCTAATTTTGATAACGCTAGATCATCCATTGCTCATGGAGGTTTTACTCCAAATGAGAATGTGGTTGAACATCCAGTTGAAGATGTGGTTGAACCACTTGTTGAAAATGTAGTGGATCCTCCTATTATAAATGAGGTTGCACAACCTGATGAGCCAGTTGAGCAAATTCATGTTAGAAGGTCATTAAGACATACATGACCTGCTATTCTTGATGATTTTGTAGTTTATCTTAGTGAGGATGCTTATGATGTTGGTATTGTTATTGATCCTAAAAATTATCTAAAAGCTATTACTTGTTCTCACTCTAGTATGTGGACAGATGCAATGCATGATGAAAGGAAATCCATGGTAAATAATGGTGTCTGGGAACTAGTGGAGTTATCAAGAAACTGTAGGGCGATTGGATGCAAGTGGATATTCAAAACAAAGAAGGACTCGAAAGGTAAAATTGAGAGGTTTAAGGAAAGACTTGTGGCTAAAGGTTTTATACAAAAGGAGGGGATTGATTTAATGAAATATTTTCTCCTATTTCCACTAAAGACTCTTTTAGAATTATTACGACCCTTGTAGCATATTTTGACTTGGAATTGCATCAGATGGATGTTAGGACTGCTTTTCTGAATGGTGATCTCAATGAGGATGTGTACATGCAGCAGCCTGAGGGTTTTGTGACAAGTGGTAATAAGCATTTGGTTTGTAAATTAAGAAAATCTATTTATGGTTTGAAATAGGCTTCTAGGAAATGGTACTTCAAATTTGAGGTGGTAACTTCATTGGGTTTTGAAGAAAATAAAGTTGATCAGTGCATCTATCTTGAGGTCAGTAGGAGAAAATTCATATTTCTCGTGTTGTATGTTGATGATATTTTGCTTGCGAGTAGTGACCTTGGTCTACTTCATGAGACCAAACTTATGCTAACCAAGTTCTTTGGTATGAAGGATCTTGGTGAAGAATCCTTTGTGTTGGGAATTGAAATACACAGGGATAGATCACGTGGTGTGCTTGGTTTGTCACATAGGGCTTATGTTGATGGAGTTCTAGAGAGGTTCAATATGCATAACTGTAAGTCAGAAGATGTTCCAATTACTAAAGGAGACAAATTCAGTAAAGATTAATGTCCTAAAAATGAGATTAAGTGGGAAAGGATGAAGGGAAAACCCTTTGACAATGCATTGGACAACCTGATGTATGCTCACGTATGCACTAGGACTAACATTGCTTTCATAATTGGCGTCTTGGGACGATACCAGCCTAATCCTTGGAATGATCATTGGATTATTTCTAAGAAAGTGGTGAGATATTTGCATAGAACTAAAGAGTATATGCTTGTTTTTAGGAGAGTTGACAACTTGGAAATAGTTGGGTATACTGACTCTGATCTTGCTGGGTCTGTTGATGATAGGAAATCTACTTCCAGTTACATTTTTATGTTGGCTGGAGGTGCGATATCATGTAAGAGTAAAAAGCAAACTCTTGTCGCCTCTTCTACTATGCAGGAAAAATTTGTTGCTTGTTATGATGTTGCCACTCATGCTGTTTGGTTGAGAAATTTAGTGACTGGACTTCGTATTGTTGATTCAATTACAAAGTCACTAAAGTTTTACTATGATAATAGTGAAACTGTGTTCTACTCTAAGAATAATAAAAATTCTAGTGGTTTTAAGCATTTGGAATTAAAGTATTTGATAGTCAGAGACCCAGTAAAGAAAAATGACATTGTTGCTGAGTATATTGATACTGATTACATGCTAGCTGATCCTCTAACTAAGGGACTTAAGCCCATTGTGGTAAAAAATCATATTGAGAGCATGGACATTGTGAGTTCTTTTGATGTACTTGGATAGTGGGAGTTTGTTCTTTATGTCATTTTCTTATCATGATGTATTTTATTTTGGACACTTTAAGTGTTGGATTTTTTAGTACTTTCAATTTTAAACAATTGATATTCCAATGAATATTATTATTATTTTTTATTGTTTATTTATAAGTCAACATTTAAAATTGGGACTCAGTGTCATTGGGACCATAGTGCCTATGGTTGACACTAGTTTGAAGTTCGAGGTATGGTTATAATTTTGAGCTTGACATCTTCGGGACCACTATAACGGTGGTCGATGCCATAATGCAGCTGAGGTATAATTCTAAGCTCGACGTTGTCTGGACCACTGTGTCAGTGGTCGATGCCATGTTGGAGATGAGTCATTATGGTTTGTAAAACAATGCAACTTCTTTGCCTTTAATGCATTTGAGAGAAATTGTTAAGGACTGACAAAGAAAATAGCAGTTGGCTGTTAGATCACATGAGCATGTTATTTTCTTGCCACACTCCACACTGATGACTAGTTGACAGAGTCCATAGTATTTGTAACCACTGGAGGTTTTATGTCAATGAAGGATATAATAATCGTCGTGATTCAATATTGCTTGACTTTTGTTGGATGAAGTCATACTCAGATATTGCACCTGGAATCATGCATTTCCTTAAAATGCGGCCGCATTTTATAGAATTAGTCATTTACCCGAGATTCGTTTTCAAAATGTATTTTAAAATAAAAATCATACAATTGATTTTGCCTAAGTGGGAGAATGTTAGATTTATCTAACTTTTATGGGTTACAATCAGTTGTTGTTTAGTTTGTGAAAAACGGGTTAATCGTGATTTCGATGAGGGTGCATATATAAGTCTCGTTATTAGTTAAGTGGTCTCTTTTATAACTAAAGGTTGGGTATCTGAAACCTGATTGGTATAGGAAAAAGTGTGGGCTTTAACCTTGGGCCCATAATGGGTAGGGACTAGGGTTATATATATATATATATATATATATATATATATATATATATATATATATATATATATATATATATATATATATATATATATATATATATATATATATATATATATATATATATATATATATATATATATATATATATATATATATATATATATATATATATATATATATATATATATATATATATATATATATATATATATATATATATATATATATATATATATATATATATATATATATATATATATATTATATGGCTAGGTCCCCTTTGTAATCACAACGAGAATTAGAAATATAACTGACGACTCCACAACTTGTTCCATTGAGAGTAGTAAACGAGTACACAAGAAGTATTGATATTCTAATTTTATATAATTGATCAAGTAAGTATTGATATTCTAATTTTATATAATTGATCAATAAATTTTTCCGCTTACATTTGATCTTCGAAAAGGTTATCATGAAGTTTATTAGAAGATACCTTAAAAAAGAAGAAATGATTTTCAAGGTCAACTCTCATATCAAATGATTCAGAGAGATACAGTAAGAAAAAGATTAATGCTTTACAAAAGTTTCCGAGGATTTAAGGTAAAATACTTCATAGAAAAATAAACTTGAAAAACTTGAGTTATTTCTATAACAAGTGCTTATTTAATTTCTTCGTCCATTTTGATTATCTTTTTACTAATCTTTTGTTTAAGAAATGAAGTCTTTAAAAAAGGGGGTATAAAACCAATTAAGCAGATGAGCAAAACAAAAATCTGAGTTCATACTCTTTCAAGACCCAAGCGTACTAAAAGAGGCCTGAAAAAATAACCTCTTTATTGATTAACCCTAGGGTAGTTCTTGAATAATTAACAAGTGTACTAAAAAATGTCTTCAAGTAATAAAATCAAAGTTCCTGTCCAGAAGGATTGTTTTATTTTTAAGATTTAATTGCAACTTTAGTCTCCTTATTTTGTTTTTTATTTTATTTATTTTGATCCCCCCATTTTAAAATCAATGATTTTAGTCCCTTTTTTATGTTTTGTGATAGAATTTGAGTCACCTCCCTAATTTGGAACATATTTTTAATGATGTGACACTCAGCTTGCTGACGTATCAATAGCATGTCATTTTTCATTAATAATAATTATGTCATGTCATATATTTTTATTTTTAATTTTAATAATAGTATTATTATTTTAAATTTTTTTAAAAATTAATTAAATTGAATTACATTTCTATAAATAATTTAATAAATTAAATAAAAATAATTTTGAATTATTAGGATTAAAATTGAATTAAATCATTAAGAATTAAGTAAAAACATGACCAATAATCCATAAACATAATTCATTCCTTAAAAACTCAGGAACAAAAGCATCACCATTCCTCCAAAATAGTTTAAAAGTTATAGATCATACCAACAACATTATCACAAATTCAAAATATCATAAATTAGTAACGAAAGCAACATCAACAAATTCATAACAAAAAACAGTAACAACAATGAAATTCATCCCAAATTTATAAAATACCAAGTAACAACAACATCATCGCTTTAAATATATGTTTTTTGAGGAAGAATACGTTTTGGGGAAAAGAACGTTTTGGAGAAGAATATATTTTTTGTGATAAATTATTATTAAACTAGTAAGATATTATCATTATTATTATTATTATAAATATTAATGATGTTAAAGTTACTTTAAATTCATTATAATTTTTATGATAATTATAGTAATTTAATTCACACTAATGATATTATGGTAAGTTAATTCATTTTTATTCAAAATGTTAATGATCTTATGGTAATTTAATTCAACTTTAATTCATTTTAATTTACTTTTAATTCAAAATGTTAATGATATTATGGTAATTTTCATATTTCTACTTAATTCTTAGTCATTTAATTCAATTTAATTAATGATAATTCAAAAAATTTAATTAATGAACTTAAAATTATTCATTGTAATAATAATATTATTAAAATTAATATATATATATATATATATATATATATATATATATATATATATATATATATATATATATATATATATATATATATATATATATATATATATATATATATATATATATATATATATATATATATATATATATATATATATATATATATATATATATATATATATATATATATATATATATATATATATATATATATATATATATATATATATATATATATATATATATATATATATATATATATATATATATATATATATATATATATGATGTGGCATAATTATTATTAATGAAAATGACATGATATTGACACGTCAACGAATTGAACGTCACGTCATTAAAAATAAGTTCTAAATTGGAGAGGGATTAAAATCCATCACAAAATTTTAAAAACGGATCAAAATCGTAATTTTTAAAATTGAACATCAAAATCCAAAAAAAAAATAAAATCAAGAGACTAAAATTACAATTAATACATCATGAGTTTGAGGAGAGATATTAGATATTATTTTATTATTATTATATGTTTATTATTCAATTTTTTATTATAAAAGAAAGCCTACTTCTTAGATTCATTCAATGGTTAATGTATTTCATTCATGTAGAAATCAAATACATTAACTATTTTATGAATTTAAAAATAAATTTTTTCTTATAATAAAATATATCTTAATAAGTGGAATTTAGGTTTTTTTTTCTTTCTATTATCTAATATTTATCCTCTATTTTAATCTTTCTTCTTTAAATTTTCGTCATTCTAACATAAATATTAATTTTCTTTCTCTTTCCTCCCTTCTTTCCCTTTCCTGAGTTCAATTTGTTTGTGAAATCTATGAAATATTGCTGTCTTCGAATCTGCGTCACTAAATAAAATGTACCTCCATCGATCAATTGAGTTATTTTACAAGAACTTGAATTTTAAACTTTTGTTTATAATGGAGTATGAGTATAATATAAGAAGCCATGAATGCTTAGACCAATAGACACACTCTCCTATTCCTTGTTCCCGTTGTTGCACTTCTCAACCAGACACTCACCCACCACTCTCTCAAAACTCCAAAATTCTAATCAACTAATCATGGTTGGCATGACTTGAATATAATAACAAACAAATCATCTTAGATCTTCACTATTAAAATATTGCCTAGGTTTTCAAGTGTTGATTGGTGATTGCGAAACCATTATTCAATATGCATGCTTAATATCTCAACATATCTTTCATTTAAATTCAAATTAACATGGATGATGATGATATTGTAGGGATTTGGATCCTTCAAATGTCACATTTGTAGTTTATGTGGAAGATTTCAATTTTAAAAAATAAATTTTGTTGACATCTTTTTTTAACTAATTACGTGCAAATTCGAATTCGTAATCTGATATTTAAATTTAGAGTTACATAAAATCACAATATACGACATAATTCTATGTAAATATTTAATACAAAAATATTTTAGAGCAGTATAAACATATAATGAACTAAAATTCTAGGAAGATCAAATCATCCAAATTAGGATCATGGAATGTTTCAAAACTATGGATTCTAAATTCTAGCAAGGTGCATTCAACTAGTTGAACAAGTCTTTTCTTTGTACTTTTCCACTAAACTATTCAAAATTAAGAAACCTTATAAGACCAATTCCCAAGCTCCATCATTCAACTTGATGAAACAGATTAAAACACAAAGAAAACAATAAAATATAAACTAAAATATAAAACATATATTCAACAAATCTATTATTAATATTTACAAACAAAAAAAGAAGAAACATAACTAAATATCTAAATATCTCTGAATAAAAAACAGAGGAAAACAGAGAGAAAGAACAGGGGAGGCATACAAATCCTCCCTCAACAATCTCCATACATCATCATAACACTAATCAAAAACCTTAACATGATTTTCTGACTCTATGAATCACCAACTGAAATTGTTTGGCCGGAAAATCCCAACGGCGACCGGGAAATCTGCCGGGAAAACTCCCTCAAAGCAGGTCTTATCTCAGGTTGACCAAATGACCAATCATAGATTTTTTCTGATTCTTGCTTGATCTTCATAACTTGGCTATGAATTAGGATACCCTTTTGTCCAAAGCTTTCATCTTTGTTGTTTATCTCCATGCTCTTCATCTTCTTACTCAACGAAAAAATCTCAATCTTTTTCTTCACACAAAGTTTCCTAGCTAATTAACCTTTCGTACAAAACATACATAGAGATATAACCTATGCGTGTTTATATATGACACACAGGGAAGACAATTATGAAGCGTAAGAGATAAGAATTGGAGAAGTTTGGTGGGAAATCTCTATTTTTTAGGATCAGTTTGAAGGTGACTAAATTGGACCATGAAGTTGACAGAAAGAAGGTTCTATATTGTTTTTAAGAATCGTTTTATTGACCATGATTTTCCAACCGTTGGATTTTGGTGTTTGGTCAATCATCATAGGGTTAGTTATATACAAAAACCATTTGATTCAATTATGATTTGCTTTAAATACAACATTCTGTTATTTGCTACTATTTTGGTTAGTCACATTTTTTGGGTGCTAAATCATAAGTTTTATCGAGAAATTATAGAAAAATAGTTGTTGTTTTTTTACAACTAGGGCTTTTTTTATGAACAATTTGGACATTTTTATTTTGGTATAAAACTTTGAGTGTGAACATGGCATTATAATAATGGGATATATACATATATGTCTCTCTGGTCAAAGTTTTATCGAATACTACTACCTCTATTTTGTACATTTGTGTATCTGTCAGTTGTAGGTTCAACGAACTTTATAACCTCCCTAACTTGGAAATATTAATATTTGAATTGACTTGTGATTTGAAGGAGTAACTAAATGAATATCAATTACCACTCTTTTTTTGTTTTTTCTTGTGATTTTGGTTGTAATTTTTGTAATAATTTATTTATAATAGATTACAGAGTTGTTCTCTCTTCTAAAGTTAAATTTCTTTTAATAAAGTTAAATCAATAATATCGATGTATTTGTTTTTCTTCCTTTTTTATTATCTTGTGTTATGATTTATATTGTGTGATTGTTTTGCATGAGGTGTTATGGTTATTGCTTGAAGTTGTTTAATGGTTGCTTGTCAATGTTACTTGCTCTATTATGTAAAAAATAATTTTGGATTGTGAAAAGATGAAGATGCAAATGATTTAATTCAATAAAAGTGTGTAAACTAGTTAAAGGACGAGACATTGATGCCAACCAGCCTTACATAAGTAGAGAAAACAAGAATGATATATAAGGCAAGAAATGTCATTATTCTATATCTTTGAGATTAAGTTTCATTAGTTTACATATATGTACATCTTGGCGAAAAATATAATAGATTTAGCATAAACATCTTCAAAACTCATTAGGGTTTGAAGCAAATGAGTCGATTAAAAGTTGATTTCATAACTTATTTTACAGTAGGCACTTTAGTGAGCATCATATTATCGACCTCATCAATCAAATAGGGTATGCTATCTTTGAATATAACATTGTTATTATCAATAATGTTGGTTGAGTTAGATACAAATAGATTAATGTAATCACTGTTTTGTCCAAAATTTTGTGTCGTCCACTTGACTCTAACTCTTACTTCCAAAATAATGTTGTAAGTTATCCACATTGTTATTAGCATAAAAGAAAATTGTTCTAATTTCTAAATAATGTTTAAGAGTTTTCAAATTTTGTGAGAGAACGAACATAGTATGTTCAACCTGCAATATGACGATTTCATTGATTGTCAATAAATCTCACGCAATCTTCATTATGTGACAACATCTTTGAAATTTAAAAGGAGAGTGAAAATTGTTACCATTGGAAAAAATCAACAAAACATAATGATCATCATAGAGATCTGTAGGTCAACTACAACATTTGATAAAATCCTAAGATGGTTGTAGAAGCATACTTTTGGAGTATCTCATACTCTTGACTCATAACACGCCTTGAGTGCTTCGAATTATTAGTAATAATTCATATTTTATTATATTATTTTCTTAAGCCCATAAGTTTGTTAGAGGGTATTTTAGTATTTTATCTTATTCTAGTAACCCTAGTTTTAGCCTATAAATAGGGTGACAATCATTGTAACTCTTAATCCTGTTTCTTCTGCCGTCATTCTTAAATAGAATATTTCTACCTTTCATCATTTATTCTACCTTTGCACCAACAATTGGTATCTAGAGCTCCGGTTCAGATTCATTGGGAAACACGGGAAACACGAGTGAACGTGAGGTCTTGTGTGATTGATTTTGTTTCTTAGATTCACGTTGAATCTTGAACAAAATCTGATCAGAATTTTTTTTTAAAATTCTGTGGGTTGGGAAACACTGTGTGAGAAATCTGAGTGTATTGTGCAAAGTAGAAGATGAACGGAAACGGCAACATGAACACCAAACTTCCAGTATTTGATGGTAAAAACTGGAATCGTTGGATGATCCAAATGCGTGTACTATTTGGTGCTCAAGATGTTCTAGATCTTGTCACTGATGGTTATGTTCCAGTAGCAGCAGATGCAACCGATGAACAGAAAAACGCGCAGAAGGAAGTAAGGAAGAAGGATCAGAAAGCATTATTCTTTATTCATCAATGTGTTGATGTAAATGTGTTTGAGAAGATTGCAGATTCAACGACAGCAAAGGCTGCGTGGGACACACTGGTTAGATGTTATGGTGGTGACGCATCAGTGAAGAAGGTGAAGCTTCAGTCCTTGAGAAAGCAATATGAGAATCTCAACATGAAGAATAATGAGAAAGTTTCTGAATACATCTCCAGAGTGATTCTGATCACTAATGAGATGAAGACATGTGGAGAAACTCTTTCTGAAGAAACAATCATAGAGAAAGTATTGAGATCCCTTACTCCTCAATTTGATTACATTGTGGTAGCAATAGAACATTCCAAAGATCTGAGCACAATGAGAATTGAAGAGCTGCAGAGCAGTTTAGAAGCGCAAGAGTTGCGTTTGACTGAGAGAACTTTTGAAAGGGAAGTAGAGCAGCAGGCTCTGAAAGCAATTTCTGATAGGAGGTATCAGAAGCAGTCAGAAGCCAAGAGAAGATCTGATGGTGGTCAGAAGTCAGAAACCTCAACCTCTGATAGACAAAAGAATGCTCAGAAGGGAAAAGAGAAGTATGACAAGAAGAAGATCCAATGTTACTGTTGTAAGAAGTTTGGTCACTTTGCTAGAGATTGTTGGTCAAACAAGGAGAAGAAATCAGAAGAAGCAAATATAGCCAGAAGTTCTGATGACGAATCTGTGCTATTGATGGCCTCTGAATCTGATGATCTGACAGACTGGTGGTATATGGACACTGGCTGTTCAAATCATCTTACTGGAAACAAGAAATGGCTGGTTGACTTTGACTCTGAAAAGAGAACAAAGATCAGATGTGCTGATGACAAATATCTTAATGCAGAAGGTATGGGAAATGTCAGAGTGACTCTGAACAATGGGAAAATAGCATTGATTCAGAATGTGTGGTATGTACCTGGCATCAGAAGCAATCTGATGAGTGTGGGACAATTAATTGAGAAAGGTTTCTCAGTTACCATGAAGGACAATCTTCTGAAGTTGTATGACTGTAATCAGAAGTTAATTATGGAGTCAGAACAGGGAAGGAATAGAACATTCAAGGTGAATGTCAGAACTGCAGACTCAGAGTGTCTTAGTGCAACAAGTACTGAGAAGGAGAGTGAGCTGTGGCACAGAAGATTTGGTCATTTGAATTTCAGAAGCTTACAACATCTGAATTCAAAGAAATTGGTACATGGAATTCCTGCAATTAAGAAGCCTGAAAAGTCATGCAAAGTTTGCATGGAAGGAAAACAACCAAGATTGCCATTTGCATCAGAAGTTGCTCCAAGAGCAAAACCTGCCTTGGGAGTTGTACACTCTGATGTGTGTGGTCCATTTCCAGTAGCATCAATTGGAGGGAATAAATACTTTGTGTTGTTTGTTGATGAATTCACAAGAATGACATGGGTATCCCTTATTAAGTTCAAACACGAGGTGTTTGATGAATTCAAGAAGTTCAGAATGAAGGCTGAGAATCAGAGTGGTCAGAAGTTGAAGATTCTTAGAACTAATGGTGGAGGTGAGTATAACTCCAAAGAGTTCCAGAAGTTCTGTGAGGAGAATGGAATTGAGCATGAGGTTACTGCTCCTTATACCCCTCAACACAATGGTCTTGCTGAAAGAAGAAACCGCACTCTGCTTGATATGGTGAGAAGCATGCTAAAGGAGAAGAAGCTTCCTCAGAAGCTCTGGGGAGAAGCTGTTGCCACTGCAACGTATGTACTCAACAGATGTCCTACGAAGAAGTTGAAGGAAATAGTTCCTATGCAGAAGTGGACTGGAGACAAGCAAAGTGTTAGTCATCTGAAGGTATTTGGTTCTGTTTGCTATAAACATGTTCCAGAAGCCAGAAGACAGAAGCTGGATGATAGAAGCAAAGTGATGATTCTGATAGGGTACCACAGTACAGGTGCATACAAGCTCTATTGTCCAGAAACCAATAAAATTGAATTCAGCAGAGATGTGATTGTGAAGGAATCAGAAGTTTGGAATTGGGATAAGTCTCAATCTGATTCTGATGTTAGAACCTCTGAAGAAAGGCCAGAGTTAAGAATTTCTGAAGTTGAAGTAAACCCTGATATTGACTCTGACTCTGATACTGATTCAAACTCTGAAGAAGACTCAGAAGATGAAGGTGACCCAGATGACCCAGACTCTGATGATTCAGACTCTGATGGCAATCCAGATCTTGGTGGCAATTCAGACTCTGGAAATATGCCAGACTCTGAAGATGGTCAAAGCTCTGGAGGTCAATCATCTGAAGCTAGAAACTCTGAAGCTCAAGACTCTGAACAAGTTCAGAGACCACAAAGAATCAGAAGCGTTCCCAGAAGATATGCAGAATTTGACATGCTGCAAGACACTGAAGTAGACTCTGAAGGAGAAGTTATTCAGTGTGCCATGTTAGTAGACTCTGAACCTATAAGTATAGAGGAGGCTCTTAAGCAGAAGCTCTGGCTAAAGGACATGAAAGAAGAACTTGATGCTATAGAGAGAAACAAGACTTGGAAGCTGACAGAACTTCCAAAAGACAAGAAAGCCATCAGCGTCAGATGGGTTTTCAAGCAGAAGTTAAAGCCAGATGGCTCAATTGGCAAACATAAAGCAAGGTTGGTAGCCAGAGGATTTCTACAGAAACCTGGGCTGGATTATTCTGAAGTGTTTGCACCTGTAGCAAGACATGAAACAATCAGAATGGTGATTGCAATAGCTGCTAACAGGAATTGGCCTCTGATGCATTTAGATGTAAAATCTGCATTTCTGAATGGTCCATTAGAAGAAGAAGTTTACGTGTCACAACCTCCTGGATTTGTGAAAAAGAATCAGGAAGGGATGGTGTACAGATTATACAAAGCTCTATATGGATTGAAACAAGCGCCCAGAGCTTGGAATCAGAAGATTGATTCATTTTTCAAGAAGCAAGGCTTTCAGAAATGTGAGATGGAGTACGGTGTCTATGTTCAGCATACTTCTGAAGGCAATATGACTCTGGTATGTTTATATGTTGATGATATACTATTGACTGGAAGTTCTGAACAGGAGATAGCCAAGTTCAAGAAAGTTCTGATGAATGAATTTGAAATGACTGATCTAGGCAAAATGACATACTTTCTAGGGATGGAGTTCAGATATTCTGAGAAAGGTATCATTTTGCATCAGCTTAAGTATGAATTAGAACTTCTGAAGAGATTTGATCTGAAGAATTGTAAGATGGCTGTCACACCTTCTGATACAAATCAGAAACTGGATTCAGACTCTGAAGGAAAGGATGTGGATGCTACAACCTTCAAACAGTTGGTTGGTTCTCTGAGGTATCTGTGCAATACCAGACCTGATATTTGCTACTCAGTTGGGATGGTTAGTAGGTTCATGAGTAAACCTAAGTGGTCCCATTACCAAGCTGCTGTCAGGATTCTGAGGTATATCAAAGGAACTCTGAAGTATGGAGTGTTATTTCCCTCTGGAGGAAATAATGAGTCAGAACTTTTGAGTTATTCAGACTCTGATTGGTGTGGAGACAGAGTTGACAGAAGAAGTACATCTGGGTACTTGTTCAAATTTCTGGGAGGTCCCATTTCTTGGTGTTCCAAGAAGCAACCTGTTGTGGCGTTGTCAACCTGTGAAGCTGAATACATTGCAGGTGCTGTTACTGCATGCCAAGCTGTGTGGATTCTGAATCTGTTGCAGGATCTGAAGATTAAGGTAGACAAACCTCTAAAGTTGATGATTGACAACAAGTCTGCAATCAACCTTGCCAGAAACCCAGTGCTGCATGGGAGAAGCAAGCATATTGAGACCAAGTATCATTTTCTGAGACATCAAGTTCAGAGTGGAGTGTTAGAAGTTGTACACTGCAGCACTCAGAAGCAGTTGGCAGATGTTCTGACGAAAGCTATCAAGACTGATCAATTTCTCAGATTAAGGGATGGAATTGGTGTTACAAGTTTTGATGGAATATGAATTAAGGGATGGTATTAGTAATAATTCATATTTTATTATATTATTTTCTTAAGCCCATAAGTTTGTTAGAGGGTATTTTAGTATTTTATCTTATTCTAGTAACCCTAGTTTTAGCCTATAAATAGGGTGACAATCATTGTAACTCTTAATCCTGTTTCTTCTGCCGTCATTCTTAAATAGAATATTTCTACCTTTCATCATTTATTCTACCTTTGCACCAACACGAATGATCTAGTGCTTGAGATGATATATCTCATGCAATATTCATTAGGTGTCAACATTCTTTGAAATTTGAAATGAGAGTGAAAATTATTACCATTGAAAAAGATCAACAAAATAGGATGATGATCATAGAGATCTATAGGTCAATTACAACCGTTGATAGAATTCCAAGATGGTTGTAAAAGCATATTTTTGAAGTTATTCCATGCTCTTGACCCCTAACGCGCCCTGAGTACTTCGAACGACATAGTGCTTGAGATAATATATCATATGAACCATGTTACGCATTTAGCATAAATTGTAATAATTTAGTCTTGTACACACAAGATTAAAAAAAAACTAATATCATATCATAAATTAAAGGAAAAGATGAATTGATATATTATTTATGTAATGACATATTTTTTACTTACATGTCTATAAACCACATCAATAACATTTTCATTCTCATTCTTTTTGTTATTGTCATTTGAATTTTTGCTCATTCTATATACACTACGTTATCTAGATTTCTTTCTTTTCTAAATACGTTTTGAAAAATAAACTCATTAAATACAAAATATAATTCTATAATAAACTCATATGATATTATCATATTATTGAATAAACAATTACAATAATAAATTTTTCGTACCACTAATTCAAGGACAAAAGTCTTTATTTATATCATCTACACCGTATTATGTATTTACTTTAGTCTAATACATATTTCACCATCATTGGAAGTTGCTATCATCTTCTTTAAAGTTGCATACTTTGATGTTAATTATAAATAAAGTATGAATCAAAATTTAGAATCGAACCTAAAGATGGTTAGATTTTGTGTTAGGGGTCAGCTACAAAACTTAAATAACAAGAAGATGAAGATGTTATGATAAAAGTTGCACAAAATAAATTCCAAAGCGTGTGTTTACACTAAACTTTAGGTTCGATTCACCCCACCAATTTAGGCAAATTGGATGCAAATGGGTAATCCGGCGAATCTCTTTTAAGATACTTTGGAAACTTTAACATGAATTTAATCGTTATTATTTATCACTTTAATATTCGACATCATTTCCTACGAGATCACGTTCTCCAAAAAGACGTTGAAGTTACTTTCGTGGATACACATAACCAACTGACAGACATCTTCACAAAACCACTTCCAAAAGAAGTATTTTACAAGATTCGGAGGGAACTTGGAATTCTAGATGAAGGTGATGTGTAAATCTTCAAAAATAATTCATTATTTTTCTAAAAATAATGCCAAGGTATACTTATACTATATGCTTTATTATTTTCTATATGATCAAAGTTGAGAATTTTCACAAATTGTTTCTTACACGAGGTAATGTCCAATTTTATAATATGTTTTATCTTTTCATATGTGCATTATATCTTATAATAACATGTTAAAATGATTCTTTATGAAAAACTCATGTTGGTTAAGAGATATGAAGTTGCTGTATTTTGGCTTGTGGTAACCGATTACTAATTTTTGGTAAACGATTACCACTATTGCATTTTCACTTATGTTTGCTGTTTATGGTATGGTAACCGATTAACCATTCCTGGTAACCGACTACTACTACTGTGTTTTTCAATTTTTTTCCTTAAAACATAATTGAAAAAGCCCATTAAAAGTCCACTTTATATATTTTTTTACTCTTTCAAAAGCACTTATTCAGACTTTAAGTCATTTTTTGCTCTTCCAAACTCATTCTCTTCACTCTTCCATCTTCTCCTCTTTTCCATTAAAGAGTGGATCAACAATCTTTAATACCCATTGTCACATTTCTCTCCTTAAATACCTCAACAAAGCTCCTCTCTCTTTATCTCAATCTGAATTTCATCTGTGAAACCCTAAAAGCTTCCACCAACAGCAATGACACCTAAGTTGCAAAAAAGAAAGAAAGAAAAAATTGGGAGAAACAAGTTCAGAACCCACTGAAGAAGAAGAAGAAGGAGACGAAGATGAAGAAAAGGATATTATGTATGAAAGTGACTAAATAATAATTTCTATTATTATGTTTTTGTTTTATGTTCTAAGACCTTTTTGTTTATGTCTTATGGTTCTGTTTTATGTTTTTATGATGTAACTAGTACAATATGTTCAGTTCCGTCTGTTATGTTTTGTTTCGTGTTTGTGACGTATTTGTAAACATGTTGTGTTTTGCTTTATGTTCTTGTATTTAGTCTTTTGTCCACATGTGTGTTTCTTGTTGAAAAACGTTTCCCATCCTTTTTTTTGTTGACAAAGGGGGAGAAGAATTTCATGTGTGTCTATACTATTTTTCTACTCTTCTAACAAATTTTGCAGAAAATTTCAAGACTCTCTTAAATCATAGATTAAGAGGGAGCATCATCCGAGGGGGAGCACTTGAGCACTTGTTAGAAAAGCCATAAATACTTTCAAAGAAGATGTTGTCATTATCAAAAAGGAGATGACTGTAAATACATGGCTTCTCAAACAGTTTTGATGATGACACACTCTCCAACATACAAAGATGAATTAAAGAATCTCAAAGAAATCAAGTTTGAAGAACTTCAATTTCAAATCAATATGTCAAGACTTGGTAAAGAATGAAGACAAAGTTTTACACAAATGAAGGTACAACATTCAGCTTCTATATAGCTTGTACAAGTGTTCAACTTCATCTCTCATTCTTGCATATCATATTGAAAATGTTTTAAATCATTACAATACATTTTTGCCTCTGTTTCAAAATATTTTTGCAAATTCTGTTCAGAGTAACCAGTTACCACTTCCTGGTAATCGATTACTCTGTGTTATCTTTCAAATTTTTTAAAACGTTGAGGCTGGTAACCGATTACCCACATGTGGTAACCAATTACCACTGGCGCAGTGAGCCAAAAAAGTCTATCTGTTGGCAGAATTTTGTTTTCTTATTTCTTCTTGAACCATGACAACTCTTGGTCATTTGCACTCTTTTGAAAAGGTGTTTAGAGGCATTTATATACCTCATAATCTCAGACTTTGAGATTAACCTTCTTGCGAAATTCAAATTTTATTTTCATCTCTCAATTTCCAAATTTTCACAAGTGTCAAAAATTCTTCATTTTCAAGTTCTAAACTATTATACTTCAAATTTAATTATTTCATCATAGTTTCATTCCTCTATCTTTGAACACTTGTATTTGATATATAAGAGTTGATATCTCAAGAAGAAGATTAGTCACAAGATTGATATTTGAAGACTGCTGCAACTTACTCAAATCAGAATTTATTTGCTCTTTGATTACATCTTATTTTTTCAGGATTGTTGGAAATAAGTTTGTAAGGTTGTAACCTTACTGTCCAGGATTGTTGGAAGAAAGAGGTCCATTTTGAGAAGATTGTTCTTATTGGACTTAGTGAAAAATCCAAGAGGATTGTTCTTGGTGTTTGATTAGTTAGAGTCTGTATAGAAAGACTAGGTAGAAGTCTTGTCTTAGGATCTAACAATATTGAAAAATCTCTTTCATGTAGAAAGGGGTCTGGAGTACTCTTGGACTGTGAGGGGAACCAGAATATGTCTTCATATCTCTTTACTTTTCTTTTTTACGGCATTCATCACTTAGTAACTTTTAGAAAAGTAAAACAATCTACATCAAGACCGGAAAAAGATTTTGAGTACCTAGTTCACCCCCTCCCCCTCTCTTAGGTGCAACTCTACTTACAATGTTTTGTTCTTTAAATTCTTATATGCTTTGTATTTGAAGTTGAGTTTATTATATTTTATGTAGATTGTTTGTTTCACCAACCCTTTGCTGAAAATGCATTTCATTTAAATTGACATAGAAACTTATAATCTGAAAAATTAAGTTGTATTTGAAAACCAACTTATATCAATCAATGTTTTTCAAATTGCATTTGTCTCATCATTCATCTCTCACTCTTTAACATATAGGATGTGGTTCAATGACCTGATTCCTTCATCACATCCATATCTTCTCTTATAGTACAATTTGAATAACACCAATTTATTGATATTATTCAAATTAAACTATAATATAAGGAATTGATGTCATGAAGGACTTAGACTACTGAACCACATTCTATATGTTAAAGAGCAAGAAATATTGAATGATGAGACGCATACAATTTAGAAAATAGTGGTTTGTGTAAGTTGGTTTTCAAGAGTAGTTTAATTTTAAGATTATATACTTCTTCATCAATTTGAATGGTTGTATGTTGTTGTGAGGTTATTAAAAAAACAAACAATCTACATATTTTATAATAAACCTGGGGACTTTCAACAACGGTTATTTATTTTAATCGTGATTAAATTTTATTTTCATAAATGTAAATACCACAACAGTTGATACTAGTAACTGTTGTAGTAGGTAGCGCGCGTCTTGTCTTACTATCCCGGTCTCACGACCATGGTGGAAAGCACCAGACATACAATCACTCCTTACTTCACAACGAATGGTCACACATTGTGGTATCCTTTTTCCAACTGTTGTCGTATGAATTTTCTGCAGTAATGATTGTGTAGATAAAAATACAAGTTCAGTTTAATTTTTTTAATTTACCATGAATAAAATATTCTAAGACCTTTGACTCCATACATTAGTAACACATAACTTTAATTATTTTTCTTTTAATTTTAGAAAAGTATAAACTGTGGATTTACCTATTATGATTCTTGTGCATATACCTAGGATCTTACTTGCGGTATTACCTACGGATTTTTCTGCAGATTTACCTGGAGAAGTAATTATTCACGAAGGTTTTAGGTGGGAACCAGTAGCAGCAGGAAAAAACACAGGAAAACTATTTCCTGCAGAATTTTAGCTTAAATTCACAAGTAAATCTGCAGACAAATAGAGTATTTCTAATAGTATATGCATCCTACCCCACCTCCTATGCATCCTACTCCGCCTTTGATTAGTCCATCCATATCTCCATATTTCACTTGATTACTACTATTTACGCCTTCTACATTCTCACCTATATCCGCTTCAGCTTTTATATAGCCGAGTGGACCTAACACCTCACATCCCACATATTTACCTATTACCTCCATGAATCCGAGTAGATCTAGCTTTCAACATTCTAGAGATGTACCTATGCAATATATGGAGTCAGGTGGATCTAGAATGCCACATTCATCAACTATGCATTATGTGCGTGAGGACCAGGATGATACCAGTGCTTATGAGGAGTAAAGGAGGGCGTGCAGAAGGGGAGTTGCGCCATAAATAAGTTATACGAAAGTTAATGGTAGATTTTTCATTGAGCTCGAGGGAGGATCTTAAGTAATTATGTTTTATATTATACTTTTAAATTTGAGTTGCTTGTTTAATTAATACAAACTCAAAATTTTATTGTTTAGCTTTGTGTCGTCATATCCTACAACAATGAGCATATAAAAAGTTATTAAAGAAAAGTATTAAAAAAATTGGTCGACGCATGGAGCACTTTCCGAAGAAGACAAGGAAGATTGGTTTAAGTTCTTTAAGGAATAATTAACTATTCATTTAAATAATTATTATTTTAATTGCCTTTATATTTATTGAATTACTCTTTATCATAATTTATTTAATTTTTTTTAATTCATACAACAATGTAGAAAAAGTTGTACTTGGGACATTAGAGATCATCATAAAATTAAGGAAAATTTTCACTCGAGATATGATGTCCACCTTTCTGACACGCTTAGGCGCGCTAGACTTACTTAGATTAGAAAATGATCACATCGTTGTTAGATATAGAAAGATGTATTTCAAGAGCTTATTGTTCACTGGAATTCTGATAACTTTAAACATATATCTGAATAGGCAAAAAATAAAACATTTGAAGTTGACAGCTGCAACTACGCAGTAAGAAATATTAGTGTTGCTGAAGTTGCACAAAGGATGATAAATTATTTTTTTAATTAAACTTTCATTTAGATTTTAGATTAATTAATTATAATAATTTTTTAATTACGTTTCATTTAATTAGCGTGAAGCCCTGGGTAGAATTTCGTTGTTTAATGAGATCCATGTGGAGACTCATATCAAGAGACTTGGAAAGTATGTCGATGAACACTTAAGAAAAACTCAAGTGTGTATATATATATATATATATATATATATATATATATATATATATATATATATATATATATATATATATATATATATATATATATATATAGTCATTTTAGTTATTTATTTTAAATACCTAACTTATTTAAATTATGATAACATCTATTTTTTTTATAGGAGAGTATGATAAAGGACTCGCCACTTATTTATCATGAATCCCGAATTACCTGCACTGCCAACGGGATATCCTACTCTTCCTAGTGTGAAAATCCAAACTTGGTACGGTGTATCACACGGGAAGAAGAAAAATAGGAGAGTGTATGGTGTTGGACCGTTGGGAAAAAAATATCAAGTGACATGATAGGAGTTTGAGAATGAGAAATGCTGATGGAAAATGATGATCACGTCCACCTATATTAACTATTGAAATGCTAAAAACCGTGAGAAACTTAGTTTATTTCGAGTCAACAAGCGAAACAGCACTAAGAAAGGCAGAAATTAAAGAAATGAAGAGAAAACAAATAGAGTTGGAGGAAGCCCTGCGAGTTGCAAATGAGCGTGCAGAAAGGTTTGAATAATTTATAACCTCACAAATAAACCAATGTTCTGGTAGTAGATATGAAGGAGTTAGTGGATATGCAGAAATTGATGACCAAGGACAAGATGATGTAAAAGAAGAAGAAGAGAAGGATAATTTTTTTTTGATAGGAAATAACTTATGCATAATATAATTAAAATGTTTAAATATGAAGCCTTTTATTTTTAAATTTAACTATGGTGGGCATGAAGACTGTTTACTTTTATTTCAACTTTAACCATGAAATAGTTAATTTTATAATTTTATTTTTACAAAATATAAAATAATTTATTTATTATAATTATACTTTGTTTATTATAATTATAATATTATTTTTATAATAATATAATTAAATATATTATTTTATACAATATTACAAATATTCATTAGGAATAACTTTAAAAAAAAAACACTAACTCATTTGTGTGGGGTTACCCCTCACAAATATGTAAATTCAAACAGATTAGTGATATAGTAGGTCTCTCACAAGAAATTTGCGTGTGTTCTATATTACTAGGTGGATTGGTCCCTCCCTCATAAATATTTATTTTATGAGGGACTCAACTTTTTTATTATATATAATATAAAATTTCTAACATGATAATGATGAAGCTAAAAATAAAGTCAAAGAACTTTATGCCATTCCAACACTTTATCATGACGTTACCAGTAATCATATAGAAGTTGTTTCAAGGTAAAGCTTGTGTCCACACATTGGTAATATGAACACATTTGATATAAATTTAGGCTAACCTTCAAGGAATTATATTTAGAAGAATACAAATTCTAGATGATGAAAAGTTTCAACCATAAAAAGAAAGTCTAAGTTCTTTATCGACTTTAGTTTGAACAAATAACATTATTTTATCGGCCAAATACATTATTGTCATTTAAGTCATACTTTAAATGTGAAAATTAATCTTCTTAATATATTACAAAAACGTTTATATGTCCATTATTCATATTATGGGATTGAAAACAAATGTGTCTATATGAAGAACAATGCGTGTTAAGATATTACTTAGTTATCAAATTTGGAGACCATTTCTATATCTTCATGATTGTAGAAAGGATTTCAAATTAATGATAAGATAATATTTATACACATAGACACAGATGGATTTTCCACAATATTTCTGACATATTGTGTAAATAACAAACTAGTCACGTGTTTTTAACAAATATTTAAAAGATTATTGTGTTAACAAATATACCTTACGCAAAGACAACAACAAGGCCCACAATCTTTAAAAAAGTGGTCTCAAAATTTTGGACTATAGATTTTATAAATTAAATAATAATATGATTATAGTCCAAAATTTAAATATTATTTATATATAAAATTTGGTGATGTCTAAGGTGTACCCCCAATTAAGTGGTTCACGGGTGAACCATGCTTTCTAGCCATTGGATTAAAGATTTCTTTGATATATTATTGTACATCTATCACACAGTAAATGAAACTTACAATTTGACCTTCCACCCTCCAAAGTTATATGTTTATACTTTATATGTCTTTTACGGTTTCCTCAAATTTGTTCTTCTCACAAGCTTTATTATCATAGGTTCATTCCCAACATGTACAAGCTAGTTTAAGAGCATAATCGATCAATGTATAAATTGTTCAGCTAGTTCAAAAATGACTTTTTACATCGGACGAAAATGACTTTTTACATCGGATCTTAGTCCGATGTAAAGACAGACGTTGTAGTAAATCGAAGACATTTTACATCGGGTTTTGGCCCGATGTAAGAAATACACCAAGCACATTGGTTAAACTTTTAAGTCTGATGTGAAAAAAAATATAATTGTAAATTTTAATTATGAAAGGGTGTTTTTACATCGGTTGTAAGGTAAAACAGATGTAAAAGGTGGACATTTTACATCGGTTGCATGGAAAAACCGATGTAAAAAGTACTGCAGTAAACAAAAAAAATCATGCTGACACTTTTTACATCGGTTCTCTTGTTGACCGATTCGAAAAGTTCTAGGTGACACTTTTTACATCGGTTATGTTGTTCACCCGATGTAAAAAGTACTGTAGTAAACAAAATAAAAAGTACTGCAGAAACACTTTTTACATCGGTTCTGTGGTTAAACCGATGTAAAAGGTAGTTTTTTACATCGATTATTTCGTTCGCCCGATGTAAAATATACTATTACGAGTATAAATTATTTGCCTATTTTTTAGCCGTTCCCTGTAACTTTTTTGGTTCCTATTTTTTCATATTTTTCCAACATCACACAGACCATAATTAGGTCGCTATTTTCCATAGTGCGCATCATATAGACCACATTTAGGTCGCTATTTTCATAGTTTTCCAACATCACATAGACCATATTTAGGTCGTTATTTTCATATTTTTCTCACAAATCTAATTTCATTGCACCAAATATCTAGTATACACATAATTGATTTACAAAAGTACTGATATAAGATATACAAAAATATACTAAATTATAAGGAGGTTTGCATGATGGACCACTACTACAACAAAAAACTTAACCTTTATGTAACTCAAAGAAACATGTTGCCCAACGGAGTCGCAAATCATACAAATCATCGTTTGTTAAGTTTGTTGGGTTATCAAATACCTACAACACGTAAGTAACAATAGAGTTATTTTTTGAAAATTCAAATTAAATTGCAAAACGTAAAGTAAATAACAAATTAAAGTCATTTTTATTACCTTCGTCCAAGATTTGGTTATACTGGCAGAGACAATATCCAACATATTTTTCATCACATAATACCCACAATCATCAGAGTTAAGTTGTTTCTTTGTCTACAAATGAATGACATAATTAGTGAATACTTATATGATAAAATTAAATATATAATTATAATTTACACCACGCTTACATTGAGTTGAAGCCATGTAGCCTTTTTTCTATTCCCATTTGCCGCTTGATGAACCCCAAAAGCACTAATTCAGAAGAAAAAAATTCATTTAAAGTTACATAACATATGATATTACTTTTGTAACAAATTATGTATATAGGATGAAGTGAACATAAAAGATAAACTTACCTTGTAACAATTTTCGTCATGGTTTGATTAAGTTCATGATGAAGTGAACAAAAGACGACCATCGTATTAAGTTTAAAGCTTTGCAACATGCTACCATGACCTATTCAAAATGAGTTCAAATCAGTTCACTACCTTAGCCTTTAACTCACAACACATTCAAGTCAAGTAATGGCTCCAGAGCATAGCCTGCATAATGTTTTAATTTCAATCACACTAATCTCATAACAGCCTAATTCATGAGTCAAGAACTTTCTCATCTACGACTTAGTAATCAGCAGATTTCAGTTTGGTTACCAAAGTTATTCCTAATTGCAACGTAGTGTTATTGTAATTACAAAGCAAACTGAAATTCAACTATTCACTTGTTAAATGACTAAAATGACTAATTGTTGTAACCATGACTAAAATGACTAATTGTTGTAAAAAAAATTCAACTTAAAGGTAGGTGATAAAAATGACTAAAATTCAACCATGACTAAAATGACTAATTGTTGTAAAAAAAACTTAAAAATTAACTTGTTAAACACTATTTACTTAAAGGACCAAATAATGTACTTGATTTATTATATTTCGTATTAGTGGAGGTGAGAATACATCTAACAAATGTTAATGACGAAATTCAACTAAAATAGATAGTAATAATGAATTATAAAGTATCTCAATCACACTCAAAACACAATCAAATAAATAACAATGCAATGCAATGCTAATGTCACCAACTCCTTAACAAATGCATGTGGTACTAAAATCACTGGGGTCAGAGGTATGTTATTGATATTCTCATGTCTCTGGTTCTTCTCTTAAACGTGTCCCTCTCTGGACATGAGACCGCCATAGTTCCTCTCTAAACTAGGTCATCACTGAATTAAAGTCCTACTATTCTCCGAAATAAATGAACGCATGATTTATAAACAACACAATTATGCAACATCATAAAATCACAAAAAACACATGTCTCAAAACATCCTAAAAAAGATTCCACTCTTGAAACTATAAGTTATCAATCACAGGTCTCATTGTAATCCCTCTCTAGATTAGTATACTCAAATCACCAATAAATGCCTTACTATAATTCTTATTTGGATTACTATTCTAAAAAATATGTTTTTTTAAACAATTTCAATTATTTATCTTTAAAATGTAAAGTTTTGTTATTATCTAAAACATCTACTCATCAAAATATTTAATGAACCCAAAAAACCTAAAAACTCATATTTCTCAAAAGTTCATAATTCTCAAAATGTCTCAAAAATGTTAAAAATTCACGAGTGATAACTCTACTAGGATAATGACAGACAATTTTCTTAATTTACTCAAAAGTGACTCTAAGGTCAACAAAAGGATTCTAAAGTCACAAGATGCTAAAAAATATTCCCGCACGGCTCCCGAAATCGAAAACTCCAAAAAATGCATGAAACTCGGAAAACACTGAAAATGTTTGAAACTTGAAAAAATTCAGAAATGCCCAAAAATAAAAAATCTCCCGTAAGAATCGACCGACCTTTGGCTGCAGCAATGCAGCCCACCCGTCGGAGCGCAGCGTGGCCTTTGATCGCGAAAAAATCAAAATCGCAAAAATCGCGAAAAACAGCGTGATCACGATCATCACTCGTCGCTGCTTGGCCATCGTAGATCGGCGCGACCTACCTCCACATTTCACCATAGCACGGCCCGATCAGCAACCTTGGCAGGCCGCTGCCGCGTGGCCCTCCTGCCGCAAACCGACGCGGCTTGCCGTATCAGCAAGCCGTGCGGTTGCAATCACAATGATCATTGAGCGCTGCCTTTCCAACGCGGCCCAGACGCCATTGACAGTCGTAGTTTGTCAACGCCACGAACGAAATCCCCCTCCCCCCAAACTGATTTTTTGACTTTTCCCAAAAATTTGATTTTTTGAAGAAAAAAAAACATATTTTCTAATTTTGAAGTTTCTGTCAATAAGTGATTTTTTTATGTAATGAATTAAAAATTAAGGATTTTTGTAATTTGGGAAAAAATATTCAAAATCAATCGATTTAGAAAAAGTTTTAGGGAAACAGAACAGATGTCTCAAAATCACGCATTTGCAAAATCAAACGACCCTAACATAGTTGTTCCAAATCCCGAGGGCAAAATCCTAACTCAAAAGAAATCAACTTAAAATAAAGAAACTCATACAATCAAACCATCACTATATAAGGTTATAACACATAAATAATGGCTTATAGATACCTTAGGAGATTTATCTCAAATCCCCTACTAAGGTCTCAGAGAAAACACATATCAAACATTTTCATCAAATCGTAAGTAGAAAGGAAAAAAATAAGGAAAACTCATATTACCCATAAGGTGTTGATAGGAGGGTAAGGAATACCCACTATCCTGCATGCCTAAAATCACCCATGAGTAGACAATCTCCCCTTACTTTAGATTTGCAGCAAGGTTGGTGATTCCTGCAAAGATGATTGTTCCTCTCCTCAAGCCTAGCCTTTCTTTCTAAAAATTTCCTCTGTTCCTCTGCCTTTCATTCATGTACTGCCAGAATTCTTCTAACCTAGCTTCTACTCACACTTTAAAATTTATATGGGTCTTATTTCTCAAAATTACTATTTTTTCCCAATTACTCTTCACTTCTCTACTTTCATCTCACACTCTCCTCTAATTACACAAATTGCTCATTCTCCTATTTATTTAATTATATTGTTATTATTATTTAAATTAAATAAATATTAAAATTAAATAAATATTTAGTATGCCTAATTTTATATTATTCTATCTTATTATAAAATAATTAATATTCCTAATTATCTGCAATAATTCAATAATAATATTATTTTATCTACTTTTAATTCTCAGATCCCCAGTAATTAGTAAATTACCAAAATACCTCTTTACTTTGAAAGCATCAAAATAAAATATAATTTATAAATCATACGAACAATTAAATAAAATGCTCTAAATATAAGTTGGAGTGTTACAAATATGGATTCAACGACACATAACCATTATTATGGTGTGTGGTTTCTATTTCCAAGAAACCCTACATCTAGACCCTAAAAAAGCCTCTATAAATACTTTGACTAGATGGTTGAAAAGGAGAAATCTCATATTCACAAAAAACACCCCCAAAAATGAGCTTCTCATCCTCACGAGCTTGCTCTAACCCTAAAAAAAAATACTAAAGCCTCTGGAAATCCTTACCACCTAAGGATTGCTATGCATTTGTACTTTTTTTAGACAGTATAGTGGTTCCCTGGTAAAACCCACCTTGGACACACCTTCCATTATTACCATCACTTAAACCACTTTCTCTAAAAAATGACCAAGAAAGATCAAAGTTTCACGGTTAACACCATTGTCAAAGGATTTTCTAGTGGAGGAAGTTCCAATTCCTTTTGGAGAAAATACATACATGTCTTGGCTATAAACATTATATCCATCGGCCTCTCCAAATCCATGCATTGAGGGCTAGGGTTCATAATCGTTTTCTCTAGAAGTGACGTCATTGGTGTCTACCTTCACAACAACAAACCCATGGTCATCATAGTGTAATACGAAAGTTGGAATATAAAGTGAGTCTTGATAGATCATGGAATTTTGGCAGACATCCTATTATTAATCGTCTTCCAAAAGATCTTGTTGAACATGTGACTTCAAACACAAGAAAGGGGGTGTAACACCCCTATTTTCTTAACATTACTTATTTAATTGAATTTATGCTTTATTTATTTATTTAAATGAATTTTATATGCATTGGATTGATGATTTGGATTTTTTGCATGCTTATGCTATATTGAGATTGGTAGAAAAGTGTTGTTATTTAACTGAATAATTAGATAATTAGATAATTAAATAGTATAACAATTAAATAGAAAATAGAGGTTTTGGATGAAAATTAGAAACTATGAGGAAAATAAGGTAAATGTTGAGAAATTAATAAGTTAGCGTCAAAGTGTAATTATTAGACGATTAAATTAAGTTTTTAATAAAAAGGGATTAGAAAATGCAAGAGTAGTATATATTATTTGGAGAATTAGATAAATAGGCAAGAGAGAAAACCTAGGGCTTGAGGGAAAGGGAGAGATCAACATTGTTGTAGAGCTTGCTTTGCTGGAAATCGAAGATAAGTAGGAAGAGTATTCTAATATAGTTGTATAATGTATGAAGGATAGAGATGGATCCTCACTCTCATCTAGGTTTTTCATTTTTTCTTCATTATTGAGGTTTATGTGCTCTTGATGAAAATTTATGAAAACTATGTGATAATTGTTGTAAACGATATGTGATTCGTACCCTAAATTAATTTTTAGATTATACATGATGTGGTGATATGATGCGTGTTTGGTTTTATGAACAAAACCTTAGATTCGTGATTAATTGATGAAATTAGATTTTAAAAAGTGCATATGTGATGTTTTAACTATGATATAACATGTATACGTTGTCTTCTATTTGAATTGAGCAATTGGGGGTCAAAATCATAACTTTGATTGGGCTCCAATGGTGGATTCACGTGTCTGATTTATGCAGTTTTGGGCGACTTCACTTAACAAGGATGAACGTAGCTTAGTAAGCCCTCTCTTAGCAAGGAAGGTGCTCGCTTATTGAGATGTTAAAGAATATGATATTTGTGGTTTTTGGTTCTCGCTTACCGAGCCGAATCTAACTTAGCGAGCGTAACAACACATAGTTTCTATTTTTGACTCGAATTATCAGTTTGTCTTTGATTCCAGTGATTGTTGGTTGATTTTTGGTATTGTTTAAGGAGATGAATTGATATGATTGAGTGTTATTTGTATGTTTATTAGATATATGTATATATGTTATAAAGTGGAAGTATAATTATCTGAATTATTGTACATACATGTTTATGATTGTTGAGATGTGTAGTTCAGAGTGATAACTATTGTTGATGCATTTAAATGCATAGTTGTTTAAATTTAGATGTAGGGTTGTAATCATTATTGTGTTGTCTTCATTGTATTATAATATGTCATACATCATATGTTATCGTTGTTGTGAAATAGGCAAGTCACAGGTTCAGATGTTGAGACTAGTGACTTGTCCAAAGCTCGGATGAGGGGGCTCGGGGTTCAGATGCTAGGACCTGGTTCATATGAAGAACAATTGTTGATTTGGTACCGTATCTATATAGATTCAAGGCGTCATCAAATTGCATACAAGTTGCCATTTGTGATATGATGATTGTTATGTGAATACATTACCTGATATTGATTGTTGTTGTTTTTGTTTAGGCTACCCTCGTGATCTTTTCCACGACTAACATTTTGAGTGTATTCTAACTCTTTTGTTATTTTGTTTGTGAGTTGATCTACGATGTGTACAGGTACTCAGGAACATAAGTAGTAGTTGTTGTGAGTTAGAAAATGGGCTTGTAGCTCATCTTTGTTTACTTTATCGTTTATTGCTTTTAGTCGGTTAAATAATTTAATTAGTAACATCGGGAATGAGGTGTTTTTGTTATGTATTGAGTTAATGTTTAACTATGTGGTTAAAGTATAATAATTTATTTGCAAAATTTAATTTTGAAGTTGTTGTGACATGATTTTCTGCTGCTTATTTTCAAATGTGTTGATGAGTTTTTGGATGGTTGTCGTAGTGATACCTTAAATTATCGATTAAATATTTGTATATAAGCTTAGGGGTTTAAGGTGTTACATAATGATATTAGAGCAGGTCGATCCATTCAGCCAAGTTTTTGTCATGATGTTTGATCCATAGTATGCAACATGTGTATGAACATTGTTGATGTATGTTGACTTTAATAGTTGTTTACTAGTGTGCAACGATATGGATGGAGGAAGAAACGATCAGGCTATTAATGATGCTTTAGAGGCAATGGCTCAGGAACTACAGGGTCAGCAAAATCAGGATGGGAATGAATTTTGTGGATTAAGGATGTTTCAACAAAACAACCTTCCTACCTTCAAGGGGAGGTATGATCCAGAAGGTGCTCAAACTTGGCTCAGAGAAATTGAGAAGATTTTTCAAGTAATGGCTTGCACTAAGGACCAAACAGCGTTGTTTGGTACTCATATGCTGTCAGTGGAGGCCGAAGACTGGTGGAACAATGCGTGTTAGATAATGGAAGATGAAGGTACTGAGGTTATTTGGGTCGTGTTTATAACTAATTTTCTAGGAAAATACTTTCCAGAGGATGTGCACAGTAAGAAAGAGATCGAGTTCCGCGAGCTAAAGCAGGGAAATATGATAGTTGCTGAGTATGCTGCTAAGTTCGAAAAGCTAGTGAAAATTTTCCACACTATAATAGTGTGGAGGCTAAAGGGTCGAAGTGTATCAAGTTCGAAAGCGACTTACGTCTTGAGATCAAGCAAGGTATTGGGTATCAAGAGATCCACTGGTTTTCTGTACTGGTAAATAAGTGTAGAATATATGATGAGGATAATTATTACTTTATTTAGAGCCGAGACTATTGCATTTGATAGATTGATTCGAGGTATATGTTTTATTTATAGTATTCCATTTATTTCTATTATTGACATAGGTGTAACACACTCGTTCATATCTGTTGAGTGTATGAAAAGTTTGAATCTAGAAGTGTCTGTTATGAATGGTAGTATGGTCATTAATACCCCAACTAATAGTTTAGGGACTACTTCATTGGTATGTGTGAATTATCCATTAATAATTTATGGTAGAGATTTTGGGATTTAAGTAGTTCATTTTCCTTAAGTCAAGTTGATGTTATGATGGGAATGAATTGGTTAGAGTTCAACCATGTGAGTATCATTAGTTTTGATAAATTAGTGAAGTTTCTTGAATCCGAGGAGAGTACATAGTCAAGTTTCTTAACCACGAGGCAGGTAGGGATGTCCTTGAGAGATAGTGTTCAATATTTCATTGTGTTCGCGTCCTTGAGAGGGGGAAGCAAGAGTATTATGAATTTACCTGTTGTGCGTGAGTTTCATAAAGTGTTCCCAAATGAAATTAGTGATTTTCCACCAGAGTGTGAGGTGGAGTTTGTTATAGACTTAATACTTGGTATTTGTCTTGTGTCGATGTCTCCTTACAGATGTCTCATTAAGAGTTAAGTGAGTTAAAGAAACAGTTGGAAGAGTTGCTTGAGAAAAAATTTGTTTGACCGAGTGTTTCTCCGTGGGGAGAGCCAATGTTGTTAGTTAAAAAGAAATATGGTAACATGAGGTTGTGTGTTAACTATCGGAAACTGAATAAAGTGATTATAAAAAAGTATCATTTTCCGAGAATTAAATATTTGATGGATCAGTTGGTTGGTGCTTGCGTATTCAGTAAGATTGATTTGCAATCATGATATCATCATATTCGAGTGAAACTAGAAGATATTCTGAAGACCACGTTCAAAATGAGATATGGTCACTAAGGGTACTATGTGATGTCGTTCGGTGTGTCTAAGTTTTCGGGTGTGTTTATGGAATATATTGATAGGATTTTACATCCTTATCTAGATTAGTTTGTGGTCATGTTCATCGATGATATTTTGATATATTCTAAATCTAATAAAGAGCATCTGGAGCGTTTGAAAGTTGTGTTGCAGACCTTGAAAGAAAAGAATATGCACGTGAAGATATATAAATGTGCGTTCTGGTTGAAAGAAGTAAGTTTTCTTTGTTATGTAATATCTAGTGTTGGTGTCGTAGTGGATCCATCAAAGGTAGATGTAGTGTTACACTAAGAGACTCCGATGTTACGGGGATTAGAAGTTTTCTGGGTTTGGATTGTTATTAAATAAGGTTTATTGAAGGGTTTTTGAAGTTGGAGTTTCCTTTAAATCAATTGACTCGGAAGGGTCAAGCTTATGTTTAGGATGTGCAGTGTGATGAGAGTTTTCAGGAACTTAAGAGGAAGCTGACATCAGCTCAAGTTTTGATTTTTCCAAGTCCAAGTGAATACTTTATTGTGTATTGTGATGCTTCAAATATGGGTTTAGGTGGTGTGTTAATGGATAATGGTCAAGTTGTAGCTTATGCTTCTAGACAGTTGAAAGTTCATGAGAGGAATTATCATACACGTGATCTAGAGTTGGTAATTGTGGTGTTTGTGTTTAAGGTGTGGAGACGTTATCTGCTTGGCTCCATATTTGAAGTGTTCATGGATCACAAGATTTTGAAGTGCTTGTTCAAACAAAAAAAGTTTAAGATCATTTTTCCTCTTAAGGAAATATACATACACTGGACTTTCATAGAAAGATATTTTCTGTTTCTTAAGGAAATATAAGCATGATGGACTTCCGTAGAAAGATCCTTGCTTCCACTTAATGAAATATATGAATGTTGGACTTCCACATAATCATCATTTCCGCCTCTTAAGGAAATATAAGCATATTAGACTTCAACAGGAAGATTTATAACATATCTTAAGGCAATACACAAATGTTAAACTCCCATATGAAGCTCCTTGTCACCCTCATGGGCAACACGAATAAGTTATATGTTAGAGGATCACCTAATCTAAATTCCTTGCCTGAGGGATTCAACTAAGTGTCTCTTTAAACAAGATTATCTAAAATCCTTGCCTGATGGACTCAACTACGAGTCTCTTTAGACAGGCTCGTCTAAATGCCTTGCCTGAGGGACTTAAAGTCCTGCCAGACAAAATCATATAAACGCCTCACTTGAGGGATTAAAAGTCTCATTAGACACATTCATCTGAACACCTTTCTTGACAAACTCGACTAGGATTCTTGTTAAACATGATTATCTAAATGCCTTGCTTGTGGAAATGAGAGTCTCGTCAGGCAGGCCCATCTAAACGCCTTGCCTGAGGGACTCTACATAGAGTCTTGTCAAACAGGCTCATCTAAATGCCTTATTTAAGGGACTCGACGAAGATTCTTGTCAGTTAGGCTTATATAAATTCCTAGCTTAAGGGACTAAAAGTCTCATCAGACATGCCTATTTAAACACGTTTCTTAACGAACTCGACTAAGAGTCTCATCAAACTGCTCATTTAAACGCCTCTCCTGAGGGTCTGAGAATCTCTTAAAGAAAAACTTATCTAAACGCCTCGCCTAAGGGTCTTAGAATATCATCAAACATGTTCATCTCAATGCCTCTCCAGAGGGACTAAGAGTCCATTTTGAAAGGCTCATCCAAATGTCTTTCCTGAGGGACTCGACTAAGAGTTTCATCAGACATGTTCATCTAAACGCCTCATTTGAGGTACTGAGAGTCCTGTCATACATGATCATCAAAATGCCTCGCCTAAGGGAATCAACTAAGATCTCACCATACATGCTCATCTGAACGCATCGTCTGCAGGCCTTGTGAAGACAAGCTTCTCAAGTAGTTGTTTTGATGTAGACAAATCTACAAAAAAAAAGTGTTTATGTCAAAAAGCATGGTTCAAGACTCACATCAAGAGAAAATCAAATTTTCAAGTAATAAAGTTCAAATCTTGGAATGCTTGTATTAGATTGATCATGAAATAATAAGGTAGAAGTATTCAACCTCTCTATGATAATGTCAAGTTCTCAAAACATTCATTCCAATCATGCCATATTTCATTAAATATTTTATAGTGCATCAAACATTGGCATATATGCATGTTTCTTATGTATTTTTGCCACTGTCTACTCATGTAACCGGTTACCCAAATTGTTGTAACCGGTGACCACACCTGAACCTTGTATTCTTTAGCCATTTACACAAGGTGTAATAGGTTACCCTAATTCATGTAACTTGTTACACATGTACATTTTTCAAAAAATTTAAACGTTCTTCAGGTGTAACCGGTTACACCATATATGGTAACCGGTTACCACTTAAGGAGCGGTAGCGGTTCAGGCATATTTCAATAGAAATGATATTTTAAATTGGTTTTTGAAACAAGGCATCTATTCATTCATTTGTACTCATTTAGAGAAGTTTTAAGGCTCTATATATACTTTAACTTTAAGATTTTATTTCACACCTCTTTCATCTACAATTCAAAAGTATTTTTCTCTTATCTTTCAATTTTCAAATGTTCTTGAACAGAAATTTTGGTGAAACTTCTACGCATAATTTTCATTGGAAATTCATATATTTTCATCCACATACATACTTGAGCACTTGTGTTACATAAAGAGAATTTTTTGCTTGAAGGAGAAGATCAATCCAAGTTATTGATACAATGTATCCTACTTCAAAAACTCTTGTAAAAATTCTAAATATTGTTGAATTCCTTGTTGTACAGGATTGTTAGAAACAAGAGAGTGATTAAGGGATGATTATTCTCTTATTTCACTTAGTGTTAATCATAAGGGGATTGTCCTTATTGATTTGTTTAGAATCTTGTGTATAGTTCTAGGATAGCTTGTACAAATTCCAAACAAGATAGTAAAATCTCATACTGCGTAAGAGAATTGGAGTACTCTCGGATTGTGAAAGGAACCAGGATATATTGTTGTGTCTTTTACCTTTCTGCACTTTACCGCTTTCATCACTTAGTAACAAATAGAAAAATTATAACACTTAAGTCTAAAAATGGAAAAAAAATTCTAATTACCTAATTCACCCCCCCCCCCCCCCCTTAGGTGCAGACTCTACTTACAAGTTTAAATATTGTTTTCAAAGATGGTGGAATTAGCAAAAAAAACCTCCACTATTTTCTGGTGAATATTTTGATTTCTGAAAAATTCGCATGAAGGCTCACTTAGAAGCACAAGGAGAAGGAATATGAGAAACCGTTGAAAATGGTCCGAATAAACCAACTAGTGTCGTAAATGGTGTCTGTACTTCAAAATTTCAAAGCTCTTGGGATGAAGATGATAAAAAAAAAGTCCTTAATAAAAACAAAGCAATCAATATACTTCAAAGTGTACTTACCATGGATGAATTCTTTTGTACCTCTCAATGTAAAATGACAAAGGAAATTTGGGATACATTAGTAGAAACTCATGAAGAAACCACTGAAGTAAAAAGATCTATATTGAATACCCTGAGTCAAGAGTACGAAATGTTTAGAATGCAGCCCGGAGATTCTATCGTCGCGTTGCAAAAGAGATTTGTACACTTGACAAATCATTTGATTGCTTTTGGTAAGATTTTTACTAATGATGATCGTAATCTTAAAGTGCTTAGATCTTTAACCTGGGAATGACAACCAAAAGTGACGGTAATATCGGAAAAGAAAATCCTTTCTACTCTGACGTCTGCATCATTGTTCAAAAAACTCCAAGAACATGAACTTGAACTTGGAAGACTTGAAAAGCATGAGAATCAAGAGAATAAATCCAAAGGCATCGCTTTAAAAGTAGAGCCAAAAGAAGAACAAGATGATGATGATCCGGAAGAAGATGAGAATTTCATGCTTATTGTGAAAAGGCTTGGTAATTTCTTTGGTAAATATGATAAATCCTTTAATTATGAAAAAAGAAAGAAACATTCAGGAAAAAGGAGGCTTCCACTTTAACACCAGATGTCACATGTTATGAATATGGTAAAAAAGGCCATATAAAGACGGATTGTCCAAAACTCTCCAAGAAAGGTGGATTCAAAAGTAAAAAGGAGAATAAGAATAAAAGAGCCTACATTTCATGGGAAGATAATGAGATAAGTTCTTCATCTAATTCTAATAGCGATGAATAGGAAAATCTAGCATTGATGGGTTCATACCATTCTGATGATTAAGATCAAGAGGTTACTAATAAGTTTTCCATTTATGATAATGATGCACAAGGTGCTATATATGAACTTCTTAATGAATGAAAAATTATGTACAAAATAATGTCAAAACAAAAGAAACAAATTTCATCTTTAGAAGAAAAAATTGAGACGATGAAAACATATTTTGAAGTTGAAAAACAAAAGGTTATTAGTGAACAAAAATAGAATTTTGTATGCAAATAATGTGAGTCACTTTCTTTCTGAATTGTCCAATTAAAAAGAGTTCTTGAAAGATATGAAAAAGGAAAAACTTGGATTGGAGGGTGTTCTTAGTCAACAAAGATATTCTAACGATAAAAGTGGTCTTGGTTATTCGAGATATTCTTGGACATTCTTTTTAGCTTCAGAGGTAATGTTTATGGATTCTAGCAATACAAGAGGAGCTAAATCGGTTTGAAAGAAATCAGGTTTTGGATTTAGTTCTTAAACCAAAAGGTAAGCATATAATTGAGACTAAATGGATCTTTAAATAAGCTAGATGAAAATTGTATCATTATTAGGAACAAGTCAAGATTAGTAACCCAAGGCTATAATAAAGAGGAAGGTATATAATTTGAGGAAACATTTGCCCCTATTGCCAGACTAGAAGGAATTAGATTATTATAAGCATATGCTTGTTCTTTGAATTATAAGTTGTACCAAATGGGTGTTAAAAGTTCATTCCTAAATGGATACATACTTGAAGAAGTTTATGTAAGTCAACCTCCAAGATTTGAAGACTTTAAACATCCTGATCATGTGTACAAACTCAAAAAGACCTTGTATGGATTGAAGCAAGCATCAATGGCGTGGTATGACAGGTTAAGTAATTTTCTTTGCAAACACAGTTTCAAAAAAGGTAAAGTTGATACTACTTTTTTTATCAAATGAATTAACTATCATACTATCTTAGTGAAAATTTATGTAGATGACATCATATTTGGATTAACAAATGAATCCTTATGTGAAAAATTCTCGTCAATCATGCAAGGAGAATTTGAGACGTCCATGATGGATAAGTTGAACTATTTCCTTGGGTTGCAAATCAAACAAAAAAGAGAATGGGATATTCATCAATCAATCTAAATATTTCAAAAAGCTTCTCAAAAGATTTGACACAGACAATTTCAAGGAAATGGCTACTCATATGGGATCCAGAACTTACATTGATCAAGATGAAGTTGGAGTTTCAATTGATGTCACAGAATACCGAGGTATGATAGGGTCATTATTATATTTGACGGGAAGTCGTCTTGACATAATTTTTAGTGTGTGCCTTTATGCGTGGTTTCATGCCAACCTGAAGGAATCACATCTTGCCTCGATGAAGAGAATCTTGAAGTATCTCAAAGGAACAACAAACGTCTTCTTATGGTATCCTAAAGTTAGTGTATATAACTTGACTGGTTTTTCTGACTCAGATCATGCAGGTTGTAAAATAGATCGGAAAAGCATAAGCGACACATGTCATATTCTTGGAAACACTCTTGTATCGTGACCCTGCATAAAGCAAGCATGTGTGGCTCTTAGTATGGCTGAAGCAGAGTACATTGTTGCATGAAATTATTGCACTCAAATACTTTGGTTAAAACAACAATTTAGTGACTACGACGTGAACCATGGATGCATTCCTCTAAAGTGTGACAATACAAGTGCCATAAACATAACTAAAAATCCAGCCATGCACTAGAGGACAAAACATATCAATATTCGACATCATTTTCTCCGTGATCATGTGTTTAAAGACGATGTTAAAGTCTCATTCGTGGATACTCATAATCAACTCACAGACATATTCATAAAACCACTTGCAAATGAATTATTTTACAAAATTCAAAAGGAACTTGGCATATTAGATGAGTTCAACATTTGATTCTTCAAAAGTGCTCATCAATAATGGGTTAAAAACCTAAGGTACATTCAAATGTTCAAATCTATGTTAATTCACAATTTTATTGTGTGAATTATTTATAAGTTTTGAGAAATTTTCAATTTTTTTTATGATTTTGTCAAAACTTATAAAACATGAATGCATAATACAAAGGTGCTAAGCAGTATATATTAATATGTCTAAGTGTTATTTTTATAATTTTCAATGCATGTCGTCCTCCCCATTGATTTTTTTTTGCATGATGTAACCGATTACATCAATTATGTTAATCGGTTACATGTTCGCTTTCTAGCGTTACTAGTGCATTTTTCGTGTACTGTAACCAATTACCCTATTTCAAGTTACTAGTTACAGCTGCTATGTTTGTTGAAAATGTTATTTATTAATTGCCTTGTACATTTAATTATACTTTTAGTCAAAAGTGCTTTTTGTTACTTTTAGTCAAAATAGATTTTTTTTTTACTTTCCAATCACTTGTCTTGGAACTCTTCAAACTCTTAAAACTATATTCTTCAACCCTACTCTTCCACCTTCTTCATTTCCCATTCAAATCCATCAATTTCAAAACTCCAAAATTAAATCTCCTTAATTCCCCACTCATAAACACTTTTTATAAAAAAAATCTCTCACAGGCCCACTACTCACAAAATCATCAAATCTGAATTTCAATCTTTAAAAATCATATTTTTTTCAACCTTTAAGATCTCTCATGGCTCCTTCAAGGAAAGAAAGGGGAAAGACAAAAATTGGTGAAGGGAGCTCAGAGCAACCTTCTGATGTTGAAGCCAACATCACAGAACCCACACTAAAGTTCAGAAGGCTAACTTTCAACATCCGTAACAGTCCTCTTATGCCAAAAAAAATACAGTAATCTAGCTTTTTTTTTTCCATATCACATTTTTGATTTCATGAACCCTTAAAGTATTAAGGAGTTGTGTCCCTAATATCTGACTCTAGACCATTTTACCCATACCTTGTTAGAGAGTTTTATGCTAACCTGTCTATAGGTACTGGCTGTGTTCTGACATCCTTGGTTAAGAACAAAAATATTGTGTTGTCTCTGGAGGATTTTAGAAAATGTTTGGATATTCCTCATGAAGGTCAAGCAATCCAGTAGGGGTGTGTTCCTGAATGGTCGGGTTACAGTGGTGTTGATTATTTTTTTCAGCATATCGAGTCTGTCTCAACAGGACATCTTGAGTAAGAAAAATCCAGACACCTCTCGTTTAAATTTGTTTGGAAAAAATCTGTCTGTTAGTGATAGGATGCTTCATTATCTTATTGCCTACGTCTTAATGTTGAAGCAACCTAATCACTCGCAAACCGATGATGTGGAAATGCAACTAATCTATGCCATAAAGAATAAATTGAAAGTGAATTGGTCTTATGTCATTATGCTTCATATGTTGCACCAACAAGGTTTGAGTGGAGACTTACCGTATGCAAGATTGATAACAAATATTTTGGAATTTTATGACATTGATTTTAAAAGAGAGCCTAAGAAGAGAATGAACCCTAAAGAGTATGAAATCAATGTTAGGACTTCTTTGAGGAATATTGGTATCATACAAGACAAGGATGGCATTTATAAGTACAAGGATGATCCTTCAACTAACGCTCCTCCACCAGTTCCCAAAGGCGGATACACTAATGAAGTTATCTACAACAAATTATGCTTCGATGAGTCCTACACAATTAATGGGTTTAGTAAACTTCAACTTAAAGTTTCTTCCATCAAGAACCTTATCCAAAACCAAATCCAAAACCAAGGTGAAAGTAGTGGAGAGGAAAGTAAGGAAGAGGAAGAGGTTGACATGGGGGAAAGTGATTAGGATCTCATTGTATTTCTTATGCTATTATGTATCTATTTATGTTTAACTAAGTTAAGGTTTATAGTACTCTAGTTTTTATTTTAGTACAAGTTTATGTGTTGTATTGAATTAAGACAAGTTATTTGCATTTCTATTTCTATTTCTATTGTATGAAATTAAGATAAGCTATGTTATGAAGTATGTTTTGTTGATTCTAAGGTTGTTCTATTGTTATGTTTTCAATTTCATTGTTATTTTATTATGATACTTGATATATGCAACTTGAATGCTTATAAATTGTTAAGTCTTTTCCTATCCTTTTTGTTAATGACAAAGGGGGAGAAAATGATATTTTGTTGTATGTATATATCTCTACAAATTTGAAGCAAGCATATACTTTCAAAATCTCTCACTCATGGATCAAGGAAGAGAATTGATCAGGGGGGAGTTACATTGTTAGAGAAAGCAAATTGCATCATATTTTCAAAAGGTTGTCATCATCAAAAATAGGGAGAATGTAAAGACAAGTTTCTCAAGTAATTGTTTTGATGAAGAAAAATCTACAAGAGTGTGTTTATGTCAAAAAGCATGGTTCAAGACTCACATCAAGAGCAAGTCAAATTTTCAAGTGATAAAGTTCAAGTCTTGGAATGCTTGTATTGGATTGATCATGAAATGATAAGCTACAAGTATTCAACCTTTCTATGATAATCTTAAGTGCTCAAAAAATTCATTACAATCATGCCATATTTCATTAAACAGTTTATAGTGCATCAAACATTGGCATATATGCATGTTTCTTAAGTATTTTTGCCACTGTCTGCTCATTTAACTAGTTACCCAAATTGCTATAACTGGTTACCACACCTGAACCTTTTATTATTTGGCCATTTATGTAAGGTGTAATCGGTTACCCTAATTCATGTAACCGGTTACACACATACATTTTTCAAAAAATTTTAACATTCCTTTAAGTGTAATCGATTACACCATATATGGTTACTGGTTAACACTAAATGAGTGACAGTGGTTCAGGCATTTTTCAGTAGAAACGATATTATAAATTGGTTTTAAAATGTGCCATATATTCATTCATATGTACTTATTTATAGAGGTGTTAAGGCTCTATATATACCTTAACTTTCAAATTTTCTTTCACACATCTTTCATCTACAATTCAAAAGCATTTTTCTCACATCTTTCAATTTTCAACTGTTCTTGAACATAATTTTTTGGTGACACTTTTGCACATAACTTTCATTGGAAATTCATATAGTTTCATCCATATACATACTTGAGCACTTGTGTTACATAAAGATAATTGTTTGCTTGAAGGAGAAGATCAATCTAAGTGAATGATACGGTGTATACTACTTCAAAAACTATTGTAAAATTTTTGAACGTTGTTGAATACCTTGTTGTCCAGGATTGTTGGAAACAAGAGTGTGATTAAGGGAAGATTGTTCTCTTATTTCAATTTTAATCATAAGGGGACTATCCTTATTTATTTGTTTAGGATCTTGTGTATAGTGCTAAGATAACTTGTACAAAGTCAAAACAAGATAGTAAAATCTCTTACTTGGTAAGGAGACTGCAGTACTCTCGGATTATGAGGGCAACCAGGATATGTCGTTGTGTCTTTTATCTTTCTGCACTTTACCGCTTTCATCACTTAGTAACTAAACAGAAAAATTATAACACTTAAGTCTAAAACCGGAAAAAAAATTCTAAGTACCTAATTCACCCCTCCCCCCTTAGGTGCAAACTCTACTTACAAGCGTAGGCTCCACTGATGCAAAATCAATTAAGCATTTATTCCTTTACCAACCATTGTGATTGAGGAAATGTGTAGTGAATTATTATAAAGACTCAGAGAGGGAGACAAGACGATATCACCCACGAGAGGAAGACGTCACCCCTGACACTTATCACTCGCCCGGAGTTAGAAAACGTGGGAGGTGGCGTGTCTTGGTCAGAAATGATTCAGAGTAGGAGTTAGAGGAATAAACTCATTTCTCCTTAGGAAATATGGATTCAACAGTCCACTACCATTATTAGGGTGAGTGATTTTTATTTTCAAGAAACCCTAAATCGAGACCCATAAGCCTCTATAAATACTTTGACTAGAGGGTTAAAAAGGAACCATTTCATATTCACAAAAAAAACTCTAAAAAATAGATCTTCTCACTTTCGTGAGCTTTCTCTAACCCCCAAAAAAATACTAAAATTTCTGGCAAGTCTTACTAGCTAAAGATTGCTACGCATCAGAATCTTTTTAGCAACTACATTACATAACTAACTATTGTAGATAATGAGGTATTACTCGTGGTCATTTTAAATTTGTTCATATAAACTCCACTCAAATTCATAACAATAAACATACTTGTTTATAATTTGAAATTTAAGATTACATTTAATTTTGATCTTGCTCATAGTTCTTTAAAACCCACTCCTTAAATAAGGGTGTTAAAGCCTTATAATGACTATGTGGTCTGGAAACCATTGTATGCTTCTAAAGCCTGCACACTTATTTATGGAGATCTTTTATTCCACTTTATAGGGTGGAAAAACACCCTATGAAAATCCCAAAATGTCATTCGGATGACAAAGATGCATCTTCAAATGCACAATTGTCTTGAGTCAAAATGTTACAACTGATTCGAAGATACACCTCCGAAATATTTCAAAACACATCCCGTGCATCTCATTGAGTCACACCAACATATTTTATAAACATGAATCCAGAGATGCATATTCGAAATATTTATTGAAACACACCTCTGTAGTTTTTTCACATTAAGTCATAATTCTATTGACTTATGATGCGTTCGAGATGCATATCTAAATCTTAAAAATATTTTTACATTTTTACGTGGTACCTTAGTAACACATAGGTTGCATTAATGAATCTCTTATTTATTATGAACTTCTTCATATTTGTTGTATCTTTGAATGCAGGACTACAATCATATGTTTTAAATTGTCAAACTTTATTTGTTAAGTTGTTTTTTTTACATTTTATTATACATTTTCATGAATTTTCGTTTAATTTGTATTTTTATTAACAATATTAATACGATTAAATAATTATTATTATTCCTAACATAACCATTAATAACCACTAATATTAGGGGTGTACATAGGTTGGGTTGAATTGGATTCAGCCTAATCCGTCACCCAACTCATTTAAATCTTAATGGGTTGGGTTCATCGTCCAACCACCAATTTAATTGTCAAAACTGACTCGAACTGATCTGTTCATTTATGGGTTGGGTTGGGTTCGCGGGTTGTGTTTTAAATGAAAAAAAAATATTTTTTTCAATTAATTTTTCATACAATTACACTCATTTCTAACACTCAAATTGGATGAAGCACATCATATAATATCTAATAAAATTCATCAACACGATAAAACACTTGATAATATTTTAAATTTCACTAGACACAGTATTTCCATAAAATATGTAAGTTGGAAATAACGCAAAAGAAAATAAGAAACAACACTTAATTTTAGAATGACATAAACTAATTGGTGTAATAGTATTATTGGTGGTAAATAAAATATATTTGAAAAAATTATAGTTATTAGTGAGATATTAATTTTATACTTTTATTTAAAATAATAATAATGATAATAATAAAGAAATCACTAATGTCACGTCAATGAGTTGGATCAATGGATCCGCGAATTGTAAAAATCAAACTTGATACCCAAACCAAAATTATATGAATTGTTAGGGTTGGGTATACCCGTAAATGAATGGATCCAACTAATTTATGACATGATTCAGATTGAGTAAGTGGATTCGCGGATTCACCCGCACCCATAAACACCCTAATTAATATAATACTATACATTCACCCGCACCCATAAACACCCTAATTAATATAATACTATACATTATGTTAGCGACTGGAACCATAATCTATAACAATATAAAGAGAATAACAATGGTTTGGTGTAGCTTTTATGTTTATCTATTATGCCCTTTAACCGTTATTTTAAAACTATCAAATACACCAATTAAATAATAACCACTCATTTCTCAATTTAAAACTTCTACATAATAACTGCTCATTTCTCAATTTAAAACTTCTATGTTTTCTATTTTTCTTACTTAATTATCGTTAAATTTTTGCCAAATTCTCTCTTTCACTTGCAAATCATTTCTCTCTTTGGTAGTTACTACAAATTTCTCTTTCACACCAATTTTGAATCTTTAGATTGTAAGTTGTCTCTCTTTTCACTATTGAATCTTTGAGTTGTGTTTATACGTGTGTGACTATCAATTATGTTTTAATATTTGCAGATTTTATCTGGTATACTCATTTATTTTGAATTATGAAACTGTCAGTCGTCATTTATGTTTTAATATTTGCAAATTTTCTCTGGTATACTCATTTATTTTGAACAACAGTGAATGTGTACGTATTAAACTATAATTTTCATTTCACTAACTGTCGTGTTGAATGGGTAGAATATAGTATCATGTTATTGTAATCATCAAAATTATTTTGGAAATGATTTTACTGTTTTTTAAAATTGTGATTATGAGAATATATTGTGTTTATAAAAATTTTCTTGAATTTTCAAACTTATTTTGAATATTAATGTTGTTTTACTCTCTTTTATATGATCTTTATTTATGTCACTCGCTTATTTATTTTTCTAACTTATTCTTCTACACACCATATAATTGTTGCCTCATTACACAATGTATAATTGCATGTGATAATTTTCCTGACAGTTACAACGAAATGATAACCAACTATAATCATCTTGCTTACAATTTTTTTTTTAATTGTATTACTTAAAATCAATAAAAAAATCTTTGGAAAAAGTTTATGCTTCTTAATATTATTTCTCCAATTATAAACAAATACATTGAGAAAAGTATGAAAATAGGGCAGTTATTTTTGTAATAAATACTCTTAAAACTTGAACCACTTATTATTTTAATTATCTTCTTTTTTAAATATCCTCTCAAGCCTTTTACTTAAATTGAAACAAAAATACAAATTCCAAAAAAAAATTTAAATTCTTTTACTTAATTTTTATATATCTCACATTTTTCCTAATTTAAATTAATTAGTTAAATTTTATGTTTAATTATGTTCTCAATCAATCTCTTGGTTGTTTGTTTTTTAATCAATGAAATTTTATTTTTTTCATATAACTTTCTCAAACATAATAATTGTCAATTGAGACAATAATAGTTATTTATAAAATAAAAAATTGTAGTTTTACTCAGCCACTTACATTCTCATCAAATAAAATATTCGTGATTTATTTTAATTTTATTTTGTGTTATGTAGATTAGTTATTCTACATGGTTTTTAATAATTCTTATATACTAATTTTTTTTTGTTGAGAGAGGTCATACTTACTAATTTAAGATTTAAGTTGCCAATTTATTTAATTTAAAACAAAAACTAAGAAAATAAAATATTTTAGAATTTGTTGCGCGTACGCTTTTAAAAAAACATATAAATACACATGAAAGAAATATATCACAAAGTTTATATTAAAAATAATTTATATTAAAAACAATATTAGATTAAAAAATATCTGTTTATATTTTAATATGTGTGTCAATTAAAAAAAGCGGACAAACGGTGGAAAGAAACGACGGAGGGACGGCGGAAGAAGAAGGTACAGAGCGTTTAAGGAAGAAGAAGAAGAAGAAACACAACGGAGGGAGGTGGAAGAAGAACGAAAATGTCATATAAAAGAGAGTAAAACAACATTAATATATTGTGACTACTAAATTACATTATTTTGGGTAAATTGAGATATAAGAGAGGAGTTTGTCATACATAAAAAAATACGTTGTTAATATTTTTACGCGTTAGCGCAATAAAAAAGCGGACAAACGGGCACGGTGCCCGTTTGGACGCTAGTTTTTTAATAATGGGAGCAATTTTTATAAATGTTTTTTTGTTTAAATTTAAGTATTACGTTTAAGTTTTGTGTAATTTTTTATAAAATAATTTTATTTAACGGTAAAATTAATATTATTTATCAACTATTTTTATTAATTATAATTACCACATATAAAGCAAAATTTAATAAAATGGGGTTAATAAAAAATATATTATATTAAAATTCTAATTTATAAATATTTTAAGTTAAAAAAAGTAAAAAATATAATATTTTGAGACAAAAATTTGACATTAATTTTTTATAATATTTATACTTGCAAGAATTCTCAACAATTGAAGTTTTAAGAATTTTAAATATAACTCCCATATAAAATATGAAAATTTTAAATTTATAGAAAGATTGATAACTCTTATAATTCTAGGCTTTTAAATTTTACTTTAATATATTATTATATAATGGAAACTACTTTAATATATTATTATAATTATATAATGGAAACTAAGATGTTGAAAATTGTCCTAATACTTAGAAGTTTTTTTTACTGAGTTTATTTATTTGAAGAGTAAATTTTTATAACTTATTTCACAATCTTAATCTTTAAATTAGATTTAATCGAATAGTTATAAATAAAAATGCTAATTTAACAATTAAATTCAATTCAAATTAAAAACTATAATGAAGAGTAAGTTAAAAAAAACTTACTCTTAAATAAGTTGATCCTCACAATCATAATCTTTAAATTAGAATTGTGAAGCATCAAAACCTTCAAAATTTTATTTATTAAAAAAAGTCGTCACTTCAAATTAAAATATTAAAATATATGTACGTTATATATAAATTGTCTTAGCCTCTATTCTTAAAAAGTGAAAAACTATTTTAGCTAAAGCAAAATGCTATTTATATAAAAAAAAAAAAAAAAAAGAGAGAAATAACTGAATATCTAAAATATCTCTAATAGAAAACAGAGGGAAACAGAGAAAAAGAAACAGGGGAAGCATACAAATCCTCCCTCAACAATCTCACAATCTCTATACATAATCACAACACTAACCAAAAGCCTTAACATGATTTTCTTACGCTACAAATCACCAACTGTAATCGGTTGGCCGGAAATTCCCAACGGCGACCGAGAAATTTGCCGGGAAATCTCACTAAGAACAGGTCTTATTTCAGGTTGATCAAATGACCAATCATAGATTTTCTCTGATTCTTGCTTGATCTTCATAACTTGGCTATGAATTAGGTTACCCTTTTGTCCAAAGCTTTCATATTTGTTGTTGTTGATCTTCATGCTCTTCATTCTCTTACTCAAAGAAAAAATCTCAATCTTTTTCTATACTCAAAGAGATATAACCTATGTGTGTTTATATATGACACATAGAGAATACAATTATGAAACGTAAGAGATAAGAATTGGAGAAGTTTGGTAGGAAATTTCTATTTTTTGGATCAGTTTTTCTTAATGTGACTTATTTTGTTATCCTTGCTAAAAGTTCTGCTGCCCTATCATTTAAAACTTCTTTTAGTTTAGAGACCGTTTTATAAATTTTAAATAATTAAACCTATAAATGTTTAACTTAATTTTAAATAATTTAATTGAGATTTATCCATTTAAATTTTTTTGTTTCAATAAAATATTAAAATTATTCATTATTAAATTTTTAGAATATTTTTATAAAATTTAAAAATTTTTAGTCAAATTAAAAATATGTAAAATACGGATTAAGTTGTAATTTTTAAAATTTTAAAAAGATTAATTTGTAAAGTTTAAAAATTATTAATGACATTATAGTTTTTGAAAAAATTTTAAGAGCCAATTTATAAAATTTGGAATATATGAAAATTAACATGCAAAATTTGAAATATTAGTAATACCCACTTTGACATTCACAATTTATAGAATCAGCAGAATTTTAAATTATTTTATAATAAGTGTTATTTCAGAATTATTAAATTAAATTTAAATAAAATAATTTATAAATTTTCATTATTTTAATAATTCTTTCTATTTTTATCCAAACAATAAAATTTTCTAAATCATTTTAAATTCATCAAAACATTATTTTTTTAAAATTTTTTATCCAAACACACCCTTAAAATTATAGCATACTTTTCTATCACATTAGATAAACACACGATTTGACAATATTAAAATTATTGTAATTAATAACTATAATTTAATTATTATGAGTGTTTTTTAAAATAAAATAAAAAATACCATGTAAGCAAATAAATGAAGAATCAATATATGAGTAATAGTCCCGTATAAAAAGTTTCAATTAGTTTAATAACCCTTATAAAGACTTAATATCTCTTTTTCAAAATAAAAGTTGTTTAAGATTATTTCAGATAGATAAAAAAAATAACTATTAAAAATATTTTTCTTACAAGAGTACCCTTATTTATTATTTACTAGCTATTATAAATTATCATAAACAATATTGAGATTTAATGACTTTAAAGTAGTGTGGGAAAACGTTAACCAAATGTAAAGTTTGAATAAATTAAGATTTAAACTGTTTTTTTTATCTTGTTAAGTTTGCCTGTTTTTGTTTGTATTTTTTCTTTTTATAACATTCTTAAATGTTGAATTTTATTTGATTTTAATTTTTAAAGTTAAAATTCGCATGAATATCCACAAGTTTCTTGTAGATTTTTCTTCGGATTTTCTTGTGGGTTTTAACTTTAGGGATTAAAACCAAAAGAATTTTAGCATTCAGAAATTATTTTTAAAAAAATAAGATACATGGATGAAAATAAAAAACACATCAACTTACAAGGACCAAAAAAATTGTTTAAGCCATAAATTAATTAATGTTGCATTGAATAGATAAAACAACACTTATTTTGAGACAAAATTCTTTTGTTAAAGTGGTTCTTATTTTAGGACAAATGGAATATATTCTTTAACTCAACAAGGGAGTTAAAAGAGGATAAATTGTCATATGAATAAATGTGATGGTCTGAAGTCTTATGCATTTGTCGCCTCTACACTCTCCTTATCGGTGTCTCCACCAGCCCCGGTTTCTAGATTGGGATTGAGGGTGTGGGCGTAGTAGCTCTACTAGTGGCTTGTAAGCGGAACTTGGACACTTTGGCACAACATATCAGAGCAATTAGGTTACTCGCGATACCAGTGACACTATGATAGCTGATTTATTTTTAATAGTTGTTGCTTAAGTTTGTTTTTTGAATTCAAAAATAGGTAACACTTCATGAAGTGTTGTACTAAGTAATGTGAAATTGTTAACACTTTGTAAAGTGTTACAGTAGGAAAAAGGTTGCAACACTTAGTGAAAAATTTGTTGAAAAGAGTGTACTTCATCAAGGATCGCAACCTTGTGAAATAAAAATACTTGGCCTATAAATTGATTATCTCAGATTAAAAAAATCACATAAAAAGTACATCATCTTCACTACATATTCTAGATTCATCTTCCCCGCATTTAAGTTTTCATCGGTCTTATACAAACTCGAATATAGGCTGAATTATCTTGGGTATTCCTGCGCATTGACTCTAAGACAATCTGAGAGTGTTAATACTATTAGGAAAGTGATTCCATTCACGATTCAAGCCTAGATCCATTAAAATTAGAAATATTATTTAACACTCTAATAGTATCTCAAATAATACCTACTGAGGCTTCAGTTTCAAACATCAAAGCCATGAACCAGGACCTTGTCAAGTTTGATCATTTCGATGGGACAAACTTCACCCACAAGCAAGACAAGATGATCTTCCTTCTGTCTGCCTTGAAGATTCACTATGTACTGAATCTTGATATAACACCAATTCCAGAATCATAAGAGAATGATTTTAAGGAACTTAAGGAACACAAGAAATGAAAGAAAGATGAATTCTTATGTCATGGAGATATTTTGAGCACGATATTCGATTGTCTCTATGATCTTTACACAAACACCCAATCTGCAAAAGAAATTCTGAAAGCACTCAATTTCAAATTTATGGCTAAAGAGGAAGGTACTAAAAAAATTTCATTTCTAAAATATTTTGATTTAAAAATGTTTGATTCAAATCCCATTCTTGCATAAATACACGATTTACATGTTCTTATAAACAAGCTAAAGGTTGTAGAAATAGACATTCTCGAAGCTTTCCAAGCTGGTACACTTATTGAAAATTTGTCATCTTTATGTAAATGATATAGTAAGAAATTGTTGCATAGTTTCGAGGAGTTTTCATTGGAGAAAATTTAGAAACATCTTAAAATCGAGGAGGAATTGAAAGATAGAGAAATCCAAGTCTGCTGGATATTCTAAGACCAATGTCGTGAATGCAAAAGGAAAGAAGAAACATGATGGCATGAAGAAAAATATTGGACATAAGAAGGAACAAAATAAGTTTAAGAATTATGGTACATCAAAAGAACCCAAAGGCGGCTCTTAGTGTGGCAAAACCGATCATTATAATCGAGATTGGAGGCATAACAAAACCTAAAACAAAGAAAATGTTGTTCAAATAGATGATAACTTAATTGCTATTGTCATAGAAATTATGGAGATCAAAGGAAAGGTACAAGGATATTGGTATGATAATTGTGCTACTGTCCATGTTTCTTATGACAACGACATTCAAAAACTATTCTAAAGTCGTTGACGAACAAGTAGTTCATATAGGAAATGAAGGATGATCATGGGTCATTGGAATGAGAACTAGGGAACTCAGCTTCACTTCTGAAAATAAAGTTACTCTTGCCAATATACTTCATGTTCCCGACATGTATAGGAACATTGTTAGTTAAGATCTTTTGAGAAAACTGGGTATTAAATCTCTGTATGAATCGAGTAAGTTAATCTTGGCTCATAATGGTGTATTTGTAGGAAAGGGTTATTCCATTGAGGGAATGATTAAGCTATGTACCACCAATAATATTATCAAAAAAGTTTCTAATTATATGATTGAATCCCTTTCTTTATGGCATAACATATTAGCACATATTGGTATCAACACAATAACAAGATTACTCAAATTTGGTTTAATTTCATGTGATATTAACAATTTTAAAAAATGTGAAATATGTGTTAAATAAAAGATGATTAATAAACCTTTTCATAGTGTAGAAAGAAATTCTAATTCACTTGATCTTTTGCATTCATATTTGTGTAAATTCAATGACATGTTAACCCATTGGTGAAATAATATTTCATTACCTTTATTGATGATTTCTCTAGATTCACACATGTATATATTTTAAAGCACAAAAATGATGCTTTTAATGCACTTAAAATTTATAAAACGGAAGTGAAAAATCAATTGAGCAGAAGTATCAAAGTCCTTATAAGTGATAGGGATGAAGAATACTTTTATGTTGGATTTGATACATATTGTGAAGAAGAAGACATCATGCATGAATGTTTTGTATCTCATACACCACAACAAAATGATCTAGTCTAGATAAATAATTTGACATATCTAGAAATGATAAATACCATGTTAATACATTCCGAATTTCCATTTAATTTGTGGGGTGAAGCCTTATTATCAATTTGTCATATTATGAATATAATTTCTTTGAAAAAAACTAATATTTCACAAAATGAGGTATGAAAACCCAGAGCGCTAAATATCAATTACTTTATAGTGTGGGGGAGTGTTGCTTAGTATAAGAATATGGATCCTAAAAGGACAGAGTTAGGTCCTCGAGGGATAAAATGTGTTTTATAGGATATGCACCTAACAGTAAAACATATAGACTTTTGAGTTTTAAGTCTACTATAATTATTGAATCCTGAAACATAGAATTTGTTAAGAACCTTATTACGAAGGATAAGGAATCATAGTTTTCCACAAATGAATAACCTGGTAAAGAAGGCTTTCTAGACAAAATCGATTCTCAACATATTTCCTTTGATATAGTTGAAGGAAATAGTGAGAATTTTGTTCAAAAGATTCCTATTATTCTTCAAGTGAAAGATGATCATACGACCTATAAATAATTGGTATCTTCAAGGGACTCTTCTTTATGGAAGGATGTTATCTAAGATGAAATGGATTCAATTATATCAAACCATGCTTAGGATTTTGTCGATCTACCTAAGGGGTCAAGGCCCATTGGATGCAAGTAGGTGCTTAGAAAGAAGTATCATAGTGATATTAGATTAAACATCTACAAGGCTATATTATTAGCAAATGATTTTAGACAAAAGGAAGGTGTTGATTATTTTGAGACATACGCACCAGTATCAAGGATGGTGACATTTAGAGCATTGTTTGCATTAGCTTCTTTGAATAACCTTATAGTTCATAAAATGGATGTTAAAAAAACATTCCTAAATTGAGATCTTGATGAAGAAATCTACGTGGAGTAACTGGGAGGTTATGTGCTTCTTGGAAATGAACAAAAGAAGTACAATCTCTTCAAATCCTTGTATGGATTAAAGAAAACACTAAAACAATGACATCAAAAGTTTGACTTTATCATACTTTCAAATGGATTTGTTCCCAATTATTGTGACAAATGTTTGTACACAAATGTGAGTGAGAATATTGTGATATTCATTAGTTTTTATGTTAATGAAATGTTGATCATTAGCATTGAGATGAATGCAAATTTAGAAACAAAGAGGTATCTAACTTTCAAATTCAATGAGAAAGATCTTGGACTAGTTTAAACTTTTGTGTGGATCAAATTAAAGTAAAATATTAGGGATTATAAACTTTGTCAAACACATTATGTTGATAAAATGTTGGATAAGCTCAAACACTTACGCTTTAAGGAAGTGAACGCTCCATTTGATCCTAGTGTCAAAATTTAAAAGAATGATGAAAGAGCTATGACTCAATTGGAATATTCATGTGCAATTGGTTGCCTAATGTATTTGATGCAATGTATCAGACCCGACATAACATTTGCAGTTAGTAAAATGAGTAGATTCATTAGCGACTCAAATAAGGAGCACTGGAGGGCCATTACAAGGGTTTTTGGTTATCTTTTGAAATCCAAAAGTGTTGGCCTTCATCGCGGTAGGTTTCTTGCCATACTTGAAGACCAATGTAAGTTGGATATTAAGTGTTGGAGATCATAAATCTACAACTGAGTGGATATTTATACTAGATGGAGGTGCAATTTCTTAGAAGAGTAAGAAAAAAACATGTATCACTATTTCAACTATGGAATCATAGTTTGTGGCTCTTACTTATGTTGGTCGAGAAGTTAAATGGTTGAGGGACCTTTTATTGGAAGTTTCATTGACTAAAGACAATATTTCAAAGGTGGTGATATATTACAATAGAGCCACTCTAAATAGAGCCTTCAACGAAGTGTATAGTGGAATGTCTAAGCACATTGGTCTTAGACATTCTTTCGTGAAAAAATTGATTAAGGATGAAATCATTTCACTCACATATATCTGTTTGAACTATAATTTAGCTTATCTATTTACTAAACCACTGACCAAATATTAGTAAAGACAACCTCAAGAGGTATGAGATTGAAACTCTTTTTAAGCAAGAGTTCAAACAATGATATCAACCTAATCTAACTTAATAAAAATATTAACCTCAAGACCCAATGGGTAATAACAAGACGTTGATTTGGATGTATGTGCAACTTTACGTAATAAAGTTAACTATTGAATTTGGAGGGTTGAGTTTTTCAAATTCTTAATGAAGTTCAATGTTGATAATATGTATCTCAAGTAAAATAGATAGAATATAGTATTCATCTATGTGAATTTCGAGATGGTTTCATCTCAAAGTGAAAATTGGAGTGTCTTTCACGATAAATTCACGAAACAAGAAAAGCACATGGCCATAAATAGTGCTAGGCGAAGAACCATTAAAGAGTGTCTGTAAGGTAACATCGATATAATCACAGGGAATAACAGGTTCAAGGCCTTTCTACCTAAAATTCTGATTAGACTTTGTGTTATCTTTATTAAGGTTAAGTTCATATCAAAAGATACCTAAATGTATTAACATTCTTTGTTTCATTTTTTTTTGAATTGGTCTTGTCATTATTATAATAAGTGGAGATTTTTGTAATTAATAACACAATTAATGATCACGAGTGTGTTCTAAAATGACAAGAAAATATGAAACTTAATAAATAAGCAATGAATGTTTGAAAAATAGTCTTACATAGAAAGTTTCACTAACTTTTAATAGCCCTTATAAAGAGTTACAATATTTAACTCAATAAAGGTGATAAAAAGGATAAAGTGTCACATGGACAAGTGTAGTAATCTCAAGTCTTATGCCACCTCTCTCCTCCACACTTTCCTTCGTCGGTGTCGCTACCAGCTTCGACTCAGGGATAGAGATTGAGGGTGTGAGCGTATAAGCGATATTGGGGGTTGTAGATGGCACTTGATGCATCAGATCAATAGAACTACTCGCAGCGTTGGTGGCCGAGCTTCAGTCGACTCGTGGCTGCAAGCCGCCACACATGGCAGTGATTGTTGCTCCTATTTTTAATAGTCGTTACTTAAGTTTGTTTTTTGAGTTCGGAAATAGGCAACACTCCGTGAATTGTTGCACTTAGCAATCTGAAATAGGTAACACTTTGTGAAGTGTTGCAGTAAGTAAAATGTTGTAACACTTGATAAAATATGTTGGTGAAAGGGTTGTAACCTTGCGAAACAACACTACTTGACCTATAATTGATCATCCCGAATTTAGAAAATCACATAAAAATACATTTTTTTTCACTACAAATTCCAGATTTCATTTTCTCTATATTCAAGTTTTCATTGACTTTATACAAATTTAAATATAAATTGAATTATCTTAAATATTCGTATGTGTTACCTCTAAAACAATTTGAAAATACTTATTAAGAAATTATTTCATTCACGATTTAAGTCCATTCAACTTAAAAACATTATCTAGCAGAAAATCTCACCCAAACTTTTAAGTATATGTAAATTAATTTTTATTCTTTTATCTAGATATTTTTTTCAGCTGACATTGTAATTTAATGCTTAAATGTGAACGTTAATTTTTACGATGAGTATGACGTGAGTGATACAAATATGTTATATTTAATATTTGTTGTTATTTTCTTATTTCAATCATTAAACAAGATGATGAAACAATAACGGTATTTATATTTTTCTATCATTGTGTAGATGTTGTTTCAAGTGAAAGCTTGTGTCCACACTTTTGAATATGATGTTATTTCAAAACTTGTACGCTAACCTTGAAGGAATTTCTTCTTGTAAAAGCACCGACCTCTCATGGAGTAAAAGCACTTACTCCTTTCATTTTTAGATGTTGTCGCATTCAAAACTTATTTGAAAAGAAAAAGTTAACGCATTCTTCCCACATCATTTTGTATATCTTTTGCTTGCTTTTAAAGCTTCTTTTAAATCTCATTTCTAGACAACTACCAATTCTCTTAAATGCTCTTAAATTTGTGCTAGGAAATTTCAAATTGTAAAAACTGAATTCTAAGAAACCCATTATCAAGTCTTTATATTTAAAAAAATATTGAATGTGGGGTACCCTTAAATTAGTATGAGTGATTAGATGTTTTAACTTCTTTTTTTTTTTTATTAGTGATTTAGGATTTGCTCACAGTCGTAAGAAATTTTGTATGGTGGTGTTTATTATAACGAGAGAGTAAATTCATGTGAGGTGAGAAGTTATGTGGCTTTTAGAGGTATTTCTCGTGTATTACGATTTGTCCTCTCATCTGTTTTAGATGAGGTATTTATAGAGGCTCTTAGGTGTAAGATTTCCATGGAAATGATAGGCGACTACTCAGTAAGCGGTGGACTGTTAAATTCATATTTTCTAGGGAGACGTAGATTAGTCTGTTGACATCAACTCATCTCTGACCGAGAAATGTCTTTTCCCCAGTTTCCCATGATTGGGCAAGTGGGAGCTCTTAAGGCGAAATAATCCCTAATGGCATGCAACAGACGGGCATTGCCCCTCGCCCACAAGCGATTTGTAATCTCGCAGTCTTTAATATGTCTATTACAAATATATCACTACACAGCCCCTCAAGCACAAGAGCTTTGATGAAGGGTGAAAAACTTTAATCGTGGAGCGTTGGGGGTATATGTATGGTGAGATCCAAGCCCCTCGGGCGAGGCATTAAATTTCTCTGGCGAAACTTGGATCAAGACCTTAAACAAGACTTTAAGTAAAGTCTCTTGGATCATACTTCAGTCGCCTCCCTTCGGTGAGACTTTAGTTTAGATCCCATTAGAGAAAACTCCAAGTCACTCAGACAAGCATTTAGATAAGCCAGTTTGATGGGACTCTCAGTCCCTCATGCAAGATTATATGTTGAGCTTGTGTAACGAGACTCCAAGTCCCTAACACAAGGCATTAAGCCTATCAGGGGGGCTTTGATCAACCCTTCAAACAAGACTTTAACTTAAGTATCTTGGGCCATAATTCATCATGTCCCTTAGGCGAGACTTTAAGTTAAATTCCTTCTAAGAAAACTCCAAGTCACTTAGGCAGGGCGTTTAGATATGTAATTTTGATGGGATCAAGTCCCTCATATGAGATTATATGTTGAGCTTTACTGATAAGGAGAGGCACTGAGCCCTCGGGAAGGACTTTGATAAAGTCTTCAAACAAGACTTTAACTTAAGTCTTTTGACCCAGACTTTAGTCGCATCCTTTGGACAAGACTTTAAGTTGGATTCGGCCCAAGAAAATTCCAAATCACTCAGGAGGGGTGTTTAGATAAGCATATTTGATGGATGCCTTAATCCTTCATGCAAGATTATATGTTAAGCTTGACTGATGAGACTCTCAGTCCCTCAGGCAAGGCATTGAGCCTCTTAGGAAGACATCGATTACTCCCTTATACAAGAATTTAAGAAAAGTATTTTGAGCTAAACTTCAGTCGCGTCCCTTATCTGAAACTTTAAGTTGGATCTCGCCCGAGATAACTCCAAGTCACTCAGGCAGGGTGTTTAGATAAGTCTATTTGATGTGACTCTCAGTCTTTCAGGAAAAATTATATGTTGAGCCTGGTTGATGAGACTCCAAGTCCCTTAGACGAGGAACTGAGCCCCTCGGGTGAGACTTCAATCAAGCCCTAAAAAAACTTTAAATTAAGTCTCTTGGCCCAGACTTCGGTTGGATCTCTTGGGCAAGACTTTAAATTGGATCTTGCACGAGAAAACTATAAGTCGCTCAGAAGGGGCATATAGATAATCCTATTTGATAGGACTCTCAGTCCCTCAGGCGAGGTTATATGTTGAACCTGACTGATAAGACTCTGTTGCGGTGGAAATAGGATATCAAACTATTAATTAGTTTGAATCACAATTCTTGATTCATAACCGCTCTTTGATTTATCCGAAGGAAAAGGTCAAAAGAGGGAAAACCTATTTTTACATCGTAAACACATTGCGGGGAGAGACCTAGGTAAGGGGTTGGTTAAGCTTAGGGAAGGTACTAGCACCCTAAACTTCTGTAGTACTCTACAGGAACCTTTTGTTTATTGTATGCTTTTTTTATTTTTATTTATTATCTGCTTTAATATATATTGAGCTAAGGGATACAGTGACCTAAAGACCTAAGGGTTAGTCCTAAGTTTACTCGGCAAGATGTTGCATCTTGTGCCTACGTATCCTGGATAGGGAATGGAATCAGAGTAATCGTAGTTCCCCTAATTAGGGAGGTTAGAAACTTCTTGACTGTGGTCAAGGTTTCGATAGGGAGTAAGCATTTCTTAAGGAAACGCTTACGTGGAGTCTTTGAAACTCCAATTTCTATGTTAAAGTTGTTGAATTGAAATTAGGGTTAAATTAGGGATTCCACGGCGGGAAACCCTAAACAGAGTACGGCGACTCTTTGACCTAATGCTAGGGTAAATGGTAAGCTAATTAGGGTTTTGAAATGGTTGAAACTAGGGTTATTGACTCGGCGGTCAAACTGTTAATCCTAATTCCTTCGGAGGGAAATATAACGGTAAAACATGCAAACATGGCAAATTATTATACGACAAAATTAAAATACGGAAAAATAAAGAAAGCGGTAAAAGAAGCATCACGACGATCACTCGCGTAAATTACAAATCCCAAAAAAATGCAAAAATAAAAATAACTGCGATCATGGCCTCGCATAAATTACATCCATGAAACAAAAAAATAGTACGAACAAATGAAATATTGAGGAGCTGCAACGAACAAACTAATGAGGGTTAGACGAAAATGAAGCGGCTAAATCAAAAACTTTATTTTTTTGAATTTATTTAAAGGGAAGAATTAATTTTTTCATTTAAAAGGAGAACTTAATTTGGTTTTAATGTTTTTATTTAAAAATTAGTTTTAATTTGATTAAAAAAATGCTTTAATTTTAAGGTTTTTGATGAAAAAAGTTAGTTTTAATTTTTGTAAAATGTTTTAATTTTAATGTTTACACAATGTTTTAAATTTTAAAGCAAAAAACGTTTTACTTTTTAAAGTTAAAAAATGTTTTTTAAATTTATTTTTAAAAATGATTTTTAATTTTAAGTTTTAAATATGAGTCTTAATTTTAAAAACAAGGTTTAATTTTAATTTTATGATTTTAGCTTTAAAAATGGTTTAATTTCTTTTTTTTTATAAATATTTTAATTAACTTAAGTAAACTAAGTTAATGAGATTAACAATTAGAAATATTTTGATTTTAACAGTTGTCATTAACCTGCATTATGAAAATTATATACTACAGTAATAATAAAATACTAATAACAATATAATAATAATACAAATAAATAAAAGAATAGGAGGAAGAAAATGAGAAATAAAAGGGGGATTATCATGTTACTGAACGTGTTTTTTAGGTTTTTCATCTTTAACCCTTCTTCTTCATAGCGGCGGCGGCTCCCCCATTGATGAAGTTTTGAAGCTTTTTCTTTTCCTTTTGCATGACTGTTCTTGCATCTTCTTCTTCCTTGCTTCGCCATAATCTTCTCTTTTTCCTGTAAAAAAAAAAAGAATAACAGAAACCAAATGTGATATTGACGAAATCTTACGAGTTATGATTTGTTGGTGATTCTGCCGGTGATGAAGCTTTGAAGGTTTTGTCAAAAATCTCCCCTCTTTTGATAAGTCGTGAGAACGGCCGCCGTTTTTCTCTTTTGTCTCCTCCTTCCTTTCTCAAACACAATTTATGTTTATATAGGTAACAAATTAGGGTTAACTCTAACCTAATGCCCACTTTAAAGTCCAACTTAAATAATTAGTCAAAGCTAAAAAAACAAACTAAAACAAACTTAAAAGAATAAAATCTTTTCTAATATTTTTAATTTTATGATTTTTGGATGTTTTTATGAATAATATGGAAAAAAGTAAAAAAAATAATATTTTTTAAAAAATAATTTAAATAAAATACGAAAATAATAATTAAATAATAAAAAAAACTATTTTTGTTATTTTTTTTTATGAAAATAGAAAAGTTAGATTAAAAATAAAAGAAAAACAAAAAATGAAGAAGGTGGGATTCGAACTCTCAACCTCTCACACTCATAACTCCTTACACAGGGTCTCTTGCCAATTGTGCTATTTTATTCATTCAAAATAAAGTGGCACTAGAAACCCTGTAAACTAAAAGAGCGCGCCACATGATATTTTCTTGCAATAATCAAACAACTGCATCACCCGTTAGTGGTTAGTTTAAACGCAATGCACAATGAAATGGGATGCAAGATGAAACGACTAATCTTAGGGCAAAATTTGGGGTATTACAGTTGTCCCTATTTAAATAGCTTCACCGGATGATTTGAGCGACAAAGGCTCGAGAAATCATGGTGGAGGGATTTAAATATAGATAACCGAAATTTTTTCCCTTAGATGCAGTGATATGCAATGCTATGGACAAAACGAAAATAAACTATAATGTTGACAATGCCATGAATTTAGTATGGTGCGTATGATGGAATGGTAAATGCAGAGATGCAGACGACACGACGACACCAGGGACAGACGCGACGAACGAACCACACTGGGAATACGACGCACTGGGTGACAGCATGACACTGGGGAATTCTAAAGTGATAGTCAACTAGTGCGAGTACGACCAATTATCACTTTAGGAAAAGGAATGGTAAGAGCGGGATCCTCAATGGAGATGGCACCAGTGAGACGGCCTCCACTGGGGGAATTTAAGAGTAATCATCAACAGGTTTAGGCGTGACCGGCTGATACTCTAGAGTAAGAAAATAAAACTGGATCTGCACGACTGTAGGATCGATTAACAAGATGCTGGAGCATTGAGCAAAGAATAACATCCGAGCTTCTGTAAACTTTCCCTCGTGACAGGATCAAACGGAATTTAGGAATCCGTAGAAAATATACAGGGTAAAACCGGTTGTATGCCAAAATAAATGGTCTTAAATGGGAAACACCCTAATAAGCTTTCTCGAGAGAGAACTGCCACTTATCGTTGAAAGGGACTTATATGCCAAACTGGATAAGCTCTCAAATAAAGAGACTGCTTCTTATCTGTGGATAATAAATTGATTGATAATATAAACTTCTTCACGTCTCAAGTCTGTGCTCCCTGGACATGATTCAGTTTCTTCTTTTTTCTAAAGGATAAAATAAACGTCTTCATAATTTGAGATCGGTGCTCTCCCGAATATGATTCGGCTCCTTCTTTTACTAAAGGATAAACGAACTTCTTCATACTTCAAGATCTGTGCTCTCCTGAATATGGTTCCGCTCCTTCTTTTACTAAAGGGTAAACGAACTTCTTCATACTTCAAGATTTGTGCTCTCCTGAATATGATTTCGTTCCTTCTTTTACTAAAGGGTAAACGAACTTCTTCATACTTCAAGATCTGTGCTCTCCTGGATATGATTCTGCTCCTTCTTTTACTAAAGGGTAAACGAACTTCTTCATACTTCAAGATCTGTACTCTCCTGAATATGATTCCGCTCCTTCTTTTACTAAAGGGCAAACGAACTTCTTCATACTTCAAGATCTGTGCTCTCCTGAATATGATTCCGCTCAAACCTCCCCTTTCTTCAAAATGATATAGGAAATGGAAACCAAACTGCTCGCTGGAGATGGCCATTTGCTGCAAGTCATAACGAAGATAGGATAAGCTTCTCGGGCGAGAAATGCCGCTTATTTGCAAGAGTGGCAATAATAAGCTTCTCGGGTGAGAACTGCTTGTAGAGGTGGTAACAGGTAATGTAAATTGTAAAGAAATTTGTGATGATGGCAAACATCTAGATCACTGAGTGATAGCAGGTAACATAAATTGTAAAGAAGGTCGTGATGATGGCAAACATCTAGATCACTGAGTGATAGCAGGTAATGTAAATTGTAAAGAAGGTCGTGATGATGGCAAACATCTAGATCACTGGAATGTAAATTGTCAAGAATGTTGTGATGATGGCAAACATCTAGATCACTGTAATGTAATAATGAGCTCCTTGTATGAGAAGATTAATTGTTGAGTGTATTGTAAAGTGTAAGGTAGGTGATAAGCTCCTCGGCTGGGAACTGTTGCTTGTCTATTGTGCAATGTAGTGATAAGCTTCTCAGGCGAGAACTGTCGCATATCTGCAAAGGATTGTAAATGCTTTTCTTGAAAGATAGCGCAAAATAAATGCACGTTCAGGTAGGTTCGACGACCGACAGGACTGAAATTCGATCTAGAATTGGGCTAGAAAGAACTGATAAACAAAACTCCATTGAGGAAACGAACTCGAATGGGGACTACCTTATCTTAACGCGAAAAGGTAACAAAAATAACCATCGTCCACGAGGGTTGAACTCTATGGGGAAAATGGAAACAAGTAGGTATTTTATGCTTAGGGCTGACGATCTACTTGGAGAGAGCGGACAAACCCAGTTACTCAACGGTAACGACAAGGATGACGATAAATAGCAAGCACGCAAATGCTAATGCGTATGCCAAAGTGTATACGAATGTGTATGTTCATGTGTATGACAATGAAATGAAAATGAGTATGTAATGCTCATGCTTATGCTTATGCTGACAAAACAGATGAGAGAGGTGGCATGAGATGAAATAAACATCTCGACAGGAATACCCAGTGACCTCTGCAACAGTACATCTATTAGAGGATAGGAATAGTTGATGGTAAGACTAAATCTGGCTTCAAAGCTAAAATTTCCCTGGGGAGAAAATCTCATGACTTCCCCATGGGGATGCGATACGACTTCACCGGAGAGTATGATGCCCTGACTTCAACTGGGGATTCATGACCTCCGCATGGGGATAAGATGTCATGACTTCACGTGAGGGATTGCTATCATGAACCATAATCAGCTCAAGAACTCTTGGATCATAGACTTCCGGGGATAAAATAAATATCCGCTGTATGGGGAAGGTGTGGAGCTAGACAGCTTCATGGAGATAGTGTAGCAACTTCCTGGGAAAAGTACCTCGGCTTCCTGGGGAAAAGGTATATCCGACTAGGGATAAGATATATCAAACTTCCCTGTGGAGAGTTCATCAGACTTACTGGGGAGAAATCAACAGACATTCCTGGGGAAGGTATCTTGACCTCTTGGGGAGAATATGGCAGTCTCCTGGGAAGTGTTTCCTGAGGAAAGTAAGGCGATTTCACTGAGGAACAGATGCTTCCACTGAGAATGGGTCTTCAAGAACATATATCACTTGGAAGATACCGGGGATATCCCTGCAGTCTTGAGAGTCACTAGGGATTTATCGGATGGATCCCAAAAGTGTTGACAGCTTAAAGTCTCGCTGGGGACTATCACTAGGAAGATGCTGGTAAAATCTCTGTTGTCTTGGAGATTACTGGCTCGGTCCAAAGTGTTGTCAGCTTATATTCTCGCTGGGGACTATGTCGAGGCAGGGGAATGAAGACCGTCGGGAGCAAAATCCATCGGGTACATGAAGAATGTCGCGAAACAAGCTAGTTTTGATCTTAATGGACTTTTGGGATAGTTGCCATTTTGAAACATATCATGCCCCAGAGTACCTGCTTTGTAAGAAAGTCATCTCGAGAGGATTTTACAGAGAACATGGGGTCCAGATGCCCCACTGTTTTCCAACTCTTGGAGAGATTTGTCAGATCTCGACGTAACTGGCTCAGATCGACGGTGACATGACTGAGTCTTCAAAAATATCTCTTAAGAATGTCAGGCTCTCATTGATGAGAAAATTGGAAACCATTTGCCCCTGTTTAGCAGGATCGGTGACATCTATATGTAAGTTTCTAAGATATCAGACAAAACTGACACACGTGAAATGCTATCCTAAAACTATCAATGCAACAATATATTTGTCTTGAAATTTTTGTTTTTGAAAAAGATATCGCTATAACTCGCGAACGAAATCACTAGCTAGGATATGAATTTAACTTGTAATGCCAATGGTAAATTGAGTATAGCTCGTAGGAGTCAGGAAACGTTATCTCGTCGAGTATGCTTTCAAAAGAAACCTTACCTCAATTAGGTCTTTTAAAGGTTGTATCGCGGCTTGGTTCACGGTTTAAGAAACAAAGGATAAAGGCTCGAATTTATTTGTACCCATCCCTCTTCGTGATGTTCTCCAATCCTATTCAATTAACGGGATACGAGCACTCATATCTCAATCCGGTTTGATATGGTCGAGAACTCATTAAGGCTTTGGACATGGCAGTCACTCACCTATTATCTTTTATGTTTGGTCACACGACTTTGTTCTTTTTTTTGGGGATTCTTCATTGTAATCCCTTGTTTTTGTTATATTTTTTCATTCCCTATCTTTTGCCTGGACAACGTTTTTTGAATTTGACTTTGGAGTCCAGCGGGATGCCCCAGTTTTGCCTAAGTCTCCTTCATAGGTTTTGACTTAGCGAGCTATATTTTTTATTTTTGTTGAATAGGTCGTGTGACTCTTTTGAAAGGCTTGTGACTTCCCCACTCTTTTAGTATTAGAGGGATAGTCACGGACTTCTAACTTCCTAAGATGTTAGGGATAAATTCTCGAAGGTTCACTCCTCTTTCTTTTTGAGAGTCTGAGTGCTCAATCGATTTAACTGAAAAACTACCCTGCCCCAGGTTAAGATGAGGGTTTTATTTAGAAGAGAAGAAAACTCCTACTTCAAGGCTCAAAGGGGTTAAAGAGGGATTATCATCCTTATATCTCCGGTGTTTGGGATTTGAAGCAATGCCTTACATCATCAGCGGGTTTCAATCGGAAGCATACGATAAGAGATTTGATGTTTTTGGTTCATCATCCTCCTCCCAATTCTCTATCAACACAAGAGATCAGGTAAAGTTGGCATTATAGTTTATGGAAAAAATATTTTTAATGAGTGAAACGAATGGATTTATTCCAGACAAATATGCATTGCATTAATTATTCCAAAATAAACAAGTTCGTACATGCTAATTATGCTTAATCAAAGAAAATAAACATATAAATAATCAAAATGTAATGTCTCAAAGTCCTTCAAGATGTGTTTATGAAGTCTTCGCGTCTGAGACCGGCATGGTAGTGGTTTCCTCTAGCGGAGCCTCACTAGAAGGAGTCGTCTTGCTTGCCCCAGCTACGTCAATCATTACTTTATTATCGGTCTTCAAATCTTCACTCAGAATAACTCTTCCAGATTCTCTGTTGATCGGGGTCGTATCATCTTGAGGATTGCTGAAATGAGAAGGACTAGGCATCTAAAGAACTACCGGCTTCGGCTGATTCACCGTAGGCGTCACTGGCTGAGATCTGTTGAAAGCAGGCTTCGCAGAGCTTGATTCTGGCCCCTGGAACGCCCTGAGAGGAGTCTTAACTTTCGGCTGAGGATCGTCAAAAGACAGGACCTTCTTTTCTAGCAAATCTCTGACAATATTCTTAAGCGCGTAACATCCTTCCAAATCGTGACCAGGCGCACCCTCATGAGATAAACAATGAGCGGCGACGTTGTAATTGACAGGTACCGGATTGGGAGGTGGAACCAAAGTTCGGGTAACAACCAGACCTTGTTGCACTAAGAAAAGATACAACTCAGTGAATGTCATTGGGATCGGAGGACAAGACTTGTATGGTCTCCTATTTTGACGAGGTATCGTCTCCTCTGATGGTTGGCACACGGGAGCGTTGGGCACTCGTTGACAGTTGACAGGAGCTTGTGCAGGCTGATAAACAGGAGGTTGTTGATAAACCGGATGCTGATAGACTGGAGCCGGTTGCACAGGCTGATATGTAGGAAATTGTTGACTAAAAGGAGGTGCAACAGTAGCTACATAGGATTGTGGAGCATATTGAACTGGATAACATTGAACATAATTCTGCTGGTGTTTCCAAGGTTGATGATTAGCCATCGAGCGATTCCTCGGACCTGTAGGTCCTTTATGGTGGTCAGCGCTCAGAGTTTTGCACTTCGGAGGAGTAACTCGTCGAACTGGTTGAGCAACAGTAGGATTCACTGAACTGGATTGACGATTCTGAGGAGGTATGTTCTCGACAGTAACAGCTGATTGAGGACCCACAACAGTGTTGGTAATCTTAGAAACAACAGTAGGTTGATTATCCATCTTCACCTTAAGGGCTTGCAACATCTCCATAATCTGCCCCACACTTCCTCGAAGATCTTCGAGTTCATGGATGACACGGTCGATTTCTTGGCTTTGTTCTTCCATCCTTTTTCGAGCTTGGGCTCTAGTATTGTACTGATGCGGAGGACCCAGGGTGACGAAACTGGAAGGCGAGGGAACCGAGTATGAGAAACCGAGAGACACGTGCAATGCAAAATATGATGCTAAAATGCAAAATGATTTCATGGAATTCAAATATTTACGAATATCGCAGAATATCAAAACTTTATTTATTAATTTGAAAACGGATTACAAATAACATTCTTAGAAAAGTCTTGGCATAATAGCTAAATAAAAGCTAATAATGACCCTAAGGAAGCTTCCTGTTCTGCCCCTTTCTTTGCTCTTCGGGTTAGGCCTTTTTGAGGATGAGCCTATCTTCAAAAGGTAAATCGAGAGTTAGAGGAAAATAAATTCTTCATCAAAACCAAGCAAGGGTACGTTGGAAAAGTCTTCACAATTGTTGGTGATTAGTGTCCTTGATGTCGGATAACTTCAAGCATATGGCTTTAGCAACGGTCTTGTCCTTTAGGGTCTTTCTCCAAGAAAGGGAACGAAGACTCCTTCAGAATAGGTAACCCCACCAATTGAGAGTACTCTTCTAAGGTAGGTAAGAGCTGGTACTCGAGGGATATAAGGAAAAGATAATCTGGATCCTAGAACTGTAACGAAGTCGAAAGGAAACCTTGGTCTACTTGAGGTTTCAACAAAAATAACGGCCTTCCATACTTGTTTCTGGATTCTTTGTTGATCTTGAACCAAAGTTCCTAGCTTCCTTAGGTCATCTAACTTAAGTCCTTTAAAATAATATCTCAAAGTTTGTTTTTGTAATCCATGGTATCTTGAAATATTCATAAATAAATTTTGAATTCCATGACATGTGATGCAATGTGATGTCTTATGGATGCAATACATATATACAAAGTCCTAGGTTAAAGGTATATGCAAGCAGTTAGGGTCTACCCATCCCAATAGGTATGTACTAAGGTTAGTTGTACCTGCAGAATAAGGTTCTAAAAAAGTTCCCAAAGTCATTAGTCCATCTTTCGGATATTATCAATTTCCCAATTGACTCGGTGGTTAATAATATTCTCAAGAGAATCTCTTTTGAATGTAGTATCGCGTAGCAACCATTTTGGAATTACTCCCTCATAGTTCCCGCACTACGTCCTAGATAAGGCCAAAGTGGTGTTAAGGTACTACGGTCCCCAGTATCACAGACTCCAATCGACCATGGAAAAAGTTTTCACGATTACTCGTTCAACCGAACCATTTTCGAAAGGGTCTCAACTGAGCGGTGATTCTCGAGTCAGCTTGGTCGGGATTCAACTCCCTATAAGCCTCATCGAATATATCCCCATCCTATAATAAGGTCACTCAAGTCCGGGTGTAGGACTTATCTCACAATAACGGGGTACCCCCCAAACAAGGCACAATAATAATATATACAAGAGAATAAATAATGTAAAAGCATGCAATAAACAAAATAGGGGTAACCCTTGAAATTATGGTCGTCCCCAGTGAAGTCGCCATTTTCTGTTGCGGTGGAAATAGGATATCAAACTATTAATTAGTTTGAATCACAATTCTTGATTCATAACCGCTCTTTGATTTATCCGAAGGAAAAGGTCAAAAGAGAGAAAACCTATTTTTACATCGTAAACACAATGCGGGGAGAGACCTAGGTAAGGGGTTGGTTAAGCTTAGGGAAGGTACTAGCACCCTAAACTTCTGTAGTACTCTACAGGAACCTTTTGTTTATTGTATGCTTTTTTTATTTTTATTTATTATCTGCTTTAATATATATTGAGCTAAGGGATACAGTGACCTAAAGACCTAAGGGTTAGTCCTAAGTTTACTCGGCAAGATGTTGCATCTTGTGCCTACGTATCCTGGATAGGGAATGGAATCAGAGTAATCGTAGTTCCCCTAATTAGGGAGGTTAGAAACTTCTTGACTGTGGTCAAGGTTTCGATAGGGAGTAAGCATTTCTTAAGGAAACGCTTACGTGGAGTCTTTGAAACTCCAATTTCTATGTTAAAGTTGTTGAATTGAAATTAGGGTTAAATTAGGGATTCCACGGCGGGAAACCCTAAACAGAGTACGGCGACTCTTTGACCTAATGCTAGGGTAAATGGTAAGCTAATTAGGGTTTTGAAATGGTTGAAACTAGGGTTATTGACTCGGCGGTCAAACTGTTAATCCTAATTCCTTCGGAGGGAAATATAACGGTAAAACATGCAAACATGGCAAATTATTATACGACAAAATTAAAATACGGAAAAATAAAGAAAGCGGTAAAAGAAGCATCACGACGATCACTCGCGTAAATTACAAATCCCAAAAAAATGCAAAAATAAAAATAACTGCGATCATGGCCTCGCATAAATTACATCCATGAAACAAAAAAATAGTACGAACAAATGAAATATTGAGGAGCTGCAACGAACAAACTAATGAGGGTTAGACGAAAATGAAGCGGCTAAATCAAAAACTTTATTTTTTTGAATTTATTTAAAGGGAAGAATTAATTTTTTCATTTAAAAGGAGAACTTAATTTGGTTTTAATGTTTTTATTTAAAAATTAGTTTTAATTTGATTAAAAAAATGCTTTAATTTTAAGGTTTTTGATGAAAAAAGTTAGTTTTAATTTTTGTAAAATGTTTTAATTTTAATGTTTACACAATGTTTTAAATTTTAAAGCAAAAAACGTTTTACTTTTTAAAGTTAAAAAATGTTTTTTAAATTTATTTTTAAAAATGATTTTTAATTTTAAGTTTTAAATATGAGTCTTAATTTTAAAAACAAGGTTTAATTTTAATTTTATGATTTTAGCTTTAAAAATGGTTTAATTTCTTTTTTTTTATAAATATTTTAATTAACTTAAGTAAACTAAGTTAATGAGATTAACAATTAGAAATATTTTGATTTTAACAGTTGTCATTAACCTGCATTATGAAAATTATATACTACAGTAATAATAAAATACTAATAACAATATAATAATAATACAAATAAATAAAAGAATAGGAGGAAGAAAATGAGAAATAAAAGGGGGATTATCATGTTACTGAACGTGTTTTTTAGGTTTTTCATCTTTAACCCTTCTTCTTCATAGCGGCGGCGGCTCCCCCATTGATGAAGTTTTGAAGCTTTTTCTTTTCCTTTTGCATGACTGTTCTTGCATCTTCTTCTTCCTTGCTTCGCCATAATCTTCTCTTTTTCCTGTAAAAAAAAAAAGAATAACAGAAACCAAATGTGATATTGACGAAATCTTACGAGTTATGATTTGTTGGTGATTCTGCCGGTGATGAAGCTTTGAAGGTTTTGTCAAAAATCTCCCCTCTTTTGATAAGTCGTGAGAACGACCGCTGTTTTTCTCTTTTGTCTCCTCCTTCCTTTCTCAAACACAATTTATGTTTATATAGGTAACAAATTAGGGTTAACTCTAACCTAATGCCCACTTTAAAGTCCAACTTAAATAATTAGTCAAAGCTAAAAAAACAAACTAAAACAAACTTAAAAGAATAAAATCTTTTCTAATATTTTTAATTTTATGATTTTTGGATGTTTTTATGAATAATATGGAAAAAAGTAAAAAAAATAATATTTTTTAAAAAATAATTTAAATAAAATACGAAAATAATAATTAAATAATAAAAAAAACTATTTTTGTTATTTTTTTTATGAAAATAGAAAAGTTAGATTAAAAATAAAAGAAAAACAAAAAATGAAGAAGGTGGGATTCGAACTCTCAACCTCTCACACTCATAACTCCTTACATAGGGTCTCTTGCCAATTGTGCTATTTTATTCATTCAAAATAAAGTGGCACTAGAAACCCTGTAAACTAAAAGAGCGCACCACATGATATTTTCTTGCAATAATCAAACAACTGCATCACCCGTTAGTGGTTAGTTTAAACGCAATGCACAATGAAATGGGATGCAAGATGAAACGACTAATCTTAGGGCAAAATTTGGGGTATTACAGACTCCAAGTCCCTTAGGAGAGGAGCTGAGCTACTTGAACAACACTTTAATCAAGCCCTCATACAAGACTTTAAGTTAAGCCTCTTAGTTTGGACATTGGTTGTATCCCTTAGGAGAGATATTAGATATGGTGGTCCCAGTGGATAGTACAATCATATTACCCTTAGGGAGGCAAGGATCTTCCTAGGGAAGTCTAACATATTCATATTTCCTTAAGAGCTGCTATGGATCCTCTCATGCAAGTCTAACGAGATCGTATTGCCTAAGAAGGTGGTAAGGATCTTCTTATGGAAGTCCATCATTTTTGTATTGCCTAAAAAGGCGCTAAGGATTATTCCATAGGAGTCCAACATAGTTGTATTTCCTGGGAATGGAGAAAGGATCTTCCAGTGGAAGTCCAACATACATGATACTGTAACTAAAGTGTTCTCCCTGCTCATAAACATTCAAAAGTTTGTACATAGGTGTTCGAATTGTAGTTAAAGGGGGGGGGGGGGGGGGGGGGAGGGGGTTGTTATCGTCTCCACATGGATTGTTCGATGTCTAATGCTTGTCGTTCAATAGTTTACCGTTCTAAGAAAAAGGGTTTTCAAATTTTGTTTCATAAATTGTCACGATTTTTAGTAGCAAAGCTTATAAATTCTAAAGTGTTTAATTAACAAAGTATAACAAAAGTATTTTTCATCTACCCTAACTTATACATATTATTTCAGTCTTGCATGTGAAGTCGGATCCGATTAATATCATCTCGTATTCTCTCAATATCGTCTATCTCTAGAGCGGCATCGTGAGAAATACCGTATTCATTGTTACACGATCTCTCCATATAATAACCAATATAGTAAGCTTTAAGTTCAATACAAAGCAAATATCAACCATGGACCAATCTCTCCAATCTATAAATCGATAGGTGAATATTTTAGGTCAAGTTCCATAAAATATATGAAATCGCCTAGCGAACACTTCTTTGCCCTGCGAGCCTCTTTGCTACAAGTTCGCACAATGAACTTATAGTCTTTTACTTACTGACATCCAAGGTTTCCTCCTTGCTGGGACCTTGTTCAAACTTCGCACAACGAACACTCGCTACAAGTTCGTCCAACGAACTTAGAGTCTTTTTCTTTCTGCCTCTAATTGAGATGGTTTGCTGGGGCTTCACTGCTACTTCGTCGAGCGAATATTCGTTGGCTGCTCGTTGTTGTTTGCCCAGCGAACATGCTGAATCTTCACATTTTCCTTGGCTTCCTTGTCAATTTTCCTTGTGTCTTACTCTTTGATGGTTTATGCCTAAATTATGCACAATAACACACAAATCAAAGAAACCAAAGGTATTTGCAAAATATTTGAAGAATAGCATAGAACCATGAAATAAATCCATTGAAACATAAGAAATGAGATGAAAAATGCCAATTATAATGGATCAATTTAAAGCATGTTTGGCATTCAACAATAGACAGGTGATATGACCCTTCAAAAATTACAAATAGTCTAATTGTAATAATATTTCAAACGGATAGAGTTCCAAGTCGTCCATCCAACTCTTGCAGCTTGTATCAATACTAGGAGCGACAAGAGTCTTTTGAATTACTCTCCAATTAAACCTTTTTGTATTTGAAATGACGAGTTTGTACATGAGGTATGTTCTAAAATTATGCTCCTTAGGAACATGTTCTACTTCAAAAGATGTAAAGCATGTTGATAAGTTTCGTACCTTATGGATAAATTTTATCATTTGTTGTTCTTTGGCCTGGTACTTACTGGCGACTTGGTTGACGACTAGCTGGGAGTCACTTTTTTCCTTCAACTTAGAGGCACCCATTTCTAGGGAGAGAATTATGCTGGCGATGTGAGCTTCGTATTTTTCTTGGTTATTGTTGGTTTTGCATTCATACTTTAAGGCTTGTTCGATCAATATGTCGACATATGACAACTTTCTTAGTAAGTGTACTAATATAGTCGAATTAATAAAATTAAATTCGACTCCACATGGGTTGAAAATTCAAACAAGGTGATAATCATGCGATTTAGCTAAAATAAGGGGGGTTTCAATAATGATTGGTATGGAAAATAAGTACAAGAATAACTTGAATTAAAGTTTCGACAATAAAGAGCTATTAGATCTTTATTTGAATGCCTTATTTATACCCATTGATGAATACGTATCACTTGAATAGCAATTATTCTATAATAATACAGAGAATAAACATGACCACTGTACCCAATTCCTTGGTATACAACTCACTAGCTGAGACTACAACTCCCTAATTTCTTAGGCAAACTTAAAGTAAAATTAGGCATTAGCCGTAACTTACAATTACCTATCCCTACTTAATTACTAAGTTGAACAATAGTTCTAATTCAGATATGTAGACTTAGGATAAATAATCTATACTCATCTAAAATCACTCCGTGCACTCGTTACCACACAAAGAGTAGTAAGAATAAGAATAATTGAATAATAATTAAAAAATAAAGGAATTCAAATGATATCAAACATTCATATGATCCACAGAGTATACTTAGGTTCATCTCTAAAGACCTAATTAAATAAGTTTAGCTACTCATAGTCAAACAAATAATTACCATGAGTTGATAAGAAGAAACCATGAAAAATGATGGAAAATAATGTCTACAATTGCTCAAAAACTCCAAAACTCCTTGTCATCACTTTCTCGCGTATCATTCATAACCCTAAAAAAGTAGCCACCTTTTTCTATTTAAAGCTGCAAAAAGCGTGTCAGGATTTCGCTCCAAACTCTTCTCTGAAGCTTTTTCCTTTTCGAGTCACTTCCTTATTCCTGGACAAGTGATCAACAAAAACATTTTCAACACACTTTTAATCTTTTATTTCTAAATCAAAAACTGTAGTAACAATATCCAACCAAATATCCTCAACTTAGAATCTCCTTTGTTGAAAAGGTATTTCAACTTTGCATGATCTGTAAAAATCATAACTTTCAAAGCAATTAGATACGCCCAAAAGTTTTCCAATTCAAATAATATGGCTAGTAATTCCTTTTCACTAGTGGTGTAATTCACTTGATTTTAGTTAAAATACTTACTAGCGTAGTAAATACCATGGAAAAATTTCTCGTGGCATTGACCAAAAACTGCTCCTATTATGTAATCGCTCGAGTCACACATTAGCTCAAACGCAAGTTCCCAACTTGGAGTGACAATTACGGGTGCAGTTACTAGATTCTCTTTAATGTTAGAAAAATATTTAAAACACTCATTGTCATACCTCAAAAAATGAGAACGACCTCACAAGCGCAAATTGCACGCTCGCGAGATGGACTTAACAGAGTCCTCACCGATCTTTATTTATTACCATGGAGGGAAAGAGAAAATATCGAATAAAACCCCTAAAATAAAGACAAGGATATGGTCATCACAACCAACATCAGGGTTCGGGAGTCGGTTACGCAAGGGGAAGGTATTAGCGTCCCTTACGTATGTTGTACTCAACGGGAACTGTTAGGTTAGTTGTGCGTGTTAGTGTTTTCTTAAAAGTTTGGTTTCTCGAGTTATTAAGGGAAAGAAATAGGAAAATGAGTTTTTTATTAGGGTAAAGAATAAAGTGACCTAAAAATGTTTTTATTACTAGAGGGTCTGGCAAGATTTTGCAATCCGCTCCTACGTATCTCAAAAGAGAAATCAAAACACACATATTTCTGGGTAAAAAAAGTTTGTTTGTTGGTTGATTTTAGTGAAAGTTATCTTGTATTAGTCAATGTAAAACATTGTTTTATCCAACACAGATGAAGAGCGAATGTTTACACCACTTTGAATGAATTTACAAATCACATACACGCCACTTATCAGTTAAGTCAACTCAATGATTGTGGATGAAGCATTGATCTGCATCATCTTAATACAAAATGTCTTTCATTTTTGAAAAGATTTTTAGGGTTGTGCCAAAAGGTAAAAAAATTTGAATGAGTTAGATGTATTTTAGATTAAAAAAGAAGATTATTTTTATTCGAATTTCACTAAAGACTATGGGTAGAGGTGAATATTTCAAACTACCAAGTCAAACGTCTTGTGTCCAAAATACTCAGAGTGAGGGTAGGAAAGCTCCATTCTCGCTCCTTCTCCACCACTTAAGGCTCGTGGCGCGCAATCCTAATCGCATTTTTAGAGTGTTTTAAATTTGATTGAGAAAATAGCTTGATGTTGGATCAAGCTTTTATTCATGATTATGAAAAGTGTTTGAAGTGATTGGAAGTTTTGAAAATGGTTTGACTGGGAGGTGGAAAAAGTTGACGGTTTTGAAAAAAGTTTGATAATAGAATGTGGTGGAAGGGTGACCAATTAGTGTTGACCAATGTTTTTGAAAATGAAACTTGGTGTTGAACAAGTTCTTTGATATTTTTTTTAAAAGATTGATTTTATATATTTTTTTTATCTAATTAACACAAACAAAAAGATGACACAATTTCAAACAAGGGATGGAGATACATTTTGACAATTAGAGGACTATAATAAAATGTGATAAAACTAGCTAAATAACAATATTAAACAAGTTAAACAACAAAATAATAAATAAAAGTAAAAATAACAATAAATAAGTTGTAAAAATAAATTAGATAATAGAAACACATTATAAATTTAAAACATTAAAAGAAAAATATTTAGATTTTTTTTTTGAATTAATATTACTATATTTTTTATATTTATTTATATCTTTATTTTTTAAATAAAAAAAGAGAAAAATTTATATCTAAATGAGCCTACTAAAATAAATATATTTATTTAATTAACTAATTTTTCAAACCTAATGTTAAAGTCTTTATTTATATATAAAAGATCAAAATGAAAATGAATAGTCCTAAGAAATTCTTATTATTTTTACTATTTTTATATTTTTTTTATTTAAAAAACTTAAAAAAACAAAATAAGAAAAATCCTAATTACTAAAAAAAGAAAAAATCTAATGGGCTAGGGGTTTAAAATCAACCCAGGGTGTTGCAAGCCTATATGAGGCGCTGGTTGGGCAGAGGTGTGGGTCGGGTCACCCCCTGATCCGGTTCGGCCCATATTTGAAGGAAACAAGGTTGAAAAAAAGCCCTAAAAAAGCAAGAATGAAGCAGCCGTTACGTTTTTTAAAGACACGATCTTCAACTCCTCCTAGTGAAAATGAAAAAAAGCAGAAACGAAGAAAAAACTCTCATCAGCTTCACGTTGTCGACATTTCTCTTTTTTGATCACTCATTCTCGCTCTCTTCTCTCTCGCCCTTACTCTCTGTAAATCTTCGGACCACCCAGACAGTGGAACCATGAAAACAAAACCTTACAAATCGAAATGGAAATAGAAGAATCCGAACCTTCTGCTCTTTCCACAAAATCTAAATTGTACACCCTAAAAATGGATTTGAGTTTCTGTTTCGAATGCTCCCTCACAAACATATGGAAAGCATAACTCAAAGTAAAATAACAACAACCGACATATGAAGTTTTTACCCAGAAGAAAATTTGCGAGAAGGGTTCTACAGATATGAGCCTCTTGATACTCTTCCCTTATTCTACTGATATGAGTGCTTCTATTTTTTTGTTGTGGTTCTTTGGGCTTGATTAAGGGTATGATGGTTATTGTGATGAGTATGAGGGTGACTTTTTTTTTTTACTATGGCTAGGATTTCTTTGTGTTTGAGACTGCTAAAACTTTGTGTGCAATGTATGCTGCAACTAGGTTTGTTGATGATGGCTCCCTCTTTTCTATTTCAATTGCTCTAATTTATAGTAGAGAGATTAGGTTTTTTTAATGTTGTATTGCTGCTAAGTTTTGCTAAAATGATGGAGCCTTACTCATGCTTTCAAGATTCCAAAAATTGTTTTTGCCAAAATGGTGAAACTCTTTTAGAAATGCGATTTTTAAAACTTTTTCTTTGTCTTTGTTGTGAAATAACAGTAAAAAATTCTGTTGAAAAAAATGTTGTCACAATAGGAACCATCTTGCTTTCCCTCTTCTCTTTTTGAATCTTTGAATTTGGGTGATGCAAGTTGAAAATTGATTTGAATGGAGTTTTGATTCTTCTTCTTTGCGTAATAAGTTTTGGATCATGACTAGAAACTTGGCTCAATGGAGAAGTTTTTGGAGATGAAACAAGGGTGACAAGTGCAAGAAGAGAAAGATCTTAAAGAAGGCTTTTCATGATAGTTTATGATTTTAGGTCTAGGTATTGATCACGTAAAAAATGTGTTCATGATGTACCTATGTAAATTCTTTACAATCAATAGTTGAAAAAAATGAGAAGGAAAAACAAGATGAACACCTAAAACATATAGGTGTATGCATGAGTGAATCACATAGTGGTAGGGAATTAGAAACTAAAATTTAAATGAATGACATGGCTTAATGGATGAGTAAATTACACAATGGTTCAAACTTCCTAAGGATATTTTTTTAGAAATAAAGCTTGAAAAAGACACTAGTAATTAACTTGTTAGAAAAACCAAACACTTAATCAAAAGTGAAGCCTAACTAAAACAAGAACAAGACAAAATAAAACTCCCATGAACTTAATGACGTGTGATACAAATGTATGCAATGGTATGGAAATTCAAAAGAATGAAAACTCACAAATGAAAATAATTAACTCCTACTCTTGACTTATGCATAAAAATGAAATTTATGACCATATAAAATAAACATAAACTGATCCAGATGAACATACAGATGAATGACTTTAAGTGGATGAAATGCACATGACTGATTTTTAGGAAGGGGAAAATTTAAGGTATAACAGTTGCCCCTATTTAAATATCTTTACCAGATAGCAGGAGTGATAATTATCCTCATGAGATCAAGGAGAAAGGTATTTAAATACAGAAGACCTGGAATTTTGCCCCTAGATGTGATGACATGTTATGATATGGACTTATTTTTAGTTTGTTGGGGGATATGATGGGAGATGAAATGAAACCTAGCATGATTTTCTTAGGATAGATGACAGACAAACCTGTGGGGAATGATGGAGACATATGGGTGTAGACTCGCTGGGGATGACAAATTGCTGGGAAAAAGGACATTGGGGAAGATTTGAATTAGCTTTATCAAATAGGTTCATACATGACCTGACGACACTTTAGAATATAGCTGACAATTATAGAGTCTTCTTACTATAAGATCATCCATACGAAATAATACATTGGAGTCTTCTTACTAAAGAATCATCCACACAAATAAGACTATGACGATTCTTTAAGAAGAAATCAAGCAAAACAAAAATCATTGGGTTTTCCAACAAGAATAAGATCCAAGCTTCTGAAAATTCCTTAAAATGAAGAGTCGCTTACGACTTTCTAGGAACCATTAAGAAAAATACAGTAGTCAAACTCTTTGTATGTGCCAACAACAATTAGAATAGACCGCAAGAATCGTTATGACCGGTGTAACACCCTTTTCTACCGCAAAAATATAATGGTAAATCATTCACATTTATCAGAGTAATATTTTAAACATAATAAAAATCACCTCAAAGGGCATACATTTCTCAATAATTCAAATCAAAGTCAATGCTCCGTAAACAACGGATTTTCCTAAAATTGCTCAAATGGCAGCGAAACTCAAAAAGGCAAATCCAAAGTTTTCCTTACACAACAACATAATCAAAGTAACAATAATCAATAAAACATGGTTTAACTCAAAGACCCCAACCCGATGTTATGTAACACCCCACTTCCCAAAACAAATAAAATATGAATAACATAATAAAAATCAGAGTTTCCTTCCCAAGTGGGATATCACATAAAAATCACGTTTCCTTATAAAAAAGGTTTTTCTCCAAATACAGCGGAATATTTAAATAATACAATTAAATAAAAATTTTGATACGTTCGCAGGAAAAAAATAGGAGTTCAACATGAAACAATAAAAATGCCCAAGTCCCGTGCTACGTATCAGAGCATCCTAGACTCGATAGTCACACCAATATCCAAGCTAGCTAAGCACCTGTATTATCTGTACTTCCGAAGAAGCACAGACCACAACAACAACAAGGGGTGAGAAATCATGATCAAAAATATAATGGTAATGTAATACATGTAATAAGGCAGTAAAACACACCAACACATCAATTATTCACCCCAACAACACCATATAACGAACCTACTGTTCAAATTACAATATAACATATTATAATGCAATTATGCAACTCAACACCATGCATGCGGTACCGACTCATTGGTTCATTCAATCGAACCTGGATAGATCACTTACGCTCCTCCTGAGACATGATCTATCCCCCACCATTCTCCACAAAGGAGTACGGATGAATCACTTACGCTCCTCCTGAGACATGATTCATCCCACCAAAACACCATGATATGCAAGACACCAATGCATAATTATTATATTCTGGCACGCTAAGTGCACACGATCCTCCTGATCATATCATCATACAACAATGCATATGTATAGATATATTACACCAACACCATATAAATCAATCAGATAGTAAACGAATTCATACTATCACACCGGATATAACTACGTCCCCCCCCCCACTCGGGGATACACGATCCTACTGATCACTACACACATATACATTACTAATTGCTCACCAACAATATTAAGGGAAACGCGTACTATCCCCAAGTACACAAGTTATATCCCATACTCATCATTTTCACACTACAGCAAGGCTAGAAGGATCACACGAGACCAATTCAGACATCTCACCAAAAGTCTCTGAGGTTACTCAGAACCTCCCTAAACCAACACCTCAGCCTATACACCAAAATCAATAATTCATCAACGTCAATCCACAATCACAAACATGCCAATAGATATTATACTTACCAATTATCCTATAATTTCTACTCTAGAACCGACATTACGGTACATTACCGATATTTCAGAGTCACTCTGAATCTCACCAAGGTCCTAACCATAGTCATTAACGACGCTATAGGGAAACAACACATAACTTTTCCCAAAGCTATAATCACGGTCATTGCCAACACTACGGTAACAACACATAATCTCATCAGCTTTATATTCCTAGTTACTATCAACACTACAGTAACATCAACAATCCAACAAAATGGATCAATACTACAGTAACATCATCACCATATATATATATACCCCAAAATGCATCATCAGCATTCATCAATCCCCCAACATCAACAATAATCATAGCATGCCAATATAAAACTTTATATAACGATAAATTCCTACGGGGTTAAGGAATCCCCTCTACCCTATACATGTATAAACCATTCCCAATCAAATTTCTCCCCCCTTACCTTGACAATTGGTCGATCGATAGAATTCCTCCTAGAATTGGTCTCTTGGCCTTCTCCTTCCTCTTCCGTTCTTCGTTCCCTTTTTCCTTCGTTCTTTTTCACTTTCCTCGTTCTTTCCTCTTCTCTCTTTCTATCGCTCTTTTTTCTCAATTTTCTAAAATGTATCGTAACTCTCCTAACCCCTCATATTCTATTTCCCTTTTTAATTATTCTAATCCCAATAATAATAACTAATAAAATAATATAATATTAATAATCTTAATAATAATAATAATACTAATATAATCTTACTAATATTAATAATACCACATATTAATAATAATAATAATAATAATAATAATAATAATAATAATAATAATAATATTAATAATTCTAATAATAATAATAATGATAATAATAATAATAATCTTAATAATAATAATACTATTAATAATAACAATAATAATAATATTATTATCTCTCCAATAATCATAATAATACTTTTAATAATAATAATAATAATAACACTAATAATAATAATAGTAATAATAATAATAATAATAATACTATTATTATTATCACACCAATATCCCACGCCTATGGTAATCCCTTTCCTCTCCATTCCAACTTTTCTAATATCTCCTTGCTACCCCTTCATATTTCCTTCCTCACGGTTTCTATCGTGACTTTTCATATTTCCATTCTAACTTCCCAATAACCCTTTCACCTCTTATTTTACTTATTCCAACCACTAATATTCCCAATAATAATTCTAATAATAATAATTATAATAATCATTATAATAATAATAATAATATAATATAATATAATACTATTATAATATTATAGTAATATTCAACATAATAATAATAATAGTGATACACCCAACAATAATTATAATTATAATAATAATAATATTATCACACCAATAATAATAATAATATTAATAAAAATAATATAATAATAATATAATAATACTAATATTATTATTTCACCAAAATAATAATAATATTAATAATAGTAACAAATATAATAAATATAATAATAATAATAACACCCCCACCAATGTTACTATTATTTTTATATTACTATATTTCACACCAAAATATCACCAATAGTCCTCCCACATTAGGGACACCCACCAAACATCATCAAATACACCCCCACCAAAGGGCACACCAACATATAATTTTTAAAATAATAATAAAGTGACTAAATAATTAAAATGGGTGTTACAACTCTCCCCCACTTTAATTATTTTCGTCCTCGAAAATTACCTGATGGAAATAGCTCCGGATACGCTTCTCGCATCCTGCTTTCCAACTCCCAGGTCACACTGCCTCCTGCAGCACCTCCCCAAGCTACCTTCACCAAAGGTATCTCTTTCCCTCGGAGCTGTTTCATCTTACGGTCCTCGATCCTCAACGGCATCGTCTCAATAGTAAGATTCTCCCGAACCTGAACATCATCTCTCTGAATCACATGAGATGGATCAGAAACATATTTTCGCAATTGCGACACATGAAACACATCATGTAGATTCGACAACTCCGGCGGCAACGCCACCCTATAGGCCACAGCACCAACTCTTTGCAAAATTTCATAAGGTCCAATAAACTTAGGATCCAGCTTCTTGGACTTCAACGCCCGACCCACACCAGTCATCGGGTTAACTCTTAGGAATACGTGATCACCTACACAGAATTCCAACTCTTTCCTCCGATTATCATGATAACTCTTCTGCCTACTCTGAGACACTTTCATTTTCTCACGAATCATCTGAATCGTCTCAGTAGTCTGCTGAACAATTTCTGGTCCAAGCACCACACTCTCACCGGTCTCATACCAACACAGAGGAGTCCTACACCTCCTCCCATACAAAGCTTCAAAGGGTGCCATTCCAATACTCGAATGGTAACTATTATTGTACGTGAATTCAATCAATGATAAATGAGTGTCCCACGCACCACCCTTTTCCAATACACAAGCTCTTAATAAATCCTCAAGCGACTGAATAGTCCTTTCCGATTGACCATCAGTTTGTGGATGATAAGCTGAACTTAATTTCAACTTAGTACCCAAAGCTTCTTGCAAGCTCTTCCAAAATTCTGAAGTAAACCTCGGATCTCTATCCGACACAATACTGGACGGAACACCATGTAACTTCACAATTACCCGAATATAAATCTCCGCCAGCTTCGTCAACGGAAAACTAATATTAATTGGCACAAAGTGTGCAGACTTCGTTAACCGATCCACAATCACCCATATAGCATCAAAACCTCTCGCCGTATTTGGCAATCCTGTAACAAAGTCCATAGAAATGCAATCCCATTTCCAAACCGGAATTTCCAACGGTTGCATAAATCCAGAAGGTCTCTGGTGTTCTACCTTCGATTTCTGACACGTCAAACAGGCATAAACAAATTGAGCAATGTCTCTTTTCATACCAGACCACCAAAATAATTTCTTTAAATCATGATACATCTTCGTAGCTCCGGGATGAATACTCAGATTACTACGGTGTCCTTCACTCAAAATCAGCTTTTTCAGTTCCTCATCATCTGGTACACAAATCCTGCCTCTAAATCTCAACACACCTGTACTATCCAATTTAAAGTCACTATCGGAGTCACTTCCTACTCCAGGCATCAAATCTACCAATTTCACATCCAACTTCTGATTCTCTCTAATCATATCCAAGAAGTCATTATTTACCTGCAACATACCCAACATTACACTCTCTGCAGTAGTTTCACAAACCATGCTCAAATCTCTGAATTGTTCAATTAACTCAATTTCTTTCACCATCAGAGCTGCCATATGAATTGTCTTTCTACTCAAAGCGTCTGCCACTACATTGGCCTTTCCCGGATGATAACTCAAACTGAAGTCATAATCCTTCAAAAATTCTAACCATCTTCTCTGCCTCATATTCAGCTCTTTCTGATCAAACAGGTATCTCAGACTCTTATGATCACTAAACACTTCAAATCTTGAACCATACAGGTAATGCCTCCAAATTTTCAACACAAAAACAACCGCAGCTAACTCAAGATCATGAGTAGGATAATTTCGCTCATGCACTCTCAGTTGCCGCGAAGCATATGCTACTACCTTACCATTCTGCATAAGAACTCCTCCTAATCCCATCTTAGACGCATCACAGTACACCACAAACGGTTCACTCGGAGTCGGTAACACTAACACCGGTGCCGTAGTCAATCTCTTTTTCAACTCTTCAAAACTTTCTTCACAAGCAGCGTCCCATACGAAAACTTGGTTCTTTCTCGTCAACTGAGTTAATGGCAACGCCAAATTAGAGAACCCTTCAATAAACCTGCGGTAATAACCAGCTAAACCCAGAAAGCTCCTAATTTCTGTCGCTGTCTTCGGCGGTTCCCACTGCAATACTGCACTTACTTTTGACGGATCCACCGCTATTCCATCTTCAGATATTACATGCCCCAAGAAACTCACTCTCTTCAACCAGAAGTCACACTTTGACAGTTTAGCAAATAATTTATTTTCCTTCAACACTTGCAAGGCAATTCTCAAATGTCCTGCATGTTCTTCATCAGATTTAGAATAAATTAATATATCATCAATAAACACTACAATGAATTGATCCAAATAAGAATGGAAAATTCTGTTCATATACTCCATAAATACTCCCGGCGCATTAGTCACTCCAAACGGCATTACAGCATATTCATAATGTCCATATCGAGTTCTAAAAGCAGTCTTCTGAATATCACCTTCTTTTACTCTTATTTGATGATAACCCGACCTTAAGTCAATCTTACTAAACACACGAGCTCCCACCAGCTGGTCCATCAAATCATCAATCCTCGGGAGAGGATACTTATTCTTAATCGTCACTTTATTCAACTGACGGTAATCGATGCACAAACGCATACTACCATCCTTCTTCTTCACCAACAACACTGGAGCTCCCCACGGCGATACACTTGGCCTAATAAACTTTCTATCCAACAATTCTCCAATCTGAGACTTCAACTCAGCCAATTCCACTGCAGACATCCTGTACGGCGCCATAGAAATAGGCCTCGTACCAGGAACAAGATCAATACCAAATTCCACTTCTCGCGTCGGAGGCAATTCCGTAATGTCGTCAGGAAACACTTCCGGAAATTCATTCACCACTGCCAATTCCTCCATTGACACTTTGCTATCCACCGATAAAGTTGCAAATAAAGCAAACACTCTAGTTTCATCTTCCAACAAGGCCCTCAATTCTTTATTAGACAAAGAACTTGCTAAAGCTTCCTCTTCAGGGGTCAAGAACAACAATTCCTTCCGAAAACAGTCGATGTAGACTCGGTTGACCTCTAACCAGTTCATACCCAGAATAACATCCAATTTACCAAGTGGTAGACAAATCAAATCCACTTCAAATTCTCTACCGAAAATAGTCAGCGGACACTTCAGGCATACCAAAGAAGTAGTCACTGAACCTATAGAGGGTGTCTCAATAGTCATTCGTCTCTCCAGAGTAGACGGCACCAATCCTATCCTCTCCACACAATCCACAGAAATAAACGAGTGTGTTGCACCCGTATCAATAATAGCAGTTAAAGGAATATTATTGATAATACAAGTACCTTTGATAACACGCTCATCACTGGCAGCTTGAGTTCCTGCCAAAGCAAACACTTTTCCACCAGCCGGAGACGTCTGAGGCTTCTTCGGCTTCTCACAATGGGTACTGATGTGACCCTTCTCACCACAGTTATAACAGGTCGGCATAGTTGCTCTGCAGTCAGCTATCACATGACCTGGTTTTCCACACTTAAAACACTTTTTGGCTTCATTAGGACAATCATTAGCACGGTGTCCCATACCACCGCACCGAAAACATTTCCCTTCAGCAGATGCTCTCCCATCTCTAGGCTTCTTATCAACAACAGCTTTACGTTTTCCCTTATCATCAGCAACACCATAAGGAGTACCACTAAACCTCTGCTTACCCTTACGGTCATTAACAGCTTTGTAGTGTGCAATCCTTGCCCGGTTATCGTTATCATAGATCCTGCTCCTGCTTACCAGCTCAGGATAGCTCCTGATCTTCTGACAAGCAATCCCCAGCTTAATCTCTGGACGCAGTCCATTCTCAAACTTTAAGCACTTAGAAGTCATTGCCCCTTCCACATTATAGTGAGGACAATACTGCACCAGCTCCTCAAACTTAGCAGCATACTCTGCTACAGTCATACTACCCTGCTTCAGCTCTAAGAATTCAATTTCCTTAGCACTCCGAATATCTTCCGGAAAATACTTCTCCAGAAAACCCTTCCGAACTACCTCCCAAGTAATGGCAGTTCCAGCAGCTTCCAATCTTTGGCGACTATTGTCCCACCAAGCTTCAGCCTCACCCTCCAGCATGTGAGTACCAAACCTCACCTTCTGCTCATCAGTACAATCCATAGTTCTGAAGATTTTCTCAATTGCCTTCAGCCACTTCTGAGCAGCTTCTGGGTCCAGAATTCCTCCTTCAAACGTTGGCGGCTTGTTGCTCCGAAACTGCGCCAAACTCCTGAATTGGGCATCTGCAGTTTGATTCTGATTAGCAACAGCTTGCGCCATTGCTTGCATAGCAGCAGCTAATGCAGCATCGTTCCTTCCTGCCATACTGCTCAAAACATAACAACACCAGGTTAAAAGATATTCAACTACATCATAACGGACAGACTCAACTCGACTCAACAACACTGGCCGGACGGACCGACCTGCTCTGATACCAATTGTAACACCCCACTTCCCAAAACAAATAAAATATGAATAACATAATAAAAATCAGAGTTTCCTTCCCAAGTGGGATATCACATAAAAATCACGTTTCCTTATAAAAAAGGTTTTTCTCCAAATACAGCGGAATATTTAAATAATACAATTAAATAAAAATTTTGATACGTTCGCAGGAAAAAAATAGGAGTTCAACATGAAACAATAAAAATGCCCAAGTCCCGTGCTACGTATCAGAGCATCCTAGACTCGACAGTCACACCAATATCCAAGCTAGCTAAGCACCTGGATTATCTGTACTTCCGAAGAAGCACAGACCACAACAACAACAAGGGGTGAGAAATCATGATCAAAAATATAATGGTAATGTAATACATGTAATAAGGCAGTAAAACACACCAACACATCAATTATTCACCCCAACAACACCATATAACGAACCTACTGTTCAAATTACAATATAACATATTATAATGCAATTATGCAACTCAACACCATGCATGCGGTACCGACTCATTGGTTCATTCAATCGAACCTGGATAGATCACTTACGCTCCTCCTGAGACATGATCTATCCCCCACCATTCTCCACAAAGGAGTACGGATGAATCACTTACGCTCCTCCTGAGACATGATTCATCCCACCAAAACACCATGATATGCAAGACACCAATGCATAATTATTATATTCTGGCACGCTAAGTGCACACGATCCTCCTGATCATATCATCATACAACAATGCATATGTATAGATATATTACACCAACACCATATAAATCAATCAGATAGTAAACGAATTCATACTATCACACCGGATATAACTACGTCCCCCCCCCCCCCCACTCAGGGATACACGATCCTACTGATCACTACACACATATACATTACTAATTGCTCACCAACAATATTAAGGGAAACGCGTACTATCCCCAAGTACACAAGTTATATCCCATACTCATCATTTTCACACTACAGCAAGGCTAGAAGGATCACACGAGACCAATTCAGACATCTCACCAAAAGTCTCTGAGGTTACTCAGAACCTCCCTAAACCAACACCTCAGCCTATACACCAAAATCAATAATTCATCAACGTCAATCCACAATCACAAACATGCCAATAGATATTATACTTACCAATTATCCTATAATTTCTACTCTAGAACCGACATTACGGTACATTACCGACATTTCAGAGTCACTCTGAATCTCACCAAGGTCCTAACCATAGTCATTAACGACGCTATAGGGAAACAACACATAACTTTTCCCAAAGCTATAATCACGGTCATTGCCAACACTACGGTAACAACACATAATCTCATCAGCTTTATATTCCTAGTTACTATCAACACTACAGTAACATCAACAATCCAACAAAATGGATCAATACTACAGTAACATCATCACCATATATATATATACCCCAAAATGCATCATCAGCATTCATCAATCCCCCAACATCAACAATAATCATAGCATGCCAATATAAAACTTTATATAACGATAAATTCCTACGGGGTTAAGGAATCCCCTCTACCCTATACATGTATAAACCATTCCCAATCAAATTTCTCCCCCCTTACCTTGACAATTGGTCGATCGATAGAATTCCTCCTAGAATTGGTCTCTTGGCCTTCTCCTTCCTCTTCCGTTCTTCGTTCCCTTTTTCCTTCGTTCTTTTTCACTTTCCTCGTTCTTTCCTCTTCTCTCTTTCTATCGCTCTTTTTTCTCAATTTTCTAAAATGTATCGTAACTCTCCTAACCCCTCATATTCTATTTCCCTTTTTAATTATTCTAATCCCAATAATAATAACTAATAAAATAATATAATATTAATAATCTTAATAATAATAATAATACTAATATAATCTTACTAATATTAATAATACCACATATTAATAATAATAATAATAATAATAATAATAATATTAATAATTCTAATAATAATAATAATGATAATAATAATAATAATCTTAATAATAATAATACTATTAATAATAACAATAATAATAATATTATTATCTCTCCAATAATCATAATAATACTTTTAATAATAATAATAATAATAACACTAATAATAATAATAGTAATAATAATAATAATAATAATACTATTATTATTATCACACCAATATCCCACGCCTATGGTAATCCCTTTCCTCTCCATTCCAACTTTTCTAATATCTCCTTGCTACCCCTTCATATTTCCTTCCTCACGGTTTCTATCGTGACTTTTCATATTTCCATTCTAACTTCCCAATAACCCTTTCACCTCTTATTTTACTTATTCCAACCACTAATATTCCCAATAATAATTCTAATAATAATAATTATAATAATCATTATAATAATAATAATAATATAATATAATATAATACTATTATAATATTATAGTAATATTCAACATAATAATAATAATAGTGATACACCCAACAATAATTATAATTATAATAATAATAATATTATCACACCAATAATAATAATAATATTAATAAAAATAATATAATAATAATATAATAATACTAATATTATTATTTCACCAAAATAATAATAATATTAATAATAGTAACAAATATAATAAATATAATAATAATAATAACACCCCCACCAATGTTACTATTATTTTTATATTACTATATTTCACACCAAAATATCACCAATAGTCCTCCCACATTAGGGACACCCACCAAACATCATCAAATACACCCCCACCAAAGGGCACACCAACATATAATTTTTAAAATAATAATAAAGTGACTAAATAATTAAAATGGGTGTTACAACTCTCCCCCACTTTAATTATTTTCGTCCTCGAAAATTACCTGATGGAAATAGCTCCGGATACGCTTCTCGCATCCTGCTTTCCAACTCCCAGGTCACACTGCCTCCTGCAGCACCTCCCCAAGCTACCTTCACCAAAGGTATCTCTTTCCCTCGGAGCTGTTTCATCTTACGGTCCTCGATCCTCAACGGCATCGTCTCAATAGTAAGATTCTCCCGAACCTGAACATCATCTCTCTGAATCACATGAGATGGATCAGAAACATATTTTCGCAATTGCGACACATGAAACACATCATGTAGATTCGACAACTCCGGCGGCAACGCCACCCTATAGGCCACAGCACCAACTCTTTGCAAAATTTCATAAGGTCCAATAAACTTAGGATCCAGCTTCTTGGACTTCAACGCCCGACCCACACCAGTCATCGGGTTAACTCTTAGGAATACGTGATCACCTACACAGAATTCCAACTCTTTCCTCCGATTATCATGATAACTCTTCTGCCTACTCTGAGACACTTTCATTTTCTCACGAATCATCTGAATCGTCTCAGTAGTCTGCTGAACAATTTCTGGTCCAAGCACCACACTCTCACCGGTCTCATACCAACACAGAGGAGTCCTACACCTCCTCCCATACAAAGCTTCAAAGGGTGCCATTCCAATACTCGAATGGTAACTATTATTGTACGTGAATTCAATCAATGATAAATGAGTGTCCCACGCACCACCCTTTTCCAATACACAAGCTCTTAATAAATCCTCAAGCGACTGAATAGTCCTTTCCGATTGACCATCAGTTTGTGGATGATAAGCTGAACTTAATTTCAACTTAGTACCCAAAGCTTCTTGCAAGCTCTTCCAAAATTCTGAAGTAAACCTCGGATCTCTATCCGACACAATACTGGACGGAACACCATGTAACTTCACAATTACCCGAATATAAATCTCCGCCAGCTTCGTCAACGGAAAACTAATATTAATTGGCACAAAGTGTGCAGACTTCGTTAACCGATCCACAATCACCCATATAGCATCAAAACCTCTCGCCGTATTTGGCAATCCTGTAACAAAGTCCATAGAAATGCAATCCCATTTCCAAACCGGAATTTCCAACGGTTGCATAAATCCAGAAGGTCTCTGGTGTTCTACCTTCGATTTCTGACACGTCAAACAGGCATAAACAAATTGAGCAATGTCTCTTTTCATACCAGACCACCAAAATAATTTCTTTAAATCATGATACATCTTCGTAGCTCCGGGATGAATACTCAGATTACTACGGTGTCCTTCACTCAAAATCAGCTTTTTCAGTTCCTCATCATCTGGTACACAAATCCTGCCTCTAAATCTCAACACACCTGTACTATCCAATTTAAAGTCACTATCGGAGTCACTTCCTACTCCAGGCATCAAATCTACCAATTTCACATCCAACTTCTGATTCTCTCTAATCATATCCAAGAAGTCATTATTTACCTGCAACATACCCAACATTACACTCTCTGCAGTAGTTTCACAAACCATGCTCAAATCTCTGAATTGTTCAATTAACTCAATTTCTTTCACCATCAGAGCTGCCATATGAATTGTCTTTCTACTCAAAGCGTCTGCCACTACATTGGCCTTTCCCGGATGATAACTCAAACTGAAGTCATAATCCTTCAAAAATTCTAACCATCTTCTCTGCCTCATATTCAGCTCTTTCTGATCAAACAGGTATCTCAGACTCTTATGATCACTAAACACTTCAAATCTTGAACCATACAGGTAATGCCTCCAAATTTTCAACACAAAAACAACCGCAGCTAACTCAAGATCATGAGTAGGATAATTTCGCTCATGCACTCTCAGTTGCCGCGAAGCATATGCTACTACCTTACCATTCTGCATAAGAACTCCTCCTAATCCCATCTTAGACGCATCACAGTACACCACAAACGGTTCACTCGGAGTCGGTAACACTAACACCGGTGCCGTAGTCAATCTCTTTTTCAACTCTTCAAAACTTTCTTCACAAGCAGCGTCCCATACGAAAACTTGGTTCTTTCTCGTCAACTGAGTTAATGGCAACGCCAAATTAGAGAACCCTTCAATAAACCTGCGGTAATAACCAGCTAAACCCAGAAAGCTCCTAATTTCTGTCGCTGTCTTCGGCGGTTCCCACTGCAATACTGCACTTACTTTTGACGGATCCACCGCTATTCCATCTTCAGATATTACATGCCCCAAGAAACTCACTCTCTTCAACCAGAAGTCACACTTTGACAGTTTAGCAAATAATTTATTTTCCTTCAACACTTGCAAGGCAATTCTCAAATGTCCTGCATGTTCTTCATCAGATTTAGAATAAATTAATATATCATCAATAAACACTACAATGAATTGATCCAAATAAGAATGGAAAATTCTGTTCATATACTCCATAAATACTCCCGGCGCATTAGTCACTCCAAACGGCATTACAGCATATTCATAATGTCCATATCGAGTTCTAAAAGCAGTCTTCTGAATATCACCTTCTTTTACTCTTATTTGATGATAACCCGACCTTAAGTCAATCTTACTAAACACACGAGCTCCCACCAGCTGGTCCATCAAATCATCAATCCCCGGGAGAGGATACTTATTCTTAATCGTCACTTTATTCAACTGACGGTAATCGATGCACAAACGCATACTACCATCCTTCTTCTTCACCAACAACACTGGAGCTCCCCACGGCGATACACTTGGCCTAATAAACTTTCTATCCAACAATTCTCCAATCTGAGACTTCAACTCAGCCAATTCCACTGCAGACATCCTGTACGGCGCCATAGAAATAGGCCTCGTACCAGGAACAAGATCAATACCAAATTCCACTTCTCGCGTCGGAGGCAATTCCGTAATGTCGTCAGGAAACACTTCCGGAAATTCATTCACCACTGCCAATTCCTCCATTGACACTTTGCTATCCACCGATAAAGTTGCAAATAAAGCAAACACTCTAGTTTCATCTTCCAACAAGGCCCTCAATTCTTTATTAGACAAAGAACTTGCTAAAGCTTCCTCTTCAGGGGTCAAGAACAACAATTCCTTCCGAAAACAGTCGATGTAGACTCGGTTGACCTCTAACCAGTTCATACCCAGAATAACATCCAATTTACCAAGTGGTAGACAAATCAAATCCACTTCAAATTCTCTACCGAAAATAGTCAGCGGACACTTCAGGCATACCAAAGAAGTAGTCACTGAACCTATAGAGGGTGTCTCAATAGTCATTCGTCTCTCCAGAGTAGACGGCACCAATCCTATCCTCTCCACACAATCCACAGAAATAAACGAGTGTGTTGCACCCGTATCAATAATAGCAGTTAAAGGAATATTATTGATAATACAAGTACCTTTGATAACACGCTCATCACTGGCAGCTTGAGTTCCTGCCAAAGCAAACACTTTTCCACCAGCCGGAGACGTCTGAGGCTTCTTCGGCTTCTCACAATGGGTACTGATGTGACCCTTCTCACCACAGTTATAACAGGTCGGCATAGTTGCTCTGCAGTCAGCTATCACATGACCTGGTTTTCCACACTTAAAACACTTTTTGGCTTCATTAGGACAATCATTAGCACGGTGTCCCATACCACCGCACCGAAAACATTTCCCTTCAGCAGATGCTCTCCCATCTCTAGGCTTCTTATCAACAACAGCTTTACGTTTTCCCTTATCATCAGCAACACCATAAGGAGTACCACTAAACCTCTGCTTACCCTTACGGTCATTAACAGCTTTGTAGTGTGCAATCCTTGCCCGGTTATCGTTATCATAGATCCTGCTCCTGCTTACCAGCTCAGGATAGCTCCTGATCTTCTGACAAGCAATCCCCAGCTTAATCTCTGGACGCAGTCCATTCTCAAACTTTAAGCACTTAGAAGTCATTGCCCCTTCCACATTATAGTGAGGACAATACTGCACCAGCTCCTCAAACTTAGCAGCATACTCTGCTACAGTCATACTACCCTGCTTCAGCTCTAAGAATTCAATTTCCTTAGCACTCCGAATATCTTCCGGAAAATACTTCTCCAGAAAACCCTTCCGAACTACCTCCCAAGTAATGGCAGTTCCAGCAGCTTCCAATCTTTGGCGACTATTGTCCCACCAAGCTTCAGCCTCACCCTCCAGCATGTGAGTACCAAACCTCACCTTCTGCTCATCAGTACAATCCATAGTTCTGAAGATTTTCTCAATTGCCTTCAGCCACTTCTGAGCAGCTTCTGGGTCCAGAATTCCTCCTTCAAACGTTGGCGGCTTGTTGCTCCGAAACTGCGCCAAACTCCTGAATTGGGCATCTGCAGTTTGATTCTGATTAGCAACAGCTTGCGCCATTGCTTGCATAGCAGCAGCTAATGCAGCATCGTTCCTTCCTGCCATACTGCTCAAAACATAACAACACCAGGTTAAAAGATATTCAACTACATCATAACGGACAGACTCAACTCGACTCAACAACACTGGCCGGACGGACCGACCTGCTCTGATACCAATTGTAACACCCCACTTCCCAAAACAAATAAAATATGAATAACATAATAAAAATCAGAGTTTCCTTCCCAAGTGGGATATCACATAAAAATCACGTTTCCTTATAAAAAAGGTTTTTCTCCAAATACAGCGGAATATTTAAATAATACAATTAAATAAAAATTTTGATACGTTCGCAGGAAAAAAATAGGAGTTCAACATGAAACAATAAAAATGCCCAAGTCCCGTGCTACGTATCAGAGCATCCTAGACTCGACAGTCACACCAATATCCAAGCTAGCTAAGCACCTGGATTATCTGTACTTCCGAAGAAGCACAGACCACAACAACAACAAGGGGTGAGAAATCATGATCAAAAATATAATGGTAATATAATACATGTAATAAGGCAGTAAAACACACCAACACATCAATTATTCACCCCAACAACACCATATAACGAACCTACTGTTCAAATTACAATATAACATATTATAATGCAATTATGCAACTCAACACCATGCATGCGGTACCGACTCATTGGTTCATTCAATCGAACCTGGATAGATCACTTACGCTCCTCCTGAGACATGATCTATCCCCCACCATTCTCCACAAAGGAGTACGGATGAATCACTTACGCTCCTCCTGAGACATGATTCATCCCACCAAAACACCATGATATGCAAGACACCAATGCATAATTATTATATTCTGGCACGCTAAGTGCACACGATCCTCCTGATCATATCATCATACAACAATGCATATGTATAGATATATTACACCAACACCATATAAATCAATCAGATAGTAAACGAATTCATACTATCACACCGGATATAACTACGTCCCCCCCCCCCCCCACTCAGGGATACACGATCCTACTGATCACTACACACATATACATTACTAATTGCTCACCAACAATATTAAGGGAAACGCGTACTATCCCCAAGTACACAAGTTATATCCCATACTCATCATTTTCACACTACAGCAAGGCTAGAAGGATCACACGAGACCAATTCAGACATCTCACCAAAAGTCTCTGAGGTTACTCAGAACCTCCCTAAACCAACACCTCAGCCTATACACCAAAATCAATAATTCATCAACGTCAATCCACAATCACAAACATGCCAATAGATATTATACTTACCAATTATCCTATAATTTCTACTCTAGAACCGACATTACGGTACATTACCGACATTTCAGAGTCACTCTGAATCTCACCAAGGTCCTAACCATAGTCATTAACGACGCTATAGGGAAACAACACATAACTTTTCCCAAAGCTATAATCACGGTCATTGCCAACACTACGGTAACAACACATAATCTCATCAGCTTTATATTCCTAGTTACTATCAACACTACAGTAACATCAACAATCCAACAAAATGGATCAATACTACAGTAACATCATCACCATATATATATATACCCCAAAATGCATCATCAGCATTCATCAATCCCCCAACATCAACAATAATCATAGCATGCCAATATAAAACTTTATATAACGATAAATTCCTACGGGGTTAAGGAATCCCCTCTACCCTATACATGTATAAACCATTCCCAATCAAATTTCTCCCCCCTTACCTTGACAATTGGTCGATCGATAGAATTCCTCCTAGAATTGGTCTCTTGGCCTTCTCCTTCCTCTTCCGTTCTTCGTTCCCTTTTTCCTTCGTTCTTTTTCACTTTCCTCGTTCTTTCCTCTTCTCTCTTTCTATCGCTCTTTTTTCTCAATTTTCTAAAATGTATCGTAACTCTCCTAACCCCTCATATTCTATTTCCCTTTTTAATTATTCTAATCCCAATAATAATAACTAATAAAATAATATAATATTAATAATCTTAATAATAATAATAATACTAATATAATCTTACTAATATTAATAATACCACATATTAATAATAATAATAATAATAATAATAATAATAATATTAATAATTCTAATAATAATAATAATGATAATAATAATAATAATCTTAATAATAATAATACTATTAATAATAACAATAATAATAATATTATTATCTCTCCAATAATCATAATAATACTTTTAATAATAATAATAATAATAACACTAATAATAATAATAGTAATAATAATAATAATAATAATAATAATAATATTATTATCACACCAATATCCCACGCCTATGGTAATCCCTTTCCTCTCCATTCCAACTTTTCTAATATCTCCTTGCTACCCCTTCATATTTCCTTCCTCACGGTTTCTATCGTGACTTTTCATATTTCCATTCTAACTTCCCAATAACCCTTTCACCTCTTATTTTACTTATTCCAACCACTAATATTCCCAATAATAATTCTAATAATAATAATTATAATAATCATTATAATAATAATAATATAATATAATATAATACTATTATAATATTATAGTAATATTCAACATAATAATAATAATAGTGATACACCCAACAATAATTATAATTATAATAATAATAATATTATCACACCAATAATAATAATAATATTAATAAAAATAATATAATAATAATATAATAATACTAATATTATTATTTCACCAAAATAATAATAATATTAATAATAGTAACAAATATAATAAATATAATAATAATAATAACACCCCCACCAATGTTACTATTATTTTTATATTACTATATTTCACACCAAAATATCACCAATAGTCCTCCCACATTAGGGACACCCACCAAACATCATCAAATACACCCCCACCAAAGGGCACACCAACATATAATTTTTAAAATAATAATAAAGTGACTAAATAATTAAAATGGGTGTTACATGTTACACTATCAAAGCAAGACCCTCTAAGTCAACCAAAATGTCAAAATCTCCAAAAAGTTCTCGACGACATCCACGACTAAACCTGGTCATCTGCATGTTACCCACATGGAAGAAACATTCAAATAGGTAGGGTGAGTAAAACTATTCATAATAATCAATATAAGAAGCAATATATAAAATAACGTCATTTTCGTATTCAACATCATCATAATCATCAAGGAAAAATCAAAAAGCTGTAATATCATAAATTACACCAAATTGTCACATAAATGAAAATGCAACAAGACTCATGCATGTGGTACCAATTCATCAAAGTTCAATGGACACTGGGACATCAACCCTCCAGAGATCCCCATCAATAGGATTGATTCTACACAAGAACCGGAGTACAACAAAATACTTCAAATCCGCACAATGGGACTGAAGCCACAAGAATCAAACACTAGACCGAAGTCCGGAATGCATATGAACCCATGATGCACACGTCAATATCAAAATCATAATAAAATCATTAGGTGTATCATCATTCATCAAAATCATCACAATAATCATGTCATCCTAAAATCACCAAGGCCTCATGAAATCAACATCATAAATCATACTCATGGGAATTCATTATACAATCATGTATTATTCTCATAAAATTCATAATTATACTCACGGTAATTCATCAGGAAATCACAGCATCAAAACATCAAGACAACATTGAACAAGAAACAATTCGCGAAGCACTGCTACGTTCACTGTGATGCTCGCTTTGCGAGTATGGGGAGAACGTTCGCTTTGTGAAGAATTTTTCGCTTTGCAAACTCGTGATTACAGCAAATCGCTGCTATACAACAGTAGAAAAATCAGGCCAAAAATCTATACTAATTCCTTCCCCAATGCCCCAAAAACATCCCTAAATCATTCTTAAGGTATTACAGTGATAAAGGCACAAAATCTACGACTCATTAGGCCAATCCCGTATCATTTTTACGCCTTCAATTCCCATAAAATCCTTACAATTTTCCCACATTCATTAGAGTTCTCATAATCAATTACCCTATACGGTTAAAACCTCAACAACAGATTTTTGGCAACGAAGGCCTAATTTCCCTTACTCCCAAATCAGCCACAAACTATCAGACCATCAATTCAAATCCTTCAAATTCATTAAACTCATCAGAAAGACAACAACAATTCAATACCCAAAATCCCTAAACCCTTAAATCGGCTTTAAACACATTAAATCACATAAATTCCCAATAAATTCTTACAAATACCCCAAGGTCATCATAGTTCTCACAATTACTTACCCTACAGGGTTAAACAACCTCAAAAACAGATTTGGCCACGAAGGCCTAATTTCCTCAAACTCAAAAACCTCCTAAATCTTTAAATTGGCTTTATATACATTGAATCATATATTGAAAACAATGAAGGCAATGCGCCCCATACCTTAATTATCGACTCCAAGTCTTTCTCCTTGATTCTTGGAAACCTCACGAAGCTTTGCCTCAATCCTCTTACTTAGAGCTCTGGCCTCTATTTCTTCCCTTTTCACGGTCTAACAAGAATGAATCCTAATTCCCACAAAATTCCTTTTTGTTAAACCTAACTTTGGGCCTTTAAAATGGGCTTTCTAATTTCACCCTCACTAACTCCTCCTCAAATGTCCACTTTACCCTTAAATTAACTTATATTTATTTAAATTAATAATAATACCAAATATATTCATATTATATACTATTATTTAAATAAATAACTCAAAACTCCATAATTCTCAATATTCACACCAACCACCGAAAATCACCAAAAATATGAATATTCATATTTAAATAAATTAAATAAATATTACAAGAATTTGGGTTGTTACAAGTCTCTCTCACTTAAAAGAATTTCCGCCCTCAAAAATTACCTCAAGGAAACAGAGTCGGATACGACTCCTTCATCTGATCCTCACGCTCTCAAGCCCAACTTTCTCCAGCTGGTCCTCCCAAAACTACCTTTACCAAGGAAATCTCTTTACCTCGCAGTTGCTTCACTTCTCGTTTATCAATCCGAACTGGCAATGCCTCAATAGTAAAATTATCTCTCACTTGTACATCATCCATCTAAATCACATGTGACGGATCTGGAATATACTTCCTCAACTGAGACACATGAAATAGATCATGCAAATTCGCAAGCAACGACGGTAAAGAAATCTGATATGCTACTTCTCCCACCCTCTGTGAAATCTGATATGGATCAACAAAATGTGGTGTGAGCTTTCGAGACTTCAAAGCTCGGCCAACACCAGTTACCGACGTAACTCTCAAAAACACGTGATCTTCCTCCTGGAACTCAAGTGTTTTCCTCCTCTTGTCATGATAACTTTTCTGACGACTTTGCGACGCTTTCATCTTTTCTAGAATCATCTTGATCTTTTCAGTCGTCTCTTACACAATCTCAGGTCTGAGCATAACAGTCTCGCCTGACTCATACGAACACAAAGGAGTCCTACATATCCTACCATACAATGCCTCATACGGTGCCATTCCAATACTAGAATGATAACTATTGTTGTAGGTAAACTCAATCAATGGGAAATGACTATCCCACGATTCACCTTGATCCAACACACAAGCTCTCAGCAGATCCTCTAAAGACTAGATAGTTCTCTCTGTCTGTCCATCCGTCTGCAAATGATAGGTAGAACTCAATCTCGACATGGTACCCAAAGCCTCTTGCAAAATCTTCCAGAATCTCAATGTAAATCTCGGATCTCCATCTGACACAATACTCGATGGTATCCCATGCAACTTCACAATTTCCTCAATATACATCTCATCTAGCTTCAGCATATAACGATTAATCCTCATTGGTAAGAAATGAGCTGATTTAGCCAATCTATCCATAATCACCCAAATCGAATCATATCCCTTCAAAGTCTTCGGTAGGCTTGTCACAAAACCCATAGAAATGCTATCCCATTTCCACTCTAGAATATTCAACGGTTGTATCAGACTCAACGGTCGTTGATGTTCAATCTTTGTCCTCTGACATGTCAAACAAGCCTAAACAAGCTCGGCAATATCTTTCTTCATACCTGGCCACCAAAACAATTTCCTCAAATCCTGGTACCTCTTCGTAGCATCGGGATGGATACTCAATCTACTTCGATGTCCTTCGTTAAGAATACTCTTTTTTAACTCAACAATATCTGGAACACAAACTCTATCAAGACATCTCATGATACCATTTTCATTAATCTGAAAATCAGCTCTTTGACTTTGATCCATCAAATTCAACCGATCTACCAACTCAAATCATATTGTTGACCTTCTCGAATCTCATCAAGAATACCACTAGTAAGCTTCAACGTACCAAGCTTAACTCCATAAGAAGTCTCTTCACAAACCAAACTCATATCACGAAATTGCTCAATCAGCTCTAACTCTTTTACCATCATCATCGGTATATGCGAAGATTTCCTACTCAATGCATCAGCTACCACGCTTGCTTTATTCAAATGGTAATTCAAACCAAAACCATAATCCTTCAGAAGTCCCAATCATCTCCTTTGCCTCACATTCAATTCTTTCTAATCAAAGAAATACTTCAAACCCTTATGATCACTAAACATATCAAATCTTGAACCAAACAAATAATGCCTCCAAAACTTCGACACAAACACAACAACAACCAACTCTAAATCCTGCGTTAGGTAATTCCTCTCATGCAATTTAAGTTGCCTTAAAGCATAAGTTAAAACTTGGTGATGTTACATTAATACACCTCCCCATCCCATCAACGAAGCATCACGATATACAACAATGGTTCTGCCGGATTCAGCAAAATCAAATTATGAGCTGCTGTCAGCCTTCTCCAAAGCTCTTGAAACTTTCTTCACACTTTGCATCCAAAACAAAAGCTTGAACCTTCCTAGTCCACTACGTCAATGACAAAGATAACTTGGAAAAATCCTTCAATGAATTTTCGATAATAATTTGCCAATACAAGAAAACTTCTAATCTCAAAAATAGGTTTTGGAGCTTCCCATTGCGATACAGCTTCAACCTTCGACATATCAACCGCAATAACTCTACTCGAGATCACATGACCAAGGAAACTCACCCTCTTTAACCAAAACTCACACTTTGACATATACTCCATAAATACACATGGTGTATTAGTCACACCGAATGGCATCACGAAATACTCATAATGTCCATACCTTGTTTTAAAAGCAGTCTTCTGAATATCTTCAGCCTTTACACGAATTTGATGATACCAAGATCTCAAATCTATCTTACTGAACACACTTTCAACAACCAACTGATCCATCAAATCATCAATCCTTGGAAGTGGATACTTATTCTTGATAGTTACCTTATTCACTTTTCTATAATCCACACACAGCCTCACAGAACCTTCTTTCTTCTTAACTAAAAAAATTGGTGCACCCCACGGTGACACACTCGGACAAAAGAATCTCTTCTCAAGCAAATCTTCGAGTTGATTCTTCAACTTCTTCGATTTCGATATGGACATACGATATCGAGCCATTGATACCTGACTAGTTCCAGAAACTAAGTCGATCGTAAGCTCCATTTCACGTTCCATCGATACTTGACTAGTTCCAGAAACTGGCATTTTCTTAATTAATCGTAAATAACTGTCACACCACCAACTTCCCCACTTTATTAAAACTCAAAGTTTCCATCAAAATAAACATCTCAGCACCATCCTGCACTGACTCACCAAAACAATTTGTAAGCACTTAGCTTAACTCAAAACAATTCACTACACACGCCATCTAAGCTTGCAAGACACGTCAATCCCATCCAACATGACTCCGTCTACTATCAACAAAAGATTAAGGTTGATCAGTTCCTTAATTTGTCAATAGACATTCGAAAATCATGATGAGGCATAAACCATCTTTACCAAACTATAAGAGCGTTCATCGACCCACCGAGCCACCACTCCACACTTGAAGCATCTTGGAGAAGCACGAGCCTCTCCCCCACTTGATTCAATCCCACTTCTGTAAATAAAGGTTAGAAAACAAATGTGTACCGACAGTTTTTCACACACATGTCGCATACTAGGGAACAAATAACATTAGACAACTTGGTCGGACGGACCGACCTGCTCTGATACCACTAATGTAACACCCTTTTCTACCCCAAAAATATTGGCAAATCATTCACATTTTTCAGAGTAATATTTTAAACATAATAAAAATCACCTCAAAGGGCGTACATTTCTCAATAATTCAAATCAAAGCCAATGCTCCGTAAACAATAGGTTATCCTAAAATTACTCAAAAATTGCTCAAATGGCCCCAACCCGATGTTACACTATTAGAGCAAGACCCTCTAAGTCAACCAAAATGTCAAAAACTCCAAAAAGTCCTCGACGGCATCCACGGCTAAACCTGGTCATCTGCACGTTACCCACATGGAGGCAATATTCAAACAGGCAGGGTAAGTAAAACAATTCATAATAATCAATATATAAAATAACGTCATTTTCATATTCAACATCATCATAATCATCAAGGAAACATCAAAAAGCCGTAATATCATAAATTACACCAAATTGTCACATAAATGCAAATGCAACAAGACTCATTCATGTGGTACCAATTCATCAAAGTTCGAAGGACATTGGGCCATCAACCCTCTATAGATCCTCATAAATAGGATCGATTCTACACAAGAACCGGATAACAACAAAATACTTCACATCCGCACAATGGGGCTGAACTCACAAGAATCAAAGACTAGATCGAAGTCCAGAATGCATATGAATGCATGACGCACACGTCAATATCATCATCATAATAAAATCATTATGTGCATCATCATGCATCAAAATCATCACAATAATCATATCATCATAAAATCACCAAGGCCTCATGAAATCAACATCATAAATCATCACAATTACTCATGGGAATTCATTATACAGTAATGTATTATGCTCATAAAATTCATAATTATACTCACGGTAATTCATTAGGAAAATCACAGCATCAAAACATCAAGACATCATTAAACAAGAAATAATTCACGAAATGCTGCTACGTTTGCTGCGATGCTTGCTTTGCGAGTCTGGGGCGAATGTTCGCTTTGTGAAGAATTGTTCGCTTTGTGAAATCGCGATTACAGCAAATTACTGCTATGCAACAGTAGCAAAATCAGGCCAAAAGTCTATATGAATTCCTTCCCCAATGCCCTAAAAACATCCCTAAATCATTCCTAAGATATTACAGCGATAAAGACACAAAATCTACGACTTATTAGGCAAATCCCGTGTCATATTTACGCCTCTAATTCCCATAAAATCCTTAAAATTTTCCCACATTCATTAGAGTTCTCATAATCAATTACCCTATACGGTTAAAATCTCAACACAGATTTTTGGCCATGTAGGCCTAATTTCCCTTACTCCTAAATCAACCTTAAACCTATCTGACCATCAGTTCAAATCCCTCAAACTCATTAAACTCATCAGAAAGGCAACAATAATTCAATACCTAAAATCCCTAAACCCTTAAATCGGCTTTAAACACATTGAATCACATAAATTCCCAATAAATTCTTACAAATACCCCAAGGTCATCATAGTTCTCACAATCACTTACCCTATAGGGTTAAACAACCTCAAACACAAATTTGGCCACGAAGACCTAATTTCCTCAAACTCAAAAACCTCCTAAATCCTTAAATTGGCTTTATATACATTGAATCATATATTGAAAACAATAAAGGCAATACTCTTCATACCTTAATTACTGACTCTAAGCCTTTCTCCTTGATTCTTGGAAACCTCGCGAAGCTTTGCCTCAATCCTCTTCCTTAAAGCTCTGGCCTCTATTATTCCCTTTTCACGGTTGTTAGTTCCAAGGTTATATGATATAGAATTGTCCATGGTTCTATGATTGGCTAAATTGTGGTAAAACAAGATTCTGCACTAATGTTAAGCAGGATGTCATTACCATAGTTATAACATCACAAAAGAAGCAAGCAGAAGTTGTGGTCTCGGTAAAACAAGATTCTGCACTAATGTTAAGCAGGATGTCATTACCATAGTTATGACATCACTAAAGAAGCAAGAAGGAGCTAGTGAAAGAACTGATGTCATGTGTAGTCATCTGGTGCAGCAGGAGCTATGAGCAGCAGGAGCTAACAAGAGCAGATGACAGAACTACTGTCATGGATGAATTGCTGTCATGGATGCAGAAGGAGTTGAAGAAAGGACTGCTGTCATGGATGTCATTACCAAAGTAATGACATAGCTTTCTGGCACAACAGGCACTGTTATGGGTTAGCAGTAGCCTAGTTCTTCACAGGCAGTGTGAGGTGTGCAGCCACAACAGGTTGAGTTGTGGTGAAGTTCCTCACAGGCAGTGTGAGGTGTGCAGCCACAACAGGTTAAGTTGTGATGAAGTTCCTCACAGGAAATGAGTAAGGTGTGTTGTCATGTGTTTTGAGCAATACATAGTTGCAAGACATAGCTGCATGAAAACAGAAGGAGTTGCTAGTGTATATCTCTTGACATAATTGGTTTGGATTGATGAGATCATATTGAAAATACCTCATCAGTAAATATGTCAAGAAGATGGATTAGGAACAAGAACAGATTATATTGGTATTCATAAAAGGATCTTGGAGACCTTTTAGGAAACTTGAATATACTTATTTCTAATATTATTCTGCAGAAGATTGGAGAAACCATGACTGTCATGATGAATATTCCGTAGAAGTGTTCAGCAGGGCAAGCTGGTCAGCTAAGAGGAAGTGAAGCTGAATGTCATGACCAATGGTATGACATTGATCGTATGACATCAGACAGGCTGAGTTTGTTTTTCTGTTATGATACCTGATATATCTCAGGATAAATATCAGGAAACATGTTATGACTCCTGAGTTATATCAGGAGTGATTCAAGGCAATGCTGACCATGCCATGGCCTAATTGGACAACACCTTGAATTGTGGAAATTAGTTTTATTTTTATAAAACTTATATTTGTTACTTCTGCACAGCCCAAGCCCAGTCTGCACAACTATAAAAGGAGGAGCAGAAGCAGAAGAAAGCAAGCACTCACATCAAGAAAAACCAGAGTGTAAAATAGAGGTCTAGGGTTGAGAGTCCTTGTGTGTAAGTAACCCTTTGCATTGTATGGTGCATTGTGGTAGACATAATTATAAGTGAAGAGGTTGTTCTTCATGTGCAAAGTCTATTTAGGAATACTTGTAATCCAAGCAATTGCCTGGTTGATTGCATTGGTTAGGTAGATTCTAGATTGTGCCTCACTCGAAGCTGTGAAGCAAGAGTGTGTGAGTTCCTTGATCAAAATTGTGAAGCAATATCAAGGTGTGTATAAAGTGTCTCTTCATACTGTTTTTGTAATTGTTAGAAATCACTGTTGTGTGATTGAGGGGAAATGAGTGGGTATACTCAGGTACTAGAGTGTCTCTAGGCTGAAATTGCATTGGGTAGAGATTAAGTGAGTAGTGTAAACTGGAGGTTTAACTCTAAATTAATTCTGCTAATAGTGGATTTCCTTCTTGGCTTGGTAGCCACTAGATGTAGGTGTTGTTGATACCGAACTGGATGAACAATTACTATGTTATTTATCTTTCTGCATTTACAATTATGCACCTTAAATGGTTAGATAAATAGTATGACAGACTGCAGATGCCACAACAGAAGTCGTGAAATTGGGGAAATTTAAAGAAATTTAAATTGGTCATGGTCTGCCCTCATCCTTAATGAGCAGAGATCAATGTTCTTGGAACACATGTGATCTGCATACCAGAATTTCAATTGGTATCAGAGTAGGCATCCTGTCTGTTCTGGATGAGATCTTGGGAGATACTTTCTGGTGTTTTGGATCAAGGAGAAGTTGTAGCTGAGTTGCTGATCTTGCTGAATGGTTGAGCTACTGCTTATGGAGCTAAAGAGAAGCTTGTAATTGCTATTGTACCCTCTGGTATAGGAGCTTTATGACCAGCTGTATGTCATGCCAAAGGAAGAGTGGCTACTTCTATCCTATGGCCTGTTGGATGATCACACATCCTGTGTAGGGCATGTTCTTTTGGTGGTTTCGATGCATGTTTCTCTGATAAAAGAACTCTGATGCCCCTGGAAGAAGATTGGCCTATATTCAGTTTGATGCATGACTGTGGCAGTTGTGTAGATGATTGGAAGATGGTGCCTGCACCTGTGTTTGGTTGTGTGCCTGGGCTGTTCTGTTGTGTTCTACAGTTTGCTGGAAGCTATGTAGAGAAGATAGTGGGAGGTGATTTATTTTCACCACTCATGACTTGCAAGGATTCTATCAGCAGAAGAAGACATAGGCAGGTTAAGGGTGCTTCAACCCTGGTATTCCTAAAATTGTGTGGATTTAAGACCAATTGCTATTTGTGTTCTACATACGTATTTAATTTGTTATCCATGAAGTTCAGAGAAGGATTCAACATAAGAATTTAATATTCTTTGCTATTTGAGATATTCTCAAATATTTAGTGAATTATCCTTAGTTGATGATCAAGTTGTCTCCTCAGTTGTTGCACAAGCATCAGGCCCTGATATGCTTGGTTTAGTCAAGGATCTGATGTTCAACCAGATGTTGAGACATCCCATCAACAAAGATTGTGCAGTATCCTGTTGATTCAAGGAGTGAATCAATAAAAATAAAGTTGGATCTGTCTTTATTCCAGTAAGGTTCTTGGCAATAATCTAAGGCTAGAATGAAGTGCTGATGGAAGTGGAGATTAAGACAGTCTCTTGAATCAGCCTATTGGAGTGCAGCAGGTGTGAAAGTTTCCTGGCAAGAAACTAAGGCTAGAATGGAGTGCTGATGAGAATGAAGATGAAGACAATCTGCTATATTAGAGTATTGGAGTGCAGCAGTTGTGTTCTAGTTTCTACTAGAAGCACCTGATCTATTAGCTAGAAAGTTTCCTGGCAAGAAACTTGTCTAGAAGATGGTGTTGGTGATAGCACTGCTTAGGTCAGTTTATTTCTGATCTAAGTGCATAGGAGCATATGACCCTGGTCATACTGGATGTCAAGGATAAGTGGCAGTTATCTCTGACTTTCTAAAGAAGTCTCTACTTAAGGAAAGCGGGAATCCTTGTGTAAAGAATTCTTTTGAAGAATCAAGCCTTGGCAAGTTTGGTTTCTCTAAAGAGGAGTTCATGAAGCAAATGCACTTCAAGGCAATTGTTGTGGCACAACAAAGCAGGATTGAGGTTGTCTACTCCATCTGGATGTTAAGCCTATGTTCTCTTGTTCTGACTAAGTGAAGAGAATCTTCTAAGTGGCAGAAGGAAAGCCTGAACTCTCCAGCTGAATGTCTAAACCAGAGTTGTGACATCAAGCAGAAACTTCAAGGCCTCAAGTGATGGTGTGACACATCATTTGAAGAAAAGTTGATCTTCTCAGGTATGAATGGAATTAATGCTTCATATCATGCAGTTTGCGGGAGTTGTGTGAAGGAGTAGATACCTTGCTTTGGAACAAGAAGAATGTAAAGATCAAAGTGGCCTGGTGGATTAGCAGACTTTCCAGAGCTCTGAAAAATGCTGAATAACCAAACAGTGGCATTTGGTTATTTAAGCAGTGTGCCTTTAGAGAACTATTCTTGTGCAGAAGGGTAGTTATTTGAATACCACAGAAGGTTTTGGGACTGGTCATGCTTGGAACTAATTACTCATGTGCAGAAGGGTAATTGGTTGAAGACCAAAGGAGGATCTGTTTCTGATCACATATTGGAGCTTGTGGTAGAAGCCTTAAGCTGTGTATAGAAGATTACCTTGTTATGGAGATGGAGTTGATCAAGCTGGTGGAGCTGTGAAGAGCTTCAGTTGGACTACTAGGCAGCAGTAAGTCCTGTATGGGCACATAAAGAACCATGGGATGGTGTGTCTGTGATATGAACCATCTGATATGTGAAGATCTCTTGTGGAACTTGTGATTCACTTCTTGGCTAAGAAGTACTCTATCTTGTCATACGGGAGAATGATAAGGTAAAAGGATTGTCTTGAAGTTTGATGTGAAGGTATTGAGTGCATTCTGATGTGATAAAATCCCCTTGCGGTGTCTATCTTGTACTCAGCCTAAGGCCAGAATACTTGTTGAGAAGTGGTCTCTTCTGTTACAAGTAACTCTAGGAAGAGGTGAATCAGTTTGGTGTCTTCTCTCCGTATGAGCATGGAGTTGGTCATGGGAGATAATGTGGTGACCTTGGAGCAGCTGTTATCAAAGATAGGGGGAGGTTCTGTTTGATGGGTGTACTACTTGCTTGTGGTTCAAGCAGTAAGTGAATGCGTTCAACATGTGTGTTGAACAGAGAATGAGTTCTTGAAGACATGAAGATGCGTCTTATGTTTTCCATTAATGTGCACTGGTTACCATTGATATGGGAGAATTATACTTCTATCCAGGATCTGTTGCTGCAAGAGTGCAGTTATGTGTCAAGATTGTTTGTGGTTTCAAACAAATCTGGGAATTGATGAAGGTAGAATGTCAGACAAGATGTTCTGACATTGGGTTACTGCTCCAAGCTCATGGTGAACATGACAGTGCATTCCTTTTGGGTCTGTCATTAGGTAACAATGGATCAAGTTAGGTATTTGGGCCTCTATCCAAGTACTGTGTATGACTGGTGAAGATGAAGATCAAGACACCATTAGCCTTGATCTTGTGCATAAGGAATTTCACTCTGACATCTTGGAGATTGAGTTGTCAAAGCTGAAATCTGAGAAATCCTCCAGAAAGTAACCCTGAAACTGCCTATGCTATTTGCTCCAGAAAGTAACCCTGAAACTTCCTGTGTGAAGATGATGAAGAAATTCTTCATGTGCTCGGGTTCTCTCTTTTAGGGGGAGCAACGTTTATGCTGACAGGGGAAGACGTGTAGCTGTCTGGTGTGTAGCTGCTGAAATGGTGCAGTCCTTATTAGAGGTCAAACAGCTTGTGTATTTCTTTGGAGATGGTGAGATGACTGTATGTACAGTTTATGGTGAGCATATATATGTACAAGTACTCCAGTTGCTGTCAAAGTTTTGACTAAACCAAGGGGGAGAAAAGAAGAACCACTGTTGCTGATGAGGAAAAGTAATGTTACTGCCATGCTGAATGCAACTATCAAGGGGGAGCATGATAGTTTGTGTAAACTACTGCTGAATGTCCTGATAAGTTGTTTTAGCCAAAATTTGCCAAAGGAGGAGTTTGTTAGTTCCAAGGTTCTATGATATAGAATTGTCCATGGTTCTATGATTGGCTAAATTGTGGTAAAACAAGATTCTGCACTAATGTTAAGCAGGATGTCAATACCATAGTTATGACATCACTAAAGAAGCAAGCACGAGTTGTGGTCTCGGTAAAACAAGATTCTGCACTAATGTTAAGCAGGATGTCATTACCATAGTCATGACATCACTAAAGAAGCAAGCAGGAGCTAGTGAAAGAACTGATGTCATGTGTTGGCATCTGGTGCAGCAGGAGCTATGAGCAGCAGGAGCTAACAAGAGCCGATGACAGAACTATTGTCATGGATGAACTGCTGTCATAGATGCAGAAGGAGTTGAAGAAAGGACTATTGTCATGGATGTCATTACCAAAGTAATGACATAGCTGTCTGGCACAACAAGCACTACTATGGGTTAGCAGTAGCCTAGTTCCTTATAGGCAGTGTGAGGTGTGCAGCCACAACAGGTTGAGTTGTGGTGAAGTTCCTCACAGGCAGTATGAGGTGTGCAGCCACAACAGGTTAAGTTGTGATGAAGTTCCTCACAGGAAATGAGTGAGGTGTGTTGTCATGTGTTTTGAGCAAGACATAGTTGCAAGACATAGATGCATGACAATAGAAGGAGCTGCTAGTGTATATCTCTTGACATAATTGGTTTGGATTGATGAGATCATATTGAAAATACCCCATCAATAAATATGTCAAGGAGATGGATTAGGAACAAGAACATATTGTATTGGTATTCATAAAAGTATCTTGGAGACCTTTTAGGAAACTTGAATATACTTGTTCCTAATATTATTCTGTAGAAGATTGGAGAAACCATGACTGTCATGATGAAGATTCTGCAGAAGTGATCAGCAGGGCAAGCTGGTCAGCTAAGAGGAAGTGAAGTTGAATGTCATGACCAATGTTATGACATTGATCGTATGACATCAGACGTGATGAGTTTGTTTTTCTGTTATGATACCTGATATATCTTAGGCTAAATATCAGGAAACATTTTATGACTCCTGAGTTATATCAGGAGAGATTCAAGGCAATGCTGAACATGTCGTGACCTAATTGGACATCACCTTGAATTGTGGAAATTAATTTTATTCTGTTAAAACTAATATTTGTTACTTCTGCACAGCCCAAGCCCAGTCTGCACGACTATAAAAGGAGGAGCAGAAGCAGAAGAAAGCAAGCACTCACATCAAGAAAAACCAGAGTGTAAAATAGAGGTCTAGGGTTGAGAGTCCCTTGTGTAAGTCACCCTTTGCATTGTATGGTGCATTGTGGTAGACATAATTGTAAGTGAAGAGGGTTGTTATTCACGTGCAAAGTCTGTTTAGGAATACTTGTAGTCTAAGCAATTGTCTGGTTGATGATTGCATTCGTTAGGTAGATTCTAGGTTGTGCCTCACTCGAAGCTGTGAAGCAAGAGTGTGTGAGTTCCTTGATCAAAGTTGTGAAGCAAGATCAAGGTGTGTATGAAGTGTCTCTTCATACTATTTTTGTAATTGTTAGAAATCACTCTTGTGTGATTGAGGGGAAGTGAGTGGGTATACTCAGGTACTAGAGTGTCTCTAGGCTGAAATTGCATTGGGTAGAGATTAAGTGAGTAGTGTAAACTGGAGGTTTAACTCTAAATTAATTCTACTAATAGTGGATTTCCTTCCTGACTTGGTAGCCCCCAGATGTAGGTGTTGTTGATACCGAACTGGGTGAACAATTACTGTGTTATTTATCTTTCTGCATTTATAATTCTGTAACTTAAATGGTTAGATAAATAGTATGATAGACTGCAGATGCCACAACAGAAGTCGTGACATTGGGGCAATTTAAAGAAATTTAAATTGGTCATGGTCTGTCCTCATCCTTGATGAGCAGAGATCAATGTTCTTGGAACACATGTGATCTGCATACCAGAATTTCAATGGTCTAACAAAAATGAATCCTAATTCTCTCAAAATTCCTTTTTGTTAAACATAACTTTGGACCTTTAAAATGGGCTTTCCAATTTCACCCTCACTAACTCCTCCTCAAATGTCCACTTTGCCCTTAAATTAACTTATATTTATTTAAATTAATAAGAATACCACATATATTTATATTATATGCTATTATTTAAATAAATAACTCAAAACTCCATAATTCCCGATATTCACACCAACCACCAAAAATACGAATATTCATATTTAAATAAATTAAATAAATATTCCATGAATTTGGGGTGTTACAACCGGCTTCTAACGGATTGGTGTCAGCTACAACTGAACTTTAAATGATGTTGGCAACAACCAAACTTTAAGTACCAATTATAATTGGATTTGCAAAGGGAATGTCAGTTATGACTGGACTTTTGAAAGATGCCAACAACAATTGGAATTTAAATAGTGCCAACAACAATTGGACTTTTGGAACAGAATGTCAATAACAATTGGACTTTTGGACATAATGCCAGCGACAACTGGACTTTAGAGAATGCCAACAATAATTGTACTTTTAGAACAGAACGCCAACAACAACCGAACTTTAGAAAATGCCAGCAACAATTAAACTTTTAAGAACAGAGCGCCATCAACAACTAGAGTTTAAAAACAGAGTGCCAATAACAACTGGACTTTTAGAATAGAACGCCAGCAACAACCGACTTTAGAGAATGCCAACAATAATTGGAATTTTAAGAATAATGTTAGCTATAATTGGAATCTAAGAATGCCAATGATGATTGGACTTTTGGGTCAAGAGATAACACATCAACTGTGAGACCTGGGTTAATGCAAAATAAGCACGAAACACTTTCCGGACTATGCATGATTTATGACATTTGCTTCTATCATGATATGCAAATGTTAACTTTATGCAGACTTTTTTTGGAGGTTTTGATTCCTCAACACCAATAACTCAACCAAATGTCCTATGATGAACGTTGCTAAAGGAAAGTTCATCAAGCCCAACAGTTATTTTTTTTACCAATGGCTCTTCTTGTGTTAGTAAGTACTATCTGATGCAGTCTTTTCCTTTTGTCCCTAACTTTTGCCTGTACCGTCCTTTCGGGTTTTCAGCTCAGTGGGACGCTGTTTTTTTCCTAAGCCGCCTTTTTAGGTTTTCAACTTAGGGAGCTATCATTTTTTTATTTGTATCCCTAAATTTTTCCTGGTTACCCTTTCGGATTTTCAATCCACCGGGATACCCATTTTTTCCTTAGTCGCCCTTTCAGGTTTTCGACTTAGCGGGCTCTTATTAGTCATCATATTTTTTAACTACTTCAACGTTCATAAGGTGTGAGAGCTCCTCGTCATCCATAGTTGTAAGAATCATGGAACCTCCGGAGAAGGCTTTCTTTACAACATATGGTCATTCACAGTTAGGAGTCCATTTCCCATGTAAATCTTTGTGCACAGGCAAAAACTTCTTGAGCCCGTGATCTCCTTCTCTGAATTCCTAAAGCTAGACTTTCTTGTCAAATGCACTCTTGAGCCGTTTCTGGTACAACTTTCCATGGCACATAACGATAGTTCGCTTCTCATCAATGAGGTTCAACTGATCATATATGTTATATATCTATTCAGTTTCTTCCAGCTTGGTCTCCATCAAGATTCTCATAGACAGTATTTCCACTTTGATTGGGAGAACTGTGTTCATCACATACACCAAAGAAAAGGGAGTTTCCCCTATTGAAGTAAGGATCGAGGAATGATATCCATGTCGTGTGAAGGGTAACATTTCATGTCATTCATTGTAAACTTTCGCCATCTTCTGCAGGATCTTCTTGATGTTTTTTTTAGTGGCTTCAACAGCTCCATTCATCTTCGAAGGATATAAGGAAAAGTTATGGTGCTTAATCTTAAAGTTCTTGCACAAATCTTTCATTGTTTTATTGTTCAGGTTCGTCTGATTGTCTGTGATGATCCGACTTGGGATTCTATAACGGCAGATAATCTCTTTCTTGAGGAAACAGGCATCCACCTGCTTTGTCACGTTGGTGTAGGAAGCAGATTCTACCCATTTAGTGAAATAGTCGATTGTAACCAGTATAAAACGATGACCATTGGAAGCTTCTGGATCTATTGCACCGATCATGTCAATGCCCCAAATTTAGAAAGGTCAAGGCGATGTCAAACCATTCAACAATGTTGGTGGCACATGCACCTTGTCAGCATTAATTTTACACTTGTGACATTTTCTGGCATAGTTGAAACAGTTAGACTCCATGGTCAACCAGTAATAACCATCTCTCAAGATCTTTTTAGCCATGGCATACCCATTAGCATGGGCTCCAAAGGATCCTTCATGAATCTCTTTGATCAAAAGGTCTGCTTCTTGTTTATCTATGCATTTGAGTAGAACCGTGTCATGGTTTCTCTTGTATAACACATCATTGCTTAGGAAGAATTTGGATGCTAACTTCCTCAAAATCTTCTTATCCAGGACTGTAGCATTTTCAAGATAATCTTAATTTTTCAAGTAGTGTCTGATGTCATGAAACCAAGGTTTTCCATCAGCTTCCTCTTCATCTAATTGAAAGTAGGTTAGCTCAACTTTTCACTCGATTTGAATGAGTGGTGCTTCATTTTAGAACCTGACTTGGTACATTTAGGCTAACATAGCCAGAGCATCAGCTACTTGATTCTCTATCCTTGGAATTATACGAAAGGTGATTTCATCAAAGTATTTTATCAATTCCACAATGTAAGCACGATACGTGACCAACTTGGTATCACGGGTTTCCCATTCACCTTTGACTTGGTAGATCACTGGAATTCTTGCACTCTAACACATTTAATATTGATGTCCTCACATCATAATATAATGTCAAGAGAGATGTTACAACATCTTTTATCTGACAAAACAAATAAACCAGACTAAAAAATAAATTGCATAAATATAAATAACACAGTCAATTGGTAACCCGGTTCAGTGCAACATCACTTACATTTGGGGGCATCTAAGCCAAGAAGGAAAGTCACTATGATAAAATTAGTTCAAAGCTAAACTCCCCCGTTTACAACTTCTCTCCTAATCACTACCTTGTGTAACTTCTACCTAGAAACCCTCTATATATGAGATCTCCTCTCACTTCCTAATCAGTCACATTCCAGTGACAATACCTCGAGAAACCAAAAAGAAGAAGAACACTCTTCCAACTACAATACTTGGTTTTTCTTAAAAGCTTCAACCAAGAACAATACACTCTTGCTTAAAAGCTTTAGAATGGTCAATTAATAATTCACAATTAGTCTAACTCAATGTATGAAAAGATACAAAGGGTGACATACAAAGTCACACTAAAGAGACTCTCAAAATCTAAGATTCTAAAACCTCCCCTTATTTTACACAAGTGAAAGAAAGTCATATCTTCATTAGGTTTAGGTCTTCTTTAAATAGTCTTTGGACCTCTTGGGCTTGGGCTCTTGAAGCACAATTCATCAGGAATCAGCTTAGAATCATAAGCATAATCTGCTGCACAAAAATAGGAACAAAATACAAAGTTTCCTAAAAAGGCTCAACAATCCTTTTTTAAGAAAACGATCACAATCTGTCCAAACAGAAGTCCCCATAATATCCTCTCATGAATAACGCATACGTGTGAATTAAAATACACTTAAAACTCACACTAAAAATACCAAAATAGTCATGTCCAAACTTTCTAGTATAACATGTCCTGGAACATGTTACAACATTATGTAGAACATGATGTCTGACTGTCATGAAACAAGATCTGGTTTAACATCTTGCTAATAGTATGTTGTTTTACCAAAATATAGCCAATCCAAAAATCACAAAACTTACAATCTCCCTCTTTGACAAATTTTGGCTAAAACAACCTTATCATGCATCAGAGGCATACCCAGCGGAAAAAAATAGAAACAAAGAAACCCAAGCACAATGTTGTCAAACCAATAGAGTACACATGACAGCATAATGTAAAGACATCAAGTCTGACATCACATTAACATAGATTTAACACAACAACCTCAGACAGGTCCATTTCTCCCCGTGTCACAAATAATCAATACTCCCCCTAAAAGGGAAAACCCAAATCACTTGACATCAAAACCTCAACTGCCTCAGTTTACACATCCTTCGCAAGGGAAAAACCCAAAGCACAAAACAGATAAGCATGAACTATCTAAGTTCATACGTTAGAAATGCATACAGTAGAAGCCACACATATTAGAAACACATAAAACAAAAGCCACACATATTACTCAGAGTATCATAATAATAAATTACCATAGAGAATCCAAGGTTCTTCATAACCACAACATGTCAGAACATGTGATTGCACATCATTGCACATATATCTCACTTAAGTGGCAGCAACACAAACATGATAAATTATCATGCTTCCCCTAAATAGTTGCATACAGCCCATCAACAAAAAAAATACTCTTCCTAAGCATTAGTAAAACACCACACATGACATGAAGTCATGGCATCTGATCCAACATCAAAATAGACACAACAGAAAATAACCTAACGCTTTACTCCTCCTTTTTTAGCCAAAATTTGACAAAAAGAAAATAGAGTAAATGTAAATAAACATAAATGGAAACACAAATTAGCACAGGCTAAAAAAATAGTACTAATGGAAGCAAACACAAAACACCAGATGGAAATAAATATTGTCAAGGAATTATTACAATACAAACATCAAAACAAAACACACACACAAAAACCAAAAGAAAACTTCAACTATGGAGTCGGCAATCCACTCCAACCTCCTGAGTTAATGAAATTAACCCAATCTTCATCACCATCCTCATCAGAGTCATGGTTTTTCTTGAAGGGCCTCATCATTGTCACAAATACCTTCCTTGTCCTAGATGCTCTAGTAGATGAGCCAGCAGATGTCCCAACTTTGGACTCAACCTTCTTTGGACCCGCACTCCTAACATTCTTGGCATCCGGCACACAAGCCTTTATAGCATCAATAGTTTTGGAATTTTGGCTCAGGATGAAACACGATTGGGTACACGGATGAAACTGTAACTTTTTGAAACAATGAATAACAGCCTTGCTTATAACGCTTGGACAGTCAAGAATAGGATTGGGGAATGGAGGGAAATTATACTGGGTAACGGTGGCATTTTCCTTTTTAGCTTTCTAAACTTTGACTGCAGTATTTGAAATGACGTTTTCCATGTCATTAAAAAACCGATTTTCTTTAGAAACACATGCACCAAAAAAAGAGAAAAAATCATGTGTTTCATGCGTCCTAAACTGTAGTTTCTATACCTCTTCATTAATACCAATTCTCAAAACACCCCTGACAGGATGATGACCAGTTACAATGATGTTGTCTAGATGTACAGAGAGAGAATCCTTGAAACTTCTGATTGTGACCAACTTGTCACAGTACATTGTCATAACATCCTGATTGACATTGTAAACTTTTAGTATCCAACTTACTTTTGAGCAACACCTCCCTCTGCAAAATATTCAGACAAACATAAATTTTATCCTTGCTGATCTAAAATACAAGGTTGTTTCTCAATGAAAGGGACACCCTTAGACCAAATCAGAAGCACACACAACGAAATTACCACATAGTCCAAACAAGAACACCACACGATGATAACAAAAACCAACTCCCTTTGGATTACATAGCTTATGAACTCAACAAAGTGTAGATGAACAGCTAAACATAATGTTAAGACATCTAGTCTGACATCACAAATCTACTAGAGCAACACAAACTACATGAGAACATTTAAGCTTTATAGAAACTGCAACCGCAGATACAGACCAGACAGGTACATATCTCCCCCTAAAGTCCACAACCTTCTGCAGAGAAAAATAACTTCTCCCGGGCCACAAACATCACTGCTTGGTTAGCTATAGGCTGAGTTGATCCTTTGAGACAACCCTTCAACTTGAACCAAAGGTGCCTGATAAGACCAGCTTAATCCTAGGAAAGCAACATCTCTAGAACAAGTCCCTTCCTATAACATGAATATTCTTATGTTCAACATGATGTTGAGACATGACGAAGACATCATTGACCCAGCGTGCCTCTTGATAAAGAAAAATTCCTCTATCCTTGAGATCTAACTTGCTTGATATAATCTTGAGCACTCTATCCCTTTAGGACTTTCAGCCATCAACCCAACTTGAAGCACACCTCCAACACATCAGGAACAAAATTATGAACTACCCACATGCAGCCAGAAACATCAGAGTTAATGCTTCAACAAGAATTTACATTATAAACCCATCTTAAAATAATAACAAGGTAGACAGATTCATCTTCAAGCTCACTCCACTTATCAGATATGAGATAGACAACTCTTTAAGTTGCTTCTTAAAATACGTAGAGCAATATGCTCTAATCCGTTGATAGAACCCACTAAGTGTCTCTACCTTTACACTAGATCTAACTTATCCTTGAGCAACATAATCTTGAAGATGTTATGTTGAATGTTCTTGACATTTGACCTTGTCCATCTATCCACTTTCCTCAAAGCCGGGTTGAATTGCCTCTTCATCATAAGCCAGGTCACAAACTCCTACAAAGTAGAAGACAAAATCCATGCTCTGGTTTTTCAAATCAAACTTGTCATTCACAAAGATAAATCAATAATATAGTGACCTAAGAGGTCCACATGTGCTTATGGTGTCTTTATCTTCTTCTTCAATAGCAGTTACAATCATGACAAGTCTCTTGTATAGAGACCTCTAAAACCTGATGTCCTGACCAGATGTACCTTCATGAAAGGTCTTGAGAGATTCCCAATCATATTTGGTCACCACACATGTGTTTAATAATCTGAACACATGGTAAACAACACAATAAACAATCCAAACACATTCTTTGGTGACAGATTTTCAATAGTTCTTGTCCTTTCAATGATCATACAGTACCAGAAGAAAAATCTCCCTGAAGCTCACCGTAAACTAACAAGGGTGCCAGCTTTGATGCCATTTGAAATTTTGGAACTCTAACACATGTTAATACTGATGTCCTCACATCAAAACATAATTTCAAGATAGATGTTACAACATCTTCTGTCTAACATAACAAATAAATCAGACTGAAAAATAAATTGCATACATATAAATAACACAGTCAATTGGTAACCCAGTTCGGTGCACCATCACCTACATTTGGGGGCATCGAACCCAGGAAGGAAATTCACTACGATAGCATTAGTTTAAATCTAAACTCCCCTATTTAAAACTTCTCGCCTAATCACTACCTTGTGCAACCTCAACCTAGAAACCCTCTAGATATGAAATCCCCCTCTCACTGCCTAATCAATCATAATCCTAGTGACAATTCATCGAGAAACCAAAAAGAAGAAGAACACACTTCCAACTACAATACTTGGCTTTGCTTAAAAGCTTCAACTAATAACAATACATTCTTAGTTAAAAGATTTAGAGTGGACAATTAACAATACACAATTAGTCTACCTCAATGTATCAAAAGATACTAAGGGTGACATACAAAGTCACACTAAAGAGACTCTCAAAACCTAAGATTCTAAAACCTCCCCTTATTTTACAGAAGTGAAAGAAAGTCATATCTTCATTTGGTTTAGGTCTTCTTTAAATAGTCTTCTGACCTCGTGGGCTTGGGTTTTTAAAGTGTAATTCATCAAGAATCAGCTTGGAATCATAACCATAATCTCCTGCACAAAAATAAGAACAAAATACAAAGTTTCCTAAAAAGGCTCAATGATCCTTTTTTAAGAAAACCATTACAATATATCCAATTAGAAGTTCCCACAATATCATCCCATGAATAATGCATATGTGTGAATTAAAACACACTCAACATACCAAAACAGTCATGCCCTAACTTTCTAGTATAACATGTCCTGGAACATGTCACAACATCATGCAGAACATGATGTCTGGTTGTCATGGAAGAACATCTTGCTAACAACATGTTGTTTTACCAAAATGTAGCCAATCCAAAAATCACAGAAATTACAATCACCAAGGCTGAGTCTTCATACACTTCAAGGATTTTGATTCAGAGGTCAATTGCGGCTTCAATACCTAGGATGCACGCCTCATACTCTGCTATATTATTTGTTCATTCGAAATACAACCTTGTTGTGAAAGGAGTATAACCACCATTTGGATTCATCGAAACAGATCCCATATCATGCCCTATGTAATTGGAGGAACTATCAAACATGAGCTTCTATTGGCAACCTGGTTCAGGTCCTTCATCAGGGTATGGGATCTCACATTCTTTTATAGTCATAATATCTTCATCAGGGAAATCAAACTTCAATGGCTCATAGTTTTCAATAGGCTGGTGTGCAAGGTATTCAGACAACACATTTCTTCTAATAGCTTTCTGGGTCACGTACTGGATGTCATACTCAGACAACAACATATGTCAATGGGCAAGTCTTCTAATTAAAAATCTTTTCAACTATGTACTCTATTGGATCCATATGGAAACTAAAAAAGTGGTATGTCAAATCATATGTTTCATGAGACGTTTGGCAGCATATGCTAGAGCGCAACAAGTCTTCTCCAAGAGTGAATATATGATTTTACAGTTAGTAAAATTTTTCCTCAAGTAATAAATAACATGCTCTTTTCGGTCGGTTTCATCATGTTGTCCTAGCACGAATCCCATGGGGTCTTCAAGCAAAGTCAAATACATAAAGAGCGGTTTCCCTTGAACAGGTGGAATCAGAATAGGAGGCTCTTGCAAGTAATCTCTAATATTTTCAAAAGTTCTTTGACAATCAAGATTCCATTATACAGCTTGATCTTTTCGAAGCAACTTTAAGATAGGTTCACACGTAGCCGTCATATGAGAGATAAACCTGGAGACGTAGTTCAATCGTCCAAGGAAATCTCTAACTTATTTTTCGGTACATGGAGTAGGTGTATTACCCCAAATTTTACCCTTACATTTAGTCAGTCATTTCGCATAGCATTTCATTTTGAATCCATTAACCACTAACCAGTCATGGAGCATAATTTGTTTGCAGGAATTACCCCAGGGGCATTTTGGTCATTTTACATGGAGACCGCGAGTTTTGAGACATCATTCCTGAGGCATTTATTTGTACTTGGGTCAAGGTGCCTGTACGTTTAGCCAGAAATATAATTGGACTCGGGGCCGTTCTTTGTTCGATTTTGAGACATTTTTAAACATGTCTATTTCCTCTTAATAAGATGAAATTGGATGGAAAAGGAAGTGGATACTGTTAAGATTATTTTGAGAAGTTATGTGATCAACGGGATTTTAAGTTTGAATTTGTTCGGGTATAATCATGTTGCAGGATATCATTTATAAAATTGGTCAAGGCAAATCAGAATTTACAGTTCGAAATGGATAAGTGAATTTGAATTTTACAAGAGGATCCATTTACAACAAGTATCTATCCTAAGGAAATTCTAAGTCCTAAAACGTCTAAGTGGATCTTCATGATGCTCCCTCGATGTTCTTCATGAATCTCCCATTAACCTGCACAACAAAGAGAAACAGAACACAAACAGAAGAGAAAAAGGTTAGAAGTTATTTTTGACACTCTCAGAACATTGTCATCATCGAGTGTCGGGAGGGCACAACCGAAGCCGCATCCTACTCCCGTTACCGATCTGTGCCATTGGCGTCAGATCAGGTGGTTATTGTTCTTATCGTACGGGACAACCGAGAGAGACAAAGAGTCATCATCACCGTATACCCTTCGCGGCGGTATCGCTCTATCCGAAGTATCAGCTCTGAAAGAAGAAGAAGAAAAGTAAGTATATTCCAACTGATAACCAAACTGAATGAAAGCAGGTCATCATCATCAATAATCCAGTCCGCATAGGTATCCAAAATGAAGACCAGAGGTCAAAGCAAATTGCATCAGATGGAACCAGATATCCAAATATTATGACAAAGTTGCCCGTATCAGAAGCATCTGCAAAATCCAAAGCATAAATCCAAACAAACCATATCAGATAAACCATAAAAATCTATATCCGATAAAAATCCAAATTAAGCACAGTTTATCCCAAACAAAAAAACGATATCCAGTTTGCAATCCAAAAGATGAAGTTCAGTCAAGGCCAATCAAATATGGAAAGTTTCAAAACAGATCAAAAGGATCGTATCAGAAAATCGAACCACATCCCAAATCAAATCCAATCTCAATTTCGAGCAAGCCCAGAAAAGGAAGGAAATCATATCAAACTTCCAATCAAATCGAAAATATGTTGGTTTATGGGGGTTACGAAAAATCAAATCAGAAGTAAATCAAATCGGAATTTACAAGTCCAAAAAGCCCACGAAAATCACAAAGATATATAAAAGGGAACGAAGTCACCTTTGAAAACTCTAGCGGCCGCGAGATCGAAAGAAGAAGAACTTCGTTCAAGCCTTTCATCTGGGCGCAAGCAAACAGACCGGAGAAAGTTCACCGGCACCGTCATATCCGACGGTGAGCAAACAACTCCAAGGCTCAGACTATACCATCATCATCGCCACTCAATCAAACCACCAAGTTCACGAACATTCTCGCCATCAGCCGTAAAATCGCGAACTCAGACGGAAACCTCGCTGTCATCATTGTTCAAGATCCATCGGACATAAACGACTCATCACCGGCCGTGGATCTTGCCAAACCGTAAGCCACCGTATCCGTTAATGTTGTTCTCTTCATTTTTTTTTTGCACGCAGGAGAATAAGCAAACAGAGAAAAGAAAAGATGAATGGACAGAGAGGAGAAGAATGAGGAAGGGATATTGTCGCCGAAAAAAAGAAAGAGTATGGACACGATTGAGAGCGAACCAGGGAGAGGAAATGTCCCCGCTGAAAGGGAATTAGGGTTAACAAAACCCTAATTTTTCTCTAAAAGCTCTTTGGTTAATAACCGGGCCGGGTGGGGATCTGATCACCCAACTTCTGGCCCAAAACTTTATTTATTTATGTTTATTTTATATTATTTGTTTGTTTAAAAGATGGAAAATGTTCTTTTTACCATAATTTAAAACTCTTTTTTTGAAAAAAAAAAAAAAACTAATCTCTGTTTTTTAATAAATAAAAATTAAACTTATTTTAAATATAAAACTAAAAGCTCTTTCTTTAAAATAAAAATTTAAAACTTTTTTTAAGATAAAAAAGTAAACCTTTTTTTCTTTCTCAAAATTAGTATTATTTCATTTTTTAAACTTACACTAAGATCCTTCTCTTCAAATTTGCATTTCTTGTTTTCCTTTTCAATATTAACTATTTTTATTAATGGTCATATTCCTGTCTAACTATCACTAACGTTTTTTTTAGTTTTTTCGCAGATTGCATTTAAATTTTCTAATCATTATTATAATTGTAACTGTTTCCTGGTTGTAATCTCGCGAACCAATAATCGCATTTACTTTCCGCATTTTACTTCCGCTTGTATGATTTTAAATCTCTCACATCTCTTCATCAATATTTCTGTCACATTGCACACATCCGAAGGTTAGGTCTAACTGTTTGGCCGCCGCGCCAATAGTCTATAAAACTTCACACATTCAATTTCAAACCCTCAAACTTCACACCTTCAATTTCAAATCCTCAAAATTACAAATTACAAACCCTAATTTTCACAAATGCCTCGCCGCAGGCTAAATTACAATTTTACCCCTAGCATTAGGTCAAAGAGCCGATGTGCTCATTTTAGGGTTTCCCGCCGTGTAATCCCTAACCTAACCCTAATTCACTTAACAATTCAACGTAGAGATTTGGAGTTTCTACACTCCACGTAAGCGTGTCCTTAAGATGCGTTTATTCCCCTTGAGACCTTGACCACAATCAAGAAATCTCTAACCTCCCTTTTGAGGGGAACTACGATTACTCTGATTCTACTCCCGTAAGGATACGTAGGCACAAGATGCGATGTCTTGCCGAGTAAACTTAGAATTAACCCCTTAGGTCTACTTTCTCACTTTTAATCCTTTTGTACATATACCTTAAGCAAATAAATAAAGCAAATAGTAAACATCTGAACAAAAGGTTCCTGTAGAATACTACAGAAGTTTAGGGTGCTAATACCTTCCCTAAATTTAATCAACCCCCGAACCCTAGATCTCTCCCCGCATTGTGTTTACGATGCAAAATAGGTTTTCCCTCTTTTGACCTTTTCCTTCGGATAAATCAAAGAGCGGTTGTGAATTGAATTGCGATTCAAACTAATTAATAGTTTGTGATCCTATTTCCACCGCAACAGTAGGCATTTCCTGTATAGCTCTAACTTTGTCTAGATCTACCTCAATTCCTTGTTAACTAATGATGAAGCCAAGTAATTTTCCATATCGAACACCAAATGTGCATTTAGCAGGGTTCAAACGTAGTCAAAATTTTCTGAGCACTGAAACAGCTTCTGCATGTGATTCATATGGTCCTCTTCATTTGGGATTTAGCGATCATGTCATTGACATAAACCTCGACATTTTTGTGCATCATATCATGAAAGAGGGTGACCATCGCTCTTTGGTAAGTAGTCCCTACGTTCTTGAGACCGAAGCGCATGACCTTATAGCAATATATTCCTCAAGGGGTGATAAACATGGTCTTTTCCATATCATTGGGATCCATCTTGATCTGATTATAGCCTGAGAAGCCATCCATGAAGGAGAAAACAACAAATTTAGCGGTGTTGTCTACTAGAGTGTCAATGTGTGGCAAAAGGAAGTCGTCCTTCGAACTAGATTTGTTCAAATCCCTATAATTGACACACATCCTAACCTTGTTGTCCTTTTGGGTATGGGCACAATGTTGGATATCCACTGAGGATATTTTGAAACTGCTAGGAAACCAGCATTAAATTGTCTCTTGACCTTTTCACGAATCTTCAGAGCCATGTCTGGTCTTGTTCTTCGGAGTTTCTTCTTTACTGGTGGATATTTTGGTTGAAGTAGTAGCTTGTGGATAAAAATATCAGTATCTAGACCTGCCATATCCTTATATGACCATGAGAACACATCCACGAACTCTTATAGCAGCTTCACTAATCTCTCTTTGATGCTTTCCCCGAGCGTGGCTCTAATATTGACCTCTTTCTTTTCTTCTTTTGTGCGAAGGTTGATTATCTCCACCGGATCTTGATGTGGCTGGAGGGCTTGGGGCTCATGCTCGAGCAGTCTTGTCAATTCATCGGGGATATCACAAATTTCCTCACCCTCTTCTTTCGCTTGGTAGATAGGGAACTCAAAGTTTGGAGGGGGAGTATAGTCATTGTATTCAACAGGTTTATTGATTATTCTGCATGTTTTGGCATGGTTGCTTTTTATTAAAAGTGGAAACTAAAAAATGCAAAAGGAAAATGTTTTTTACTAGTTTTGAAAAGATTGCCATTTTCTTAAAAAAAAGAAAGAGAAAAACAATAAAATGAACAAGAGCAAAAATGTCTTTTATTCATCATGATGATTTTGAAAATGAAAAGTGGCCCTACAACACGGTCCATTAGCCTTGGGCAGAGCTAAGGATTTAGAAAACAAACGAAAACAACAATTACTTTGACATGGGAATAATTTCAAGATTCTCAATTGCTTCACAATTGGCCAAAGTTGCTTCACATTGATACACTAGATATGATATGTCTTCATATTTAGTGCATTCTTCAACTGTGCTGACTTGATCTCCATAGATATAGCCTGCACTGAGGAATACTTCTTGGATGCTTCACATTCGGTCCTTTGCAGGGACCATGGATCTTTCTTTGACAGATTGCTTATACCCCAAACTAAAATGGTATTTCTTCAAGCTGATGTCATTAACTTGTCCCGAACCTTCAGGACTTCCATTCTCAATAGTTGACTTTGTACTCGTCACAGATGCAAACGACAATTTAACCTTCTCCACAGAATCCTTCACTTTCATAAAAACGACATTGGCTATCTCAAGACCTTGGAATGAAGTTTCCAAAGCATCTTCATTAGCCTCGATGTAACGGAAGTAAGAGAGGTGGCTAACCATAAGATCATCTTTACCAGAGACGGTTACAAACTTGTTGTTGATGAAAAACTTCATTTTTTGATGCAAGATGGAAGTTACCGCCCCAGAAGCATGTATCCAAGGTTTCCCCAATAGGAAACTGTAGGCAGGATTGATATCCATGGCCTGAAAAGTAATGTTGAATACATGTGGGCCGATCAAAATAGGTAACTCCACCTCACCAATCACCATTCTTCGAGACCCATAAAATGCTTTGACAGTCGATGCACTAGGTGTCATTTTTTATCCTTGAAAAGGTAACTTGGAAAGTGTCCTCTTTGGTAGAACATTGAGGGAGGATCATGTATCCACTAAGACTCTAGCTAAAGTGTCCTATTGACACTTCATTGATACATGCAACGCACGATTATAATTTTGTTCTTCCTTTGGAAAATCTCCACCACTGAAACTCAAAGTATTGCAAGCAATTATATTGGCGACCACTCCATCAATTGGGATAACCGTTATATCTTGAGTGACATGGCCTTGCGCTAGAACTCTCAGTAATGCATTCTTAAGGGTTGGGGAACACATAAGTAAAGGCAAAATGGAGATTTTCGATAGAGTCTGGTGCAGTTGATCAATAACTTTGTAATCACTCTTTTTAATGATCTTCAAGAATTCAGCATCTTCACTAGATTGAACCATATTTTTCTCTCTAATAAGGACTGCAGTTGTAGTTTCTTTTTGTGGTACTTGAGAGGTCACATCAAACTAGGGAGTGTAAATTCGACCACTTTGGGTCATCTTGCTCGTCCCTGTGATGTTTGTGACATCGACACCATCAACCTTGAAACTTTTATATTTTCTAACCTATTCTAAATCTTTGCTAATGAAAGTAACATCGTACTTCCACGATACATCCTTGGTAATTTAGTAGGGGAAAGGATTAGGAATGTAGATAACCATGGGTGTTGGGTGATTAACTGACTGGACAATATCTTTACTTAGATAGGTTATCACAACTGGCTCTGGTAAATTGAAAACTGGCTCAATTAATCCCACTTTGTCTCTTTTCACATAGCTACTAAATTGTAACAACCCTTGGTTAATTAGGTCTTGGACATCTCTTTGTACCATCTCACATCCTCTTGGATGGATGGTGTTGCACCCTAAAATTTGCCCAACCTTATTCCTTGGGTTTATGTTTCAATGTCATTAGCACTTGCATATAGAGTCATGTACATAGTCTAATCATCTGCATAGCATAAGCATAGCAAGTCATTCAACAGGGGACCAACCATTATTATCATCTCTAGAAGCCTATCAAGAGGTTATTATCCCAATTCAATCTCATTCAAGTCATCAGGAAAGAATTTGAAAGCAAAGAGTGCAGCAGATCAAGCCTTGAGTCCATCTCCTAGCTGAGGGTATCTGAGGGTCAACAAGAGGGTTGTGAGCTGTGAGTTGAAGGCATGGAGAGTATCTAGACATTATGAGAGACTTAGAAAGTCATTTAAAGAAGGAGACAAGTCATTGATGAGAGCACAAGAGCTATAGCTGAAGGCAGTCAACTAGGGTTTCATCTGGGTCAACCCTAGGTCAACCCTAGGTCAATGGACTGATCTAAGGGGTATTCAAGTCTAGTGGAGAGATGTGGGGTTCATCATTGGACATATAAAGAAGGATATGGAGATATGCCAAGAAGAATTCAAGAGAAATCAAGGAGAAGAGGAGCTTCTAAATTAGGGTTTCTGTGTAAAATCCCCTAGTTTAGGTCAAATTTCCAAGCAAGATAAGTCAAAATGCTAGCTTCAAATGGCTTCTTGGCCAACATGAAACTTGTAGAGGATCTCAAGACCTTTAATTTGAGTGGTGGAAGACATCAAGGAGATTTATGGAACTCAAGTTATGGTCCTTGCAAGTTACAGGTCATCTGAGGTATCTGAAATTTTGTCTGTGAAAGTGACTTGACTTCCAAGCTAGTTTTACCCCTCAAGGAGATTTCAAATGAATTTCTGGTCAACATAATAATTGTTCCTCATTGTCTTAGATTTCTAGAATGGTATAGCATGCCCTCATATGATGTGTGGAACTCAACTTATGGTCTTGGCAAGCAAAGGGTATTTTGGGCATTTGTGAATTACAGGTCATTTTAACCTATGTCCAAAACTCATACAAGGAGGCCTCAAATGGAAAAACTTACAACATCAAACTTGCTCCAAATGTGATTTTGAGTCTAGAAAGAAGGTCACAAATTGTTGGGAAAGCTCATAACATGAAATTGCATGATTGGTCCAAATTTGAACTAAAATGGCTTATAATTTGAATAAAGTCAAAATGAAAAATGGTTTGAGAGATTTATAAGTCAAAATGGAGACTTCCAATATATGATTTTGAATGGAAAAGACATTTCAAAGACAATGGTTCAAGTACGTTTTTGAGTTTAGAAGAAAAAATCAAAGTTATTCATGGTTACTTGCATTTGAAGAAACATTTCAAAAATGGATCAAAGTTGGAAGGCAAGGGAAATTGTAAGATGGATCTAGAAAGTTCATTTGAGCCCTATATAAACATGAAATGAAGATTGATCAAGGGTTAGACTCATTTTTCACCAAAATTTCCCAAAGTTTTCTCATTCTTTCTCATTGCAATTCTCTCCAAATTTCCCAAAATCTTCATCAACTCTCATCAACATTGATCCTCCTACATTCAATCATCATCCTGGATCAGAATTGAATCAAAGATTTGGTGGTTAGAGCTCAATTTCGTGCACTTTCTTCAAGAACACACAAGCTGCAAATTCAGTTGGAATTCAAGATCCAGTGCAAGACTCCTCAAAGTGTTGCATACAGAATCAAGTAGTGCAATTGTAGATCAAGATCCAAGCCTCAAAAGCCTCAGATCCACGAATTCCATCATCATCTACAAGCTTTCACACCAGGTGCATTTTCTCTGCCACAGCTTGATTTAGTTAGTTTAGCATGGTTTTGTTAGTTTAGATATGATGTAGGATGTTAGTAGAGCAATTAGGATGAGTTTGGAGTAGTTTAGTGATGATTGTTAGCAGGTGTACCAAACTGTTAGGATGTAGAACTCGTGGCATAGTGCATTATAATCTTAGGTTGTTAGCGCAGGATGATCACCATTAGTCATAGATTAGATTAGTATAGGTTTGATGGAGAATTATGCTGATGAGTTGCAGAGCATTTTCATGGTGACCAGAGATTATTGCTATCGGGTTGAGAGTTGTGTTGAGTTTCAGATTGAACTAGTGCCATAGGCTTGTAGAGGGAGAAATTCTGAGTGAGTTTCATGTTTATATCGTGGTGTTTCATGCATTGTGGAGTGAGAACCGATTGAGGGAAGTTGGTGCGTGCATGGAGTTTCATGGAGTGTAAACCCTAATTCTCATGAACTGATGAAGAAGACGAAATCCTGGACGTTCATTGCTTGTTGGACCCTTGACTCAGAGAGCAATCGTGTGGCTCTTGTTTGATTCTGATTTTGGAGGGAATTAGCTGGGGGCCCTAAACGCACCGTTTCATTAATTGAAACGGGCGGGCCTAAGACTCCATTGATATCCCCACCCCCAATGCCTGAGCCCAATTCATTTTGCACGTGATTTCGTTCCTATTCTCACCCCCTGCTGGTTTTCTTTTCATTTCATATTTCTGAAGTGGTTCTGGGCCTAATTCAATGTGCTACGCACACCCCCCCGTTTGTTGGCCCACTGGATTTTGAACTAAGCGTGGTTTCTATTAGTACCCCCCCCCCCCCCCCCATCATTTTAATTGATTTAATTGTTTTTAATTCCACTTTAATTTTTACCAACTTTAAAAATTCATAATAAATAGATAAAAAATCATTTTTAATCCATTCTTTTTACATCATTTTCATTAGAATGTGTAGAAAATTGTCAAAAAGTAAAAATTGCATTTCATTTTTATTTGATATTTTTCTCATATTTTATAAATAAATGACATTTTGAATAGCTTCATTTCATGCATGATTTTATTAATTTTTGTTCTATTAAATGCTTTCATATTTTTTGTTCATTCTTTTTATGTTGCTTAGATGAGATATTGAACTTGTAGATCCAATTTAGTTCCCATTTTTAGAAATTAATTTTAGGTGATTAATGTAGGCTTGAACAACATGAACAAATTAGGGTTTTTAGGTGATGACTTAAGAAGTTTGATTCTTTCCCTTAGGACTTAGGGTTTGACTAGTTTAGCTATGGGACTATAGGGGCTATGGGTAGTTATTAGATCCCCTTAGAAAAAGTCAGGATTCCCCTACTGCTATTAATACTCTGTGTATGTTTGATTGACTGGTGTGGTGTGCCCTCTGGGGATTATTGCTTGCTTGTTTGGGTATTGGGTTTGTCTGGGGACTTGGGAGAGTTGAAGACTTGAGGAGATGAAGACCATTGGAGATCCAAAGATTGAAGATCAACTGCCAGAGTTGGAGAGGAGGTTATTGCTAGCAGCTGCTGAGGAGACTAGGGTTTAGGAGCTAGGCAGAGCTCTAGGTTAGAAAGTTTGTTTCTCAAACATGGATTGCCTTGTCTGCATCCATTCTTCTCTGTGATTCAGAGTCTCTCTAAGACACTCACCCCCTTCCTTTGGAAGGCTTGGTGATAGTGTCTATGAGATAGAACTCTTGAGAGAAAATGTCTCTTGTGTTAGAAGCAGTCTGTTCACCACCCTTGGTAGTCAGCTGATTGCTTAACACCCAATTCACTCTTGTGACTGATCCCTCATCCTGGAGGTTTGAACTTGAAGAAAAGCCATTGCAGATAGAAGAATGATGATCAAAGCCCTTGCCTGAAGGCCATGAAGATGGAGATTGATGCTTGTTGAAGCCTGTAGCTGATTGGGGATTACTTGAAGTCAGATGTTGATTCAGAGCTGCTGATGCTGTTTCTTTTGCTGTTGTATTTCATTTGCTGATGTATTGATTGGTTTTCCGGACTGTATTGTTTGCTGTTTACCCTGTTGGGTTGAAAGTGAAACCTGTTCACTTTTGCCTATTGTTTTCCAGGTTCGAGGTTGAGTGGGACTCCCTTGCCTCGCTTGTACTGTTGCATCCATGCATTTTACCGCTTTATTATATCTGTTATTGTTTCTGTTTCTGCCTATCCCCTAGGATCTCTGTTTCTCTCTGTGTAAGAGAGGAGCATGATAGACACTAGGTCTTAACCCATGCATGATAACATTAGGTTAGTTTGTTTCCCTTCGCAACCGTAGGGTAGAGTTCTGTCTCTTTCTTTCTCAAAACAAACAGAAAAACACATAAAGATTTCAAACACAATAAAAGACACTTCTTCCGTAAAAGAATGTAAACTCATCAAAACGTCATTTTGTCCGCTGGGACTGCTAATCAGAAAAAACCTTTTTCAGAAGGAATAAAATCAATCAAAGACAGACTTGTGTCGTACGTGGCCCGAACTACGTTTGCTCTGATCTTTCATGCTGTATGAAAGTACGTAGGCATAGGATGCGATATCCTAGCGAGCAACCTTCCCCTCCTTTCCCGTAGGTAGGCGAACTACGTTGACTCTGATTTCTCGTTCCAGGCGAGAATACGTAGGCATAAAGTGCGATACTTTGCCGAGTCATTTTTATTTTCAGTTTTATTTTCTTTTTAACCCTTGACCTATAGTTTAGATAGAATAACAATCCATACCCGAAAACAAGCGTGGATCCCGTCGAGTACGACGGACGTGAGGGGTGCTAATACCTTCCCCTTGCGTAACCGACTCCCGAATCCAGGTTTTGGTTGCGACGACCATACCTTTCCCGTGTTGTGCGAGGTTTACTCTGAGCGTTTCCTTTCCCTCCCGTGGGATAAATAACGCACGGTGGCGACTCTTCTGTTCAGCCGGCGCCGATTTTCGCAGTAGCGACAGCTGGCGACTCTGCTGGGGAGAGTAGACTGTCCCCTGGCTGCTAAGGACTGCGATGGTTCTTTTGGGATCCAACGTCCCTTGAGAGAGTCAATCCTAGCGCTTGTTTTCCCGTCGAGGATTTTGTATGGAGTTATTTTTATATTTCTAGCCTTGTATTTTCAGCTTTATATATTGTTTATTATTGCTGTATCGGGGCGTGACGGGTGTTCTGATATTGAGAGATAAGCCGGACCTGGGCTTGAGTGCACCTAGAATTAGAGTAGAAATTAGTGGGCGCCCGCTTGCTTTGCTTGCTTTGGTGTCCCATGAAATCTACACTCAGACGAGGTTCCTCTGGTTGGCCTCCTGCCCCTTCCTTTGGTTGGCGTGGGTTGCTGGTTAGTTGGATTGTCGACTCTGGGGACCGATCATTTGGAAGTTGGCTAAGTGAGGCCTCTTCAGGAATTGATGATGCCACTCCTTCTGGGAATCGTATCATCAACCCTGAAAGTCTGTGACGCCGACGACCGCATAGGATGCCGTACCTTGTGCCAGTTATAGGGCCACCCACCTGTGAGAGGGTTTGGGGTTATGCAGGTAACTAGACCTTCAGACTACCGGTTATTTCTTGATCAGAGATCCTGGGTATTTATGGAGAGTTATTGAGGTCTGTCAGAGACCATTTGGAGATGTGATTTGAGGTCTATCAGAGACCAGTTGGAGTTATGGTTTGAGGTCTGTCAGAGACCAGTGTTGGAGTTTTATTTTAGGTCTATCTGAGACCAGGGTTTGATGACTTCTGGATGGTCTATCTGAGACCTTTCTTGATTGGGTTCAGGCTATTCAGCTACAGCTTTGGTCCCTGTTGCATGTTACTCGCATTGCATTGCCTGCATATCCATTACCATTTGCATTTCACTAATGTGTGTCTGTGCTGCAGGTGCATTTGCATTTCCCTAGTTCTAGTGCCCAGACTTCTGAGTTTTGATCATGACTAGCTTAAGGAGAACGGTTGCTTACAAATTGCCTACGCCTGATATTGTTCCTTTACTTGGGTTGATCTCTCTTGCTGATGAGGGTGTTCGTAGGAGTTTCCGGATGAGCTATGGTAGACTACTGAGATTGGTGTGCAAACCTACAGAGGTAGGGGTAGATGGGCTGCATGCTTTGATGCAATTCTACGACCCTGCTTTGAGGTGCTTTACGTTCTCTGACTTTATTATGGGACCAACCTTGGAAGAATACGCTGAGTATGTTGAGCTGCCCGTGCAGAACCAGGTTCCATTCATTCATTATGACGCCAAGCCCAAGTCGGAGGATTTGGCAAAAGCCTTGCATATTGATGTTTCTGAACTTGTGACTACTGTCTCCCGTGGAGTTCCAGGCTTCTCACTCCAATTCTTAGTTGGTAAAGCCCAAGAGTATGCCAAGAGCGGGTGCTGGATTGCTTTCAATGCTGTGTTGGCTTTGTGCATTTATGGCATAGTTTTGTTCCCCAACATACCGGATTTTGTGGACTTCGATGCTTTCTACCTGTTTGCCGCTGGTAATCCTGTACCTACCTTACTCGGAGATCTCTACCACTCACTGCATTACAAGAATGAGAAGGGAAGAGGGAAGAATGTTCATCTGTGTGTACCCTTGTTGAGTAGGTGGTTTGAGAGTCACCTCCCTAAGAGAAGATCTGTTGCAGAGACTACAGTTCCAGCTGGTTGGCCAGAGCGCCTGATGAGGCTATCGTCGGAAGATATGGAGTGGTTTGATCGAGACCTGTTGGGATCTGAGCTCATCTTCAGTTGTTCTGGGTACCCTAATGTGCCGCTGATAGGAAGAAAAAGGTGTATCAATTACAACCCCTCTCTATTCATTCGTCAGTTCGGATATGCACTGAAGAATCCACCTCAGGAGGAAGAAGTACAGGAATCTCTGTACTTCACAGGGGATTTGAAGGGGGAGTTACTAGCCAAGCTGCAGCATGCCTGGACGCGTATTAACCGCAAAGGGAAACCATTGTTAGGAAAGAACGACTGTCAGGCCTATGCACCCTATAGAGTTTGGATTCAGGAGAGAGCAAGTCAGTTGAGGATGCCGTTTCCAGATGCACCAATTCTTGTTCCCGTTCCGGTAGCAGAGCCGACTACTGTTTCTAGGGAAGTCTATGAACAAGTTGTGAGAGAAAAAGAAGCCTTGATGAAGATTAATGAAGGGTTAGAGCAAGAGTTAGCCCAGGCACGCAGCGAGAAAAACAAGGCCGTATATGCTTTCCAGCAACAGATCGAGCTAGTAAACAGACTAGGGGCTGAGTTGACTGAAGAAAAGAAAAAGCGTGAACGTCTGGGGCAAGAGTTCAGAAGCTCCCATGACATGCTGGAAGCCAAAAAGAAAGCGCTCGACGCAGCACACCGAGAGATCTCTTCCTGCAATAAGACTTGGAATGCTACACTCACCAACAATAAGAAGAGGGAAGATAAGCTGAAGCAGCAAATTTCCGACCTCGAAGAGAAGTTGAAGTCTAGCATCAAGAAGTGTGAGGAAGAAGTGATGACCCGGTATAGTGTCCAGCATGCACTGAACAAGGCAATCAAATCCAGAGATGAAGCAGTGTCTCAGAAGCGAAAGTTAGAAGATTGCTTCGGAGAAGCAACATGGGAAGAAACTGCTGAAGACGTACGCCGTGTCCTTAAGAGGAGAAACCAGCTTGTTGAAGGGCTGCTTGATCGACCAAGCCATCCGGAGACCAAGAAGTTGATAGAGGAGTACCAGACTTTTGGGAGGATGTGATCATTTCATGTAGTAACTTGTATGCTTTATTTGCATAGTGCTGACCATCACCAGGATTGTTGGTTGAGGTCATGCCTTCTTTGTACTCTCAGTGATATTGTACCCTGGGCTTATTGGTTCTCCCTGCAATATATGAGGCTTTCTATGATTCAGCGCTGATATTCCTATTGTCAACACTATCACTGCACCGGCACCTTCGCACTAGAACTGGGGGAATGAACTTCCCTAAGGCACAGACACATTGCATTGCATTCATATTCATATTGCATTACAGGTAATCTTTGAATAGTGTCTTATTTCTCGCTTTTACCAGGTACTTTTCAGGATTGCAGATCAGCACCCGCACCGCTATTCTACCCGCACCAACTGTCGAAGAATCATGGATCAAATGCAGAACGAGATGCAAGATGTGCGCGAGAAGCTCGCTCTCTTCATGCAGACCATGGAAGCTATTGCAAAGGGTCAGGAAAATTTGCAGGCCATGGTCCAACCTCTGTTGGCCCGAAACGCTGGTCATGGTAATGAAGATCATCAGTCTGTCCGGGTCGATACTGCTCATGGAGACGGCACTCCCACGCCAGTGGCTCCGCCCGTAGTCAATATACCTGCTGCTAACAACGCTACCACTGCTGTGAATGGTAACGTCGGAGTGGGGAATGAGACTGCTGTCCATAATGCTGGACTGGGTGATGTCAACTTGGGAGATAATCTAGGAGGCAACGGCTTTGTAAACGCTGGATTCGGGTTCAATGATCAGGGATTCGATAACACTGGGAAGTATGGCTTTAATGCTCAAGGCTTTGGGCAAGATGGTTATGGTATGGTCAATCAGGGTTACGGAGGCTTTGGAAATGGCAACGGTACTGGATTTATGGCTTTTGGTCCTGCTGGAGGTGTTCAAGGGTACGGCAACAGAGGCCGAGGTCCGGGGATGAATCAGATCAGAGCTGGACGTAATAATGCATATGATGGGTACGGAGCTGGAAACGGTCTGTGGCAAGAGGATCAGCAGGAGGACGCCTTCTTCGGAGGAGGTTTCGAAGGGCCGATGGATGATTCCCAAAAGATTAGAATGCTGGAAGAGCAGATGAAGGGAGTCCTAAACCAAAGTGCTGTGGGTTTGGACATGGCAACAATGGGCTTGGTACCTGGCTTGAGGGTGCCAATTAAATTCAAAGCGCCTGCGTTCGATAAGTATAAAGGAGACACATGTCCGAAAGTGCATGTGCGAGCTTATTACAGAAAGATGTCTGCATACTCAACTGATGAAAGAATGCTAATGCATTTCTTTCAGGATAGTCTGTCGGGCCCTTCCCTAGAGTGGTACATGGGGTTGGAGCCAACTGATATCAAGACATGGAAGCAATTGGCGGAGGCGTTTGTAGCCCATTACAAGTATAACAGCGACCTGGCGCCCAATCGGGTCCAGTTGGCCGGGCTTTCGCAGAAGAAGGGGGAGAGTTTTAAAGAGTACGCGCAAAGGTGGCGCGATATGGCTGCCAGGGTCCGTCCTCCGGTGGAAGATAAGGAAATGAATGACATGTTTGTCGGCACATTCACAGGTCTGTTTCATGATATGCTGTTTCATACATCTCTGGCCAGTTTTTCAGACCTGATTCTGATGGGGGAAAAGATTGAACGTAATATTAAGCAAGGAAAGTTCCAAGTCGAGGAATCAACTGCATCTGGCAGTAATAGGAAAGCTTATGGTGGGCGCCGTCAGGGCGAGGCAAGCGCAGTATTTGGAGGCCGAGGCCGGGGCCGAGGCAGGGGACGAGGTCAATATCGTCAGCCGCAGCAGGTGTCGAGTGTTACTATTCCCTATCAGCAACAACCATTCCAGCAACAACAACCGGTTCAGCAACAGCCAATGCCACAGCAGCAGCAGCCTCAGCAGGGGGCACAGCAAGCTCAGCGAAGATTCCAGGGTAGTAAACCGAGAAGAGTGTTTGAGAAGCCTCCCTCAACCTATGCTGATTTATTGCAGACATTGTTGGGATTGAATCTAGTAGAGAAAAGAACTCTGGCACCAATAACGGGAGCTCCCCCGTTCGGCTACGATGCGAATAGACACTGCGAGTTTCATTCTGGGGCCCCGGGTCACGATATAGAAGGTTGCCATGCTTTTAAGCATGTTGTGCAGGATCTTTTGGACAACAAGACTATCAATTTCGGAACGGCAGGTCCGAATATAGTCCAGAAACCCATGCCTAATCATGGGGAAAACGCTGTTCTGACTGAGGAAGGTCTGGATCTTATTATGAATGTTGAAGATTTAAAGACGCCGCTGAGCGAGATAAAGAGCCGACTGTTACAAGGAGGTGTCTACCCAGGATGTAACGAGTATTGTTTAGATTGTTGGACCCTAGCTGAGGGGTGTGAGGATTTGAAGAAAGGCATTCAGGCTTTAATTGATGAGGGCATATTGCAGTTTGATCGAGCGGCAACTGATGAGCCTGCAGGGGCAGTGGTGGATAATCGGAGTGATGTGGCCACGGTAACAATTCCTCGGAAGACGATCACTATTGCAGCGCCAGCTCAGCGACCACCGATCGCCATAACTAAGGCCGGGCCAATTCCGTACGAGAACACGAGAGCAGTCCCATGGTCATATGGGTTAGAGGTGTATTGTGATGGGATAAAGATTGATGTCAACAAGCAGCCAGCGGAGATTGTGGATAATGTTGTTGGTTCAGGAGGCATGACGAGGAGCGGTAGGATCTTTATATCTCCTGAAGTGGAGGCTGAAAGACTAGCGAAAGGAAAAGGGAAAGTGGTTGAAAATGTTCCGGTACAAGCAAGTGAAAAAGAAGCGGCATCGAAGGATGTAGAAGAGTTCATGCGCTTAAATCGAAAAAGTGATTATAAGATTGTGGAGCATCTGCAGCAGACACCGTCCAAAATATCTATCCTGTCATTGCTGTTGTGTTCGGAAGCTCATAGAAACGCTTTGCTGAAAGTCCTGGACACTTCTTTTGTACCACAAGACGTCTCCGTGAATCAGCTAGAAGGAGTATTGGCACATGTGAATGCAGGCCACAACTTGGGCTTTACCGATTTTGACTTGACTCCGAAAGGGAGAGATCATAATATGGCATTACACGTATCTGTTGAGTGTAGAGGATCAGTAATGTCGCATGTATTGGTTGACACCGGATCATCTTTGAATGTGTTACCCAAGAAGGCGATGATGAAGCTGGATGTTCGAGGGATTTTGTGTACACCCAGTGATTTGGTAGTCAGAGCATTTGACGGCACGCGGAGAACAGTCTTCGGATCAATTACCTTGCCTCTGCAAGTGGGGCCGGAAGTGTTTGCAACTGAATTTTATATCATGGATATACAGCCTGCGTACAGCTGCTTGCTGGGAAGACCCTGGATTCATGGGGCCGGGGCAGTCACGTCTACCCTGCATCAGAAGTTAAAATATATGGTCGGAGATAGTGTAGTCACCGTGTGCGGAGAAGAAGACATCCTGGTCAGCCATCTATCGTCGTTTAAATATGTGGAAGTCGACGGGGAGATCCACGAGACACCATGCCAGGCGTTCGAAGGTTTGCGCATCAAGGACAAAGGTCCCGGGCCGAGCAAAGTGTCAGAGATAGCTGTCTCATCGTATAAGGAAGCTCAAGCTCTAGTAGAAGCAGGAGAAGCAAAGGGCTGGGGCAAAGTGCTGGACATTCCTGTGAAGATGGACCGGTTCGGGCTGGGGTACCAACCGTCGTCATCAACTCCTTCCGTGGGGGCCCCTCGTTTCAGAAAGTCAATTATCATCTCTGCCAGTGGAGTATGTCATGAAACTGTCAATGCTGCTTCGGAGTCTGATGAAGGAGACAGCGACTGTGATATGGATGCCTGGATTCAGCCAAGCACGCCAGGACAAGGACTGTGCAACTGGTCTATTCAGGAGCTTGTTCCTGTGACTTTTAAACAGTAATGCTTTGCTTTATTAATTGTTGAATAATCTGATGTCTTGCCCGGGGCATCAGGATTTGCTTAGGGCTGTGTTGTTATAAACATTGCGTGTTAATCATTAAATAAATGGCGTTTTTTTCATGTGCAAATACCGTAATCCCTGTCTTTCTTGTTTTATATTTTTCAATAAAATGGCAACGTGGTTATTCGCTTTATACGCATTTTGAAGCACTTAACCATTCCTTTTGCAGGATAACATTTTCAGATGACATCCTTGAACCACCTATGACTCGTCCCGACTTTGAGCACCCAGTGTTTCAGGCTGAAGAAGAGGTTGTCGAAGATAGCGACGTTCCTGAAGAACTGTCTTGGTTAGTGAAGCAAGAGGAAAGAGCCATTCTGCCTCACGACGAGGTCATCGAAATTATCAATTTGGGGTCGGAAGGGGTTGAGAAGAATATTCGTATCGAAGCCGCACTGCAGAGTGATATCAAGCGAAGACTGGTTGAAATGCTCCGAGAGTATAATGATGTATTCGCTTGGTCATATGAAGATATGCCAGGGCTCGATACAGATATGGTTGTGCATCGCCTGCCACTGAAAGAAGATTGCCCGCCGGTCAAACAAAAGCTTCGCAGAACTCGACCAGATATGGCAATGAAGATCAAAGAGGAGGTTCAGAAACAGTGGGACGCTGGTTTCCTGGCTGTGACGAAGTATCCTTCATGGGTTGCCAACATCGTACCAGTGCCAAAGAAAGATGGCAAGGTTCGAATGTGCGTGGATTATAGAGATTTGAACAAATCAAGCCCAAAAGACGATTTTCCACTTCCTCACATTGACGTGTTAGTTGATAATACCGCTCAATACTCCGTATTCTCCTTCATGGATGGCTTTTCAGGCTATAATCAAATTAAAATGGCGCCAGAGGATATGGAGAAGACTACTTTTATAACGCCTTGGGGAACATTTTGCTACAAAGTGATGCCCTTTGGTTTGAAAAATGTTGGGGCAACATATCAGCGTGCGATGACGACTCTTTTCCATGACATGATGCATAAAGAGATCGAAGTCTATGTTGACGATATGATTGCCAAATCCCAAACGGAGGAAGAGCATCTGGTGAATCTGCTGAAGTTGTTTAAAAGACTTAGGAAGTTCAGGCTGAGGCTGAACCCTAATAAATGCACCTTCGGGGTGAGATCGGGTAAACTGCTGGGGTTTATCGTAAGCGAAAGAGGAATAGAGGTCGATCCTGCTAAAATAAAAGCGATTCAAGAAATGCCGACGCCTAAAACAGAGAAAGAGGTGCGCGGGTTTTTAGGGAGATTGAACTACATTGCCCGGTTCATATCTCACCTAACTGCCACGTGTGAACCATTATTCAAGCTGTTGAAGAAAGATCAAGCTGTAACGTGGAACGAAAATTGTCAAAAGGCGTTCGATAAAATAAAGAAGTATCTGCAGGAGCCTCCTATTTTGATACCCCCAGTGGCAGGGAGACCCTTGATAATGTATTTGACGGTTCTTGAGGGAAGCATGGGTTGTGTTCTCGGTCAACACGACGAGACGGGGAGAAAAGAGCATGCAATCTATTACCTGAGTAAGAAATTTACAGACTGTGAATCTCGATACTCAATGCTGGAAAAAACTTGTTGCGCGCTAGCCTGGGCCGCCAAGCGTCTGAGGCAGTACATGCTGAATCATACAACCATGCTCATCTCGAAGATGGATCCTATCAAATATGTATTCGAAAAGCAGGCGTTGTCAGGTAGAATTGCCCGTTGGCAGATGGTCTTGACTGAATATGACATTCAATACGTCTCGCAAAAGGCTATAAAAGGGAGTGTGCTGTCTGAGTATCTGGCGGAGCAGCCTATTGAAGAGTACCAATCGATGAGGTTTGATTTTCCTGACGAGGATATCATGTACCTAAAGATGAAGGATTGCGAAGAGCCGTTGCCAGACGAGGGACCAGAGTTGGGGTCCAAATGGAAGATGATATTTGACGGAGCCGTGAATGCTTACGGTAGCGGGATAGGGGCAATCATCACTACGCCACACGGGTCGCACATCCCGTTTACTGCCCGATTGACCTTTGCCGTTACCAACAATGAGGCCGAATACGAAGCTTGTATAATGGGGCTTGAAGAAGCCATTGATTTGCGAATCAAACATCTAGACGTATACGGAGACTCAGCTCTGGTAGTGAATCAGATCAAAGGGGAATGGGAGACACGGCAGCCTAATTTGATACATTACATGAATTATGCAAGGAGACTGTTGCCTTTCTTCGACAAGGTTGAATTGCATCACGTACCGCGGGCAGAGAATCAAATGGCTGACGCCCTTGCCACCTTGTCTTCCATGTACAAGGTCAACTTCTGGAACGAAGCTCCCCAAATCACTATCTCTCGGTTGGACAGGCCGGCTTATGTATTTGCTATCGATGAAGCATCTGACGACAAACCGTGGTATTTCGATATCCTTAATTTCCTGAAGAATAAAGAGTATCCTGCTGGGGCATCCAGTCAAGATCAGAAGACTCTCAGGAGATTAGCGGGTAATTTCTATTTGAACCCGGATGGCGTCTTGTACAGAAGAAACCACGATTTGGTGTTGTTGCGTTGTGTAGACGAGAAAGAGGCAAAGCTTCTCATGGAGGAAACTCACGAAGATGCCTTTGGTACGCATGCTGGTGGGCATGCTATGACGAGAAAGCTGCTGAGGGCAGGTTACTTTTGGTTGACGATGGAAACTGATTGTTTCAAGTTCGCAAGGAAGTGCCACAAGTGCCAAATATATGCTGACAAGATACACGTGCCCCCGAGTCCTCTAAATGTGATGTCATCTCCATGGCCATTTTCGATGTGGGGAATCGATATGATCGGAAAGATCGAGCCGACGGCTTCTAACGGGCATCGGTTCATCCTAGTAGCAATCGATTATTTCACCAAGTGGGTGGAGGCGGCGTCTTACGCGAATGTAACGAAGCAAGTGGTGGCCAGATTCATCAAAAGAGATATCATTTGCCGATATGGGATTCCCGAGCGGATAATCACGGATAATGGTTCAAATCTGAACAACAAAATGATGAAGGAGCTCTGTCAGAATTTCAAGATCGAACATCACAACTCCTCCCCTTACCGACCCAAGATGAATGGCGCTGTTGAGGCGGCCAATAAGAATATCAAGAAAATTGTTCAGAAAATGGTGGTGACCTATAAGGATTGGTATGAAATGCTACCTTTTGCTTTGCACGGTTATCGTACGACGGTACGCACATCAACCGGGGCAACTCCGTTCTCGTTGGTATACGGAATGGAAGCGGTACTACCATTGGAGGTTGAGATCCCTTCTCTGAGGGTATTGCGAGACGTTCAGCTGGACGAGGCAGAATGGGTAACGAATAGATTGAACCAACTGAGTTTGATGGATGAGAAGAGGCTAGCTTCTCTGGCATACGGTCGTTTGTACCAAAGACGAATGAAGAAAGCGTACGACAAGAAGATACTTCCGCGAAGCTTTCAGACGGGCGACCTTGTGCTGAAAAGGATTCTCCCGCCGCAAGCAGATCACAGGGGCAAGTGGATCCCCAACTACGAAGGGCCATACGTTGTCAGAAAAGTCTTTTCAGGGGGAGCTTTATTGTTGTCCACCATGGACGGAGAAGACTTCGCGTCACCTGTGAATTCGGACGCAGTTAAAAAATACTTTGCTTAAAATAGACCCGCTGGATAGAAAAAAGAGAGTCCAGGCAAAAATGGGGCATCCTGGCGAACCAAAAACAGAATGAAAGGTTCGGGCAAAAGTTAGGGATAAAATTGAAAAAATGTACACCCGCGAAGTTGAAAACCTACACTGGGCGGCTTCGGCAAAAAAAAGGGTATCCCGGTGAACTGAAAACCCGTAAAGGGCGGTTCACGCAAAAGTTAGGGATTTGAAAAGCAAATGACTACGGTCCGAATTCAATGAGTATCAATGCGGGAGAATATATTTGAGGAGTCAGTTATCGGATACAATCTCTTCAGCAGTGGGGATACCGGGAAAGCATTAGAGTCGGATGAGTCATAGGAGGATCATTTTGTGGTGTTCGTCTGCGCCCCGTTGCCGACATGTGTACAAAATTTAATTTGTCAAAATATTCATGCTTCTTGTGCATACTTATGTATTTGCTTTGCGTAGCTTCCTCTTTTCAGGAGTTACATCCCATGTATAAAACTCCGCCCATTCAGGGGCCCAATCAATGGAAATATGTTATTCAGTACTTGATGCTGGTTCTTTACTGTTTTGTGCATAATAAAACGCCTAAGTTTAGTGAAGCTAGCATGAGTATAACATCGCTGGCCCTTGCCAACAATTGTTAAAGCTTTGAATTAACTGAGTGTAACGTCACTAACCTGAATTGATTTGATTGCATAGGCTTGTCTTGTCTTGTTTGCGTTGTTGCAGGTTTCACAACCATACGAGGAAGATGATCAAAAGACCGCGATAACGAAAGACTCGATCCCCACGTAGGTCATGCATGTTCTTCCTGAGGAAGGATGGAATTCCCCAGTTAGTCGTAGCTTATCCAAAGGACGTGCTCCAGAAAAGCTATTCGTCCACAGCAGAGTTTGGCGATTCCAAGATCATAAGGCTGTATTCAGGCAGGTTCATCTTTCCCCGCAGGGTCATGCACTCTCCCCCCAGTGGAGTCGGTGGATTTTCCCCAAGAGAATCATCCCATCCCCAGCAGAATTCTCTTCGCAAGTGTTTTCATTCCTTCCAGTGGAACTCGAAGATCAAGACCCTCCAAAGCAGAGTTGGTGGTGGGTCCTGTCATTTATTTTGTCAGAGATACTGGTAATATCAGTTCACGTTCCAGCAGCAAGTCCGATCATACTGTGCACATCTGCTATTTCCCAGCAAGGTTATATTCCCCAGCAGGGGGTTACCTCAACAGGGGGTTTGGTTTGAGTTCCCAATTTCCCAGCAGGGTTGACTTCACCCTTCCAGCATTTATTTTGCTGGAATAATTCTGTAGCATCTGGCTATCCCCGGCGGAGTCGGCATTATCCTTCCAGCATTTATTTTGCTGAAGCAGTTTCTGTACTCTAGCAGTTCAGGTGGAGAGAATTCTTGCTCAAATGAACAATCAAACATTCAAGATCTCGGCATGAGATATCCATCCAATGTCAGTTTCGGCTGTATTCCCCACAGAGTTGTCAGGATAAGTTTCTCTTTATTCCCAGGCAGAATTAGTTGTCATCAGGGGTTTCATGAACCAGAATTTCAGAAGTGGCCTCCGGGCATCAGAACAGGCATCCGGTAGTTTGGTTTCCAGACATCCCCAGTAGAGTCCGTCTCAAAGTCGCTGTCACGTCAGTGCTAAGAAGTTTGTGGGTGAGGATCATTGGAGAACTAAGTCCTGACGTGGACAATTTATTGACGGGATTTCTTCAGAAGTGGGCATCCTAACGTGGACAGGTTTATTTCCTTGGATTGGTGAGGTGTGTTAGTCCTATCGTGGGCAGATTCGGTTTCTCGAAATTAGTCAAATGGGAGGTCATGACATTGAACAAAAGTGATTACTCTTTGTGTTGGTGCCCTGACGTGGACAGATCAGACCAGCGTGTGAGTCCTTACGTGGACAAGTCTTATTTCCTCAGCGGGTCGAAGATGCCTGTGTCCTAACGTGGACAAATCGAGACGAGAGCAGTGTCCTGACGTGGACAAATCAAAGAGATTATTAATCCTAACGTGGAGAAGTGGGTCCTAACGTGGACGATGTAGTCCTTACGCGGACATATCAGAAGAGGATTCCTTACGTGGAAAGAGGTGATTCCTAACGCGGAAAGAGTAGAGTCCTTACGTGGACAGATTAAGATGGCATTCCTTACGTGGAAAATGTAGTCCTGACGCGGACAAATCGGAAAGAAGTTGGTATTCCTTACGTGGAAAAGATCAGAGTCCTTACGTGGACGTATCAAGAGCCTCCCTTACGTGGAAGAAAAATGGTTTCCTTACGTGGGAAGACTAGTTTATTCCTTACGTGGAAGGATTGAATCCTCACGCGGACATATCAAGATTGATTCCTGACGGGGAAAGAAATGGATTATTCTTGACGTGGAAAAATTGGGGTCCTTACGTGGACAGATGCAAGGAAAGGTGATTCCTGACGTGGAAGAATGATGTACTCCTTACGTGGAAAGTGGAGTCCTGACGTGGACAGGTTCAGAACCAAAGTGGGATTCCTTACGTGGAAAGATTGGAGTCCTGACGCGGACATGTCAAGTGGTATTGAAGTCCTTGCGTGGACAGATTGATATAGTTCTCCTTATGTGGAAAGAAGATTGCTTCCTGACGTGGAAAGATGAAAGGGTTAGTCCTGACGTGGACAGATACAGAAGATACGATTCCTAACGTGGACAGGTGTTACTCCTAGCGTGAAAGAGTTTTATTCCTAACGTGGACGATTCAGTTTATGGAAATGCAGACGAATTATCCCCAGCGGAGTTGCCGAGATTTTTCTGGGTTAACAGCAAATGGAGTCCTAACGTGGACAGGTTTTAATTGAGATTTCTTCGTATTGATGACAGACAGAGTCCTAACGTGGACAAGCAATCAATCTGTTATGACAGAATCCTCTTCAGAACGGTGAAGACAATCCCCAGCACGGTCGCACGAGATCAGTGGGTTGCCGTAGCAGTCAGATTCAGCTGATGAATGTCGTTCCTCAAGCAGGAGCGCAATTTAGTTTTGCGGTTGGCAAATTTCTGGTTTCACTAGTATTCAACCGTCTCGCACCGCGAATGTCTGAAGGCTTCGGGCTCTTCACCCAATCGGGTCCAAGTCGTTTGAATAGGGGCAGCTGTTGCACCCTAAAATTTGCCCAACCTTATTCCTTGGGTTTATGTTTCAATGTCATTAGCACTTGCATATAGAGTCATGTACATAGTCTAATCATCTGCATAGCATAAGCATAGCAAGTCATTCAACAGGGGACCAACCATTATTATCATCTCTAGAAGCCTATCAAGAGGTTATTATCCCAATTCAATCTCATTCAAGTCATCAGGAAAGAATTTGAAAGCAAAGAGTGCAGCAGATCAAGCCTTGAGTCCATCTCCTAGCTGAGGGTATCTGAGGGTCAACAAGAGGGTTGTGAGCTGTGAGTTGAAGGCATGGAGAGTATCTAGACATTATGAGAGACTTAGAAAGTCATTTAAAGAAGGAGACAAGTCATTGATGAGAGCACAAGAGCTATAGCTGAAGGCAGTCAACTAGGGTTTCATCTGGGTCAACCCTAGGTCAACCCTAGGTCAATGGACTGATCTAAGGGGTATTCAAGTCTAGTGGAGAGATGTGGGGTTCATCATTGGACATATAAAGAAGGATATGGAGATATGCCAAGAAGAATTCAAGAGAAATCAAGGAGAAGAGGAGCTTCTAAATTAGGGTTTCTGTGTAAAATCCCCTAGTTTAGGTCAAATTTCCAAGCAAGATAAGTCAAAATGCTAGCTTCAAATGGCTTCTTGGCCAACATGAAACTTGTAGAGGATCTCAAGACCTTTAATTTGAGTGGTGGAAGACATCAAGGAGATTTATGGAACTCAAGTTATGGTCCTTGCAAGTTACAGGTCATCTGAGGTATCTGAAATTTTGTCTGTGAAAGTGACTTGACTTCCAAGCTAGTTTTACCCCTCAAGGAGATTTCAAATGAATTTCTGGTCAACATAATAATTGTTCCTCATTGTCTTAGATTTCTAGAATGGTATAGCATGCCCTCATATGATGTGTGGAACTCAACTTATGGTCTTGGCAAGCAAAGGGTATTTTGGGCATTTGTGAATTACAGGTCATTTTAACCTATGTCCAAAACTCATACAAGGAGGCCTCAAATGGAAAAACTTACAACATCAAACTTGCTCCAAATGTGATTTTGAGTCTAGAAAGAAGGTCACAAATTGTTGGGAAAGCTCATAACATGAAATTGCATGATTGGTCCAAATTTGAACTAAAATGGCTTATAATTTGAATAAAGTCAAAATGAAAAATGGTTTGAGAGATTTATAAGTCAAAATGGAGACTTCCAATATATGATTTTGAATGGAAAAGACATTTCAAAGACAATGGTTCAAGTACGTTTTTGAGTTTAGAAGAAAAAATCAAAGTTATTCATGGTTACTTGCATTTGAAGAAACATTTCAAAAATGGATCAAAGTTGGAAGGCAAGGGAAATTGTAAGATGGATCTAGAAAGTTCATTTGAGCCCTATATAAACATGAAATGAAGATTGATCAAGGGTTAGACTCATTTTTCACCAAAATTTCCCAAAGTTTTCTCATTCTTTCTCATTGCAATTCTCTCCAAATTTCCCAAAATCTTCATCAACTCTCATCAACATTGATCCTCCTACATTCAATCATCATCCTGGATCAGAATTGAATCAAAGATTTGGTGGTTAGAGCTCAATTTCGTGCACTTTCTTCAAGAACACACAAGCTGCAAATTCAGTTGGAATTCAAGATCCAGTGCAAGACTCCTCAAAGTGTTGCATACAGAATCAAGTAGTGCAATTGTAGATCAAGATCCAAGCCTCAAAAGCCTCAGATCCACGAAATCCATCATCATCCACAAGCTTTCACACCAGGTGCATTTTCTCTGCCACAGCTTGATTTAGTTAGTTTAGCATGGTTTTGTTAGTTTAGATATGATGTAGGATGTTAGTAGAGCAATTAGGATGAGTTTGGAGTAGTTTAGTGATGATTGTTAGCAGGTGTACCAAACTGTTAGGATGTAGAACTCGTGGCATAGTGCATTATAATCTTAGGTTGTTAGCGCAGGATGATCACCATTAGTCATAGATTAGATTAGTATAGGTTTGATGGAGAATTATGCTGATGAGTTGCAGAGCATTTTCATGGTGACCAGAGATTATTGCTATCGGGTTGAGAGTTGTGTTGAGTTTCAGATTGAACTAGTGCCATAGGCTTGTAGAGGGAGAAATTCTGAGTGAGTTTCATGTTTATATCGTGGTGTTTCATGCATTGTGGAGTGAGAACCGATTGAGGGAAGTTGGTGCGTGCATGGAGTTTCATGGAGTGTAAACCCTAATTCTCATGAACTGATGAAGAAGACGAAATCCTGGACGTTCATTGCTTGTTGGACCCTTGACTCAGAGAGCAATCGTGTGGCTCTTGTTTGATTCTGATTTTGGAGGGAATTAGCTGGGGGCCCTAAACGCACCGTTTCATTAATTGAAACGGGCGGGCCTAAGACTCCATTGATATCCCCACCCCCAATGCCTGAGCCCAATTCATTTTGCACGTGATTTCGTTCCTATTCTCACCCCCTGCTGGTTTTCTTTTCATTTCATATTTCTGAAGTGGTTCTGGGCCTAATTCAATGTGCTACGCACACCCCCCGTTTGTTGGCCCACTGGATTTTGAACTAAGCGTGGTTTCTATTAGTACCCCCCCCCCATCATTTTAATTGATTTAATTGTTTTTAATTCCACTTTAATTTTTACCAACTTTAAAAATTCATAATAAATAGATAAAAAATCATTTTTAATCCATTCTTTTTACATCATTTTCATTAGAATGTGTAGAAAATTGTCAAAAAGTAAAAATTGCATTTCATTTTTATTTGATATTTTTCTCATATTTTCTAAATAAATGACATTTTGAATAGCTTCATTTCATGCATGATTTTATTAATTTTTGTTCTATTAAATGCTTTCATATTTTTTGTTCATTCTTTTTATGTTGCTTAGATGAGATATTGAACTTGTAGATCCAATTTAGTTCCCATTTTTAGAAATTAATTTTAGGTGATTAATGTAGGCTTGAACAACATGAACAAATTAGGGTTTTTAGGTGATGACTTAAGAAGTTTGATTCTTTCCCTTAGGACTTAGGGTTTGACTAGTTTAGCTATGGGACTATAGGGGCTATGGGTAATTATTAGATCCCCTTAGAAAAAGTCAGGATTCCCCTACTGCTATTAATACTCTGTGTATGTTTGATTGACTGGTGTGGTGTGCCCTCTGGGGATTATTGCTTGCTTGTTTGGGTATTGGGTTTGTCTGGGGACTTGGGAGAGTTGAAGACTTGAGGAGATGAAGACCATTGGAGATCCAAAGATTGAAGATCAACTGCCAGAGTTGGAGAGGATGTTATTGCTAGCAGCTGCTGAGGAGACTAGGGTTTAGGAGCTAGGCAGAGCTCTAGGTTAGAAAGTTTGTTTCTCAAACATGGATTGCCTTGTCTGCATCCATTCTTCTCTGTGATTCAGAGTCTCTCTAAGACACTCACCCCCTTCCTTTGGAAGGCTTGGTGATAGTGTCTATGAGATAGAACTCTTGAGAGAAAATGTCTCTTGTGTTAGAAGCAGTCTGTTCACCACCCTTGGTAGTCAGCTGATTGCTTAACACCCAATTCACTCTTGTGACTGATCCCTCATCCTGGAGGTTTGAACTTGAAGAAAAGCCATTGCAGATAGAAGAATGATGATCAAAGCCCTTGCCTGAAGGCCATGAAGATGGAGATTGATGCTTGTTGAAGCCTGTAGCTGATTGGGGATTACTTGAAGTCATATGTTGATTCAGAGCTGCTGATGCTGTTTCTTTTGCTGTTGTATTTCATTTGTTGATGTATTGATTGGTTTTCCGGACTGTATTGTTTGCTGTTTACCCTGTTGGGTTGAAAGTGAAGCCTGTTCACTTTTGCCTATTGTTTTCCAGGTTCGAGGTTGAGTGGGACTCCCTTGCCTCGCTTGTACTGTTGCATCCATGCATTTTACCGCTTTATTATATCTGTTATTGTTTCTGTTTCTGCCTATCCCCTAGGATCTCTGTTTCTCTCTGTGCAAGAGAGGAGCATGATAGACACTAGGTCTTAACCCATGCATGATAACATTAGGTTAGTTTGTTTCCCTTCGCAACCGTAGGGTAGAGTTCTGTCTCTTTCTTTCTCAAAACAAACAGAAAAACACATAAAGATTTCAAACACAATAAAAGACACTTCTTCCGTAAAAGAATGTAAACTCATCAAAACGTCATTTTGTCCGCTGGGACTGCTAATCAGAAAAAACCTTTTTCAGAAGGAATAAAATCAATCAAAGACAGACTTGTGTCGTACGTGGCCCGAACTACGTTTGCTCTGATCTTTCATGCTGTATGAAAGTACGTAGGCATAGGATGCGATATCCTAGCGAGCAACCTTCCCCTCCTTTCCCGTAGGTAGGCGAACTACGTTGACTCTGATTTCTCGTTCCAGGCGAGAATACGTAGGCATAAAGTGCGATACTTTGCCGAGTCATTTTTATTTTCAGTTTTATTTTCTTTTTAACCCTTGACCTATAGTTTAGATAGAATAACAATCCATACCCGAAAACAAGCGTGGATCCCGTCGAGTACGACGGACGTGAGGGGTGCTAATACCTTCCCCTTGCGTAACCGACTCCCGAATCCAGGTTTTGGTTGCGACGACCATACCTTTCCCGTGTTGTGCGAGGTTTACTCTGAGCGTTTCCTTTCCCTCCCGTGGGATAAATAACGCACGGTGGCGACTCTTCTGTTCAGCCGGCGCCGATTTTCGCAGTAGCGACAGATGGCACATTCTACACAATCCTAATGAGAAATCTTAACCAATCTAGCTTCAACTAGCTTTGCATGGAACACTATCAGAGGGGTGTTGATATTTGCAACATCTCTTATAAAATCACCATCAAGCGCTTCATTCATTGCATTAACACCAACTTCATGTGCGGGTAGAGGATTATTCTTAATGTTTGGCCCCAAATCTTTGAACGTCAGAATCTTCTTTTCCACCAATTCTCTCACTATGTGTTTTAAAGCATTATATCCCCTCTAAATCATGCTCAGGCGCACCCTCATGGAAGGGGCAATGAGCATTTAGGTTATATGAAGGAGGAAGAGGATTTGGTGGTGGACCCAAAGGTCTAGGAACCACCAATCCTTTTTGCAACAGAGAAGGATATAACTCAGTCTATGTCATCTGAATTAGACTGAAAGGAGGTTTAACACCTTGTCTTCTATTATGTGCTGATGCATTTTGACGGGGAGCTTGAGCTCTTGGTTGTTGATATGCTGGAGCTGCAGGCGCTTGCTGATATGTAGGAGCAGCCTGAATGGGTTGATGAACTGGTGTTTGCCGAACTGGTTAATACACAAGTACTTGTTGCTGAGTGAAAGATGGCGCAATGGCCGCCACATATGGTTGCTGAACATACTGCACATGGTATGTTGGTTGTTGCTGAGTGAAATGGCATTGCTACTTTCTCCATGATTGACTCTTTCCTCGACTTGATGAAATAATGTTTGTCTCGCCTTCTTTCTTTTTCTGAAAATTTCCAGAAAACGTTTTTGCATTGTTGTTGTTGGAAGTTTCATCTGCACTGATCATTTCTTTATTCTTCAAATCGAGCTCGACTTTTATGCCTACATCGACCAAGTCAGAAAAGCTCACTGACACACTACCCACCATTCTCTCATAGAATATTGGTTGTATGGTATCCATAAACCAATTGACAAACTTTTTCTCTGCTAAAGGTGGCTTAACCTGCGATGCCATATCCCTTCAACATTGGCCATACTCTTTGAATGACTCGTTGTCTTTCTGAGACATGTTTAGTAGTTGTCTCCTATCTGGAGCCATGTCCATATTATACTTTTAATGCTTTATAAAAGTATTAGAGAAGTCATGAAAGAAACAAATGCAATTTTGGTCGAGACTTAGGTACTACTTATAGGGGGCACCTTTCAGGCTGTCTTGAAAGCAATGGATCATGAGCTTATCGTTTTCAACATGGGCAGCTATTTTCTGGTAGTACATGACAAGATGGCTCTTAGGACATGTGTGGCCTTCATATCTATCAAAGTCGGGAGTCTTGAATTTTGTAGGAATTATAAGACCAGATACAAGACACATCTCCCTAGCAGAAATACCAAAAACTTGGTCTCCTTCCATTGCCCTCAACCTTTTCTCAATAGTTTGAACTTCTCTTTATTCTTCCTTATCATACATTTCTAAATCATGTTATGGATCTCCAAAGTAAGGTTGTATGCGTTTATGAACAATTAGAGGTGCATAAGTATAGATCATATGGTGAGCCTTGGTGGCTACTAATAGAGGAACATTTTGCTGAGTGGATTGCACTACGACATGGGGTACTTCAGCTTGAGGAGTGAAACCATAAGTTAGACCAAAAGGAGGCCATGTATAAGGTATTATCCTTATGGGTTGGGTTTCAAGCATTGGACCAGCGATTTATGAGAAGATCGTTGTTTGCGTGTCCATCTTAGCCTTGATGACTTGCAGCATTTCCATTATCTGACCTACGCTCCCTCGCAGATCCTCATGTTCTGAGCTGACTCTCTCTAACTTTTGCTCTTGTTCTGCTCTTTTTTGAGCTTGGGCTCTGGTGTTATACTTGTGCTGAGGACTCAGTATGGGAACTACCCGAAGAAGAGAGACGTAATGAGAACTTGTTTGAAAATGCATGTATGCATGTATGCATGTATGGACTCAGTATGAGAACTTGTTCAATATAAAGCGAATATCAACCATATACCGATCTCTCTAATCTATAAATCGATAGATGAATATTTTAGGTCAAGTTCCATAAAATCTATGTCTAGAGTTTTACAAAACAAGAATGGATCATTAAGAACAAAAATATTCATCATATATTAGTCATCACTTGTTCACATACAAGGCCAATCAAAAGAAATACACAAAGTTAAGGTAGACTACATCTACCTTTGATAAAAGGGAAATTAGCTACCCATAATCATGGTAACTTGCTTTACAAGTAAAGAGAAGATGAATGAGTGTCCACATTGAAGAATCAAACTCTGATGCAAATCCAGCTTCTATTTGCAAAATCTCACTTTGTGGTGAAGAAATGCTGAAAAATGAGGTTTCTATGTGAAAAATGGGTAATGATCCCCAAAAAGTGTGAAAAGTACTTATATAGTATAACTACAATTTTCCAAGTTCGCCCAACAAACTCTACTTTATGGCACTTGAGATGCCTCTGAACAGTTAAACCGCCCTTGAGGAAATATATGAACTAGCCTAGAGAACTATTATTTTACCCTCCGAGCTACTTTGCTACAAGTTCACACAACGAACTTAGGGTCCTTTAGTTACTGCCTCAAAACTAGGATGGTTCATTGGTCTTTGACTACAACCTCGCCTAGCGAACATTCGCTTCAAGTTTTCCCAGTGAACTTGTAGTCCTTTTCTTTCTGCCTCTAATTTGAGAGGGTTCGTTGAGGCTTCGCCAGTTGCTCGCCCAGCGAACATTCGATGTTGGTCCTCGCTAGTTGTTTGCCAAGCGAACATGTTAAAACTTCACATTTTCTTTGCCTTCCTTTTCAAATTATTTGTGTCTTACACTTTGATGTTTTATGTCTAAATCCTACATAATAACACACAAATCAAAGCAACCAAAGGTATATGCAACATAGTTGAAGAATAGCATGAAAACATGGGGAAAATCCAACAAATCATAACAAATGAGATGAAAAATGCCAATAAATATGGATCAAATTAAAGCTTGTTTGGTATTCAACAAGCTCCCAATTATCTTGTTACTTATCAAGCATATCAAACACTTACTATTGCAGTCAAAATAATGAAATAAGGAAGCATAAAACTAAAATGGAACATAAAATTCTCATCTAATTCATTTTTGAATCAAATTCAAGTACAAATAAACTCGACTTTCTTGGAATCAGAATAAACTATAAAGAAACTGGAAAAATAACTCCTCAAGTTTTCTTAAAATCAAACTACCAAGCAACCCTAAAGCTGACACCTTGAGCCTTCCGGACTGCCTCTGGGTCGGTAGTGAGCTCCTCCACTGTCTTCTTACAAAACTTCACACAGTTGAAGACTTCGTAATGTGTGTTCTTTAGGTCACATGATTTGATCTGCTTCCTTTATCTTTTCAGGAAGTTAAAGATTGAAAAAGTTTAAAAAACAAGCCATGTTCATGAATTTATGCGTCCACTCAGTGTACATAGCTTGAAGGTTCCTAATAGCGATGCCCCTTTCAACCACAGCAACTTCGGCCTTTCTACAACCATCCTTCCAATGATTACATGCTTTCACCAACTTTTCATAGGCTTTTCCAGACTTCGGACTCTTGACTTGCTCAATGGCTCTTTCTAGTTGAAACTTCTCATGAAGGTAGTCTTGATGTACCCTTTCTTTTTCTATCTTCTCACGTGCTAGATGGTCTTTGTAGTCTTTGAGAGTATTCCTCAAATCATGGATTTATACTATGTAGTCATCCCTAGCATCCTTCTTCATTCTGTTGGACGTTTCCACATCTTTCTCTAAGCTTCGAATGATGCACCAAGCTCGATCTAACTTTTCGTTTCGATGGTCAAGATCAGAATTGGCTCCTATAAGAGCACCTCCAACCTAAATCCTCTTGTCTTTCTCGTCTCTGGCCCTTTTATTGCTTCTTTTGAACTTTTTTTTAACTTTTTACTCTTGTCTTCCAAGGCTTCACTCTTTTGCTTGGTTCGAATGAGTTGGATTCAAAGTTGAGAATTTTCCAGTTCGAGCTCCTTGATCTTATGATTGAGCTTATTCACATCTTTCACGTAAGATTGGCTCAGGTTCGGGTATTGGAGGGAAAGTTGATGAACCAAAGAAGAAAATAAGTTTGACCACTTGAGCTTTTTCTTTCACCCATCGAACATAGAGCTCCCTAGAGATGACGTTCTTTTTCCCCATCTCTGAGCCACTTCTAACAACCTTGGTCTATACCTTCCTAACGTTTCTCACATAAGAATTAGTAGGAGCAACATCATTGATGACGAAAGGCACAAGATGTTTGTCTTTGAGAGGGTTATCCATGGTATATCCAAATTGCCTTTTGAACAACACAAGGTTATAATTGATGCAACCATGTGTTCTCACAAGATGTACATTGGGAAATCCTTCACATCTAAGTACGACATTCTTAGTCTCCCAATCCCTCTTATACCATGTGATAGAATTAGCAGTGAGTGAAGCAAATCTCTAAGGACATGAGAGTTTTCTAGAAACAAATGGACCCTTTTGAGGCATGTGTGTCTTTATCAATAGAGAAAGGTCCCACTTTTCTTTTCGTGTCTTGTGTGAAAGGCATGGTAAGAATTTGCCAATAGGAACGACACAGGATTACCATCCAAGAAAATCTCCATAGCTAAGCAATCTATGAAGTTATCAACATTCGGAAACAACACAATGCCATGAACCAAGAGCGCTACAATTTCCCCACATGCAACCCACTTTTCTTCTTTAGCACACTTCCAAGCCTGCTCTTCTAAGAAATTTCTTGCGAATCCCTTGGTAGCCCCCTTATGTTCCTAATTAGATGTTACATCATCCACATGAATACCCAAAGCAGAGGATATTTTGGGCATTGTGAGATCTTTTTCAAGCTTTGGGAAAGGATTATAATCTTTGATGGGATGATCGAAAAGTCTTTCAAACTCTTCTAGATTAAGAGCAATTTAGAAGTCTGAGAACATGAAATAGCGGAGAGGGGCGTCGTAGTATTGAGCCAAGGTAGTGAGGGCGTCAAATTTTTTTTTCTCTGTCAATACTTCTAAGATGTTCCCATAATTGGTATGGAATTGTTTGTGCTTGATAGGTATATTTTTGGAACTCAAAGCCTTCAAGTTGTCGATCTTAGGTTCTTTAAACTTGAAAGTGAAAATGATTTTTCTGGGAGGATGACTCATCTTGATTGCTTTGGAAAATGATCTTATTTGTAATAAACACAAGATACTTAGAGAATTGTTTTTAATTTTATGTATGAATGAATGCATGAGTGAATGAATGGATGAATGTAGTTTCAAAAGTAGGAGGTACGGATCGAAAATACTCTAATTACTCTCCTCACTGGGATCTCGCTAAGTAGGCTCTATGGTTTAAAAGGTAACCCAAAGTCATGAATTCATATTATTGTTCCTCACACATGACACAAGCATGTCGGTTGACAACTTCATCATATGAATATATTTTAGGCGAGATATTTGCACCGACCATCGCGAGAAAAGCTTCTCGGGGGCCTGCACTACGCGACTATCGACATTGGGTTCTAGACAAGGGTCTCAGAATCATGGACTTCCTTGACTGTTTGTTGCGTATGCCAGTCATTTGCAGGTAAAAAATCCATCAAAAAAGTTTTTTCTGAGTGAGATCTTTGTACCAACCCACGCGAGGAAAGCTCCTCGGGGACTCGCACTACATGACCATCAATCCTAGTTGGCTAAAGGTTCAAGATTCTACAAAGGTCCTTAGAGTCATGGATCCCAATGAAAACATTGATTACTTATGCCAAAAGCTTGACGGTCATCAATATCCTCAATAGAATCTACTCCAACTGAGGTTCTCGTATCGACTCTCACGAGAAAAGCTTCTTGGGAGCCCATACTACTCAACCTCTCTTATCTCAAGTTTTCACTCTAGATTCAGGAGGAGATTCTTTCCCTCAAGGTTTGTGGCAACCAGACATCCAAGTACCAATGATTCAATAGAGCCACATAACAATATAACAATAATGAAAGCATAAGGCAAATAAAAGTCACATAAATAAATAAAAACATAGTTCGAACAGAGTCGTACCTTGAAAAATATGATCCTTCACGAAATGTATCACGGAAAAATAGTTTGAACAGAGTCGCCACCGAAATTTATTTATTCCAATAAAGGAAAGTGAAAATATCAATAAAACCTTTTAAAAGAAGAAAATGGTCGTCGCAACCAAATTCTAGTTTCAGGAGTCAATTACGCAAGGGGAAGGTACTAGTATCCTTCACATCTGTTGTACTCAGCGGGAACCTCTTAGTCTAATTTGTGATTGAATGTTAACTCATGCTATTTGTTTTATACTAAATTAATAATGCAAAAGGGATCACAAAAGGGTTCTATTCTAGGTTACTTGCTAAAGGGAAATGGTTGGTTTTTTATTAGAGTGCTCATCAAGATATCACAATCTCGTGCCTATATATCCTTATGGTGCAATAAGGAAACCAGAGCTTCGTAGTTTGGGGGACGATGGGGAAGAAGGTAGAAAAAGGTAGCTCGCCAGGATATCGCAATCTGTGCCTACGTATCCTTTTAGTGCAATAAGGAGATTTGAGCTTCGTAGTTCGGGAAACAATTAATTAGGCCTATTGAGGACAATGAAATTTGGAAAGCCCTAACAAGTATAAGGAATAACAAGGCCCCAGACATGGATGGTTTTAATGCGTATTTCTTCAAGTCAGCCTAAAAGATTGTGAAAGAAGATGTCAAAGTTGCTATCATGGATTTCTTTAATGCTAGCCACATGTATAAAGCCATTAATTGCTCCTTGGTTACTTCTATCCATAAGTCCCCTGAGGCCAAAACCATAAAGGATATGAGACATATCTCTTGTTGCAGCACTATTTACAAGATCATTTTCAAAATCCTCACAACTAGGCTTGGGAAGGTGTTAAACAAACTTATTGAAGACATCCAATCTGCTTTTGTGTCTGGAAGAACCATTCATGACAATATAATGCTTGCTCAAGAATTGGTTAGAGGGTATAATAGAAAACATGTCTTCCCTAGATGTATGGTTCAGATGGAAATCCAGAAAGCCTATGATATTGTGGAATGGCAGGCTCTGGCTCAGGTTATGATAAAGTTGGGCTTCCATCAGGTGTTCAATTATTGAATCATGGAATGTGTCGCTACTGTGTCATACAAGTTTTCCATAAATGGGACTCCGTATGAGATTCTAAAAGCTAAGAGAGGTTTGCGGCAAGGAGACTCTATCTCCCCCATCTTATTTGTTATCATCATAGAATATTTGCATACACTGTTACAAGGTCTGATTTCTAACCCTGATTTTAATTTCTACCCTAAGTGTGAGAAATTAAAGAACATCAAGTTATGTTTTAAAGGTGATATTCTCATATTTATTAAAGGCGACCTTTGATCTTTGAAGCTGATAATGGAGAAATTCTAAGAGTTTTCTACTGCAACATGTTTGTTATTAGAAATCCCAAGAGCAAGCTTTACCTTGGAAAAATGGATAGTGAAACAAGGATCCTCTTACAACAAGAAACTGGTTTCAAAAGTGGTACTTTTCCTTTTAAGTACTTAGGAGTTCCTTTGGATAGTAAAAAATTGTCTGCTAATAGCTCCCAACACCTAATTGAGAAGATGACTAACAAATTGAAGCATTAGAGCACCACATTGTTGTCTTATGCAAGGAGATTCCAACTTGTTAGAAGTATGATCGTCTCTATCTATAACTACTGAATGCAGATTTTCCCGTTGCTTAAAAAGGTGATCTCTCATATTGAAGGTTTATGCAGGAAGTTTCTGTGGACAGGCAAAGAAAATGGGGGAAAGAAAGCACCAATTGGTTGGGATCGTGTCTGTGACCCCATTTCTGCAGGTGGGTGTAACATAGTATCCTTGATAACATGGAACAAAGTTATCATAGAAAAAATGTTGTGGAACATTTGAGAAAAGAAAGATAAATTGCGGATTCAATGGATCCACATTTTCTACATGAAGGATATGGATGTTAGCATGTACCAGCCAACTAACCACTACTCGTAAATCTTGAAGGCTATCTTCAAAAATATAGATTTGATGATAAATTCTGAGATTTAAAAGGGATTTCAAGAGGCTTGCATGTATAATACACAGAAGATGTATATAGTGCTTAGAGGTACTAAACCCAAGGTGGATTACAGAAAACTATTTTTCGGAAATCTTGCAAGTCCAAGAGCTATCTTTACTCTATGGATGGCTTGCCAAAACAGGCTCCTTACCAAAGATAGGATGATGAAACATGGCATGAGTACTGATGAAGTGTCTGTGTTATGCAACTTACAAGAAAGTTGCCACCATTTGTTCTTTGAATGTGAGGCTACCAAGGGTGTTTGGAAGCAGGCTATAACTTGGATTGGAGTTGATCACAATCCAGGTGGATGGAAGTCTGAGCTGGTTTGGATCACTCAACAAACTCTTGGAAAAGGGAGTAGAACTAAGCTTTTGAAGATGGCCATTGCAGAGACTGTCTATTAGATTTGGACAGTGAGGAACAAAATCATTTTCCAAGATTGTAATAAGGATGCTTTACATAGTAAACATCTTATAGAGATGATCCTAAGGAGAATTTAAATGGATAGAAATTAAGCTGCTTATTATAATAGAATGTGATTTATTTCTCTTGTAGTTTTATTGCTTAGTCTTCTAGAGGCCTGGATCTTATGATCGACTTGTGTGTATTGTGTTTTTTGGTAATAATATATTCTTTATTCCAAAAAAGAGTAAACAAACATAAGCACACACAACAAAACCTAATTAGGCTTGACTCACTTAGGGATGGGAAAGTCCCCAACAGAGTCGCCATCTGTCGTACCTCGAAAAATGAGAACGACCTCGCAAGTGCAAATCACACACTCACAGAATGGACTTAACAGAGTCGCCACTGATCTTTATTTATTCCCATAAAGGAAAAGGGAAAATATCGAATAAAACCCCTAAAATAATGACAAGGATATGGTCACCGCAACCAATATCAGGGTTTGGGAGTCAGTTACGCAAGGGAAAGGTATTAACACCACTCACGTCCGTTGTACTCAACAGGAACCGTTATGTTAGTTGTGTGTGTTAGTGTTTGCTTGGAAGTAAGGCATCTCGAGTTATTAAGGGAAAGAAATAGGACAAAGAGTTTGTTTTTTTAATTAGGGAAAAGAAGAAAGGAGCCTAAAAAAGTTTTTATTACTAGGGGGCCTGCCAAGATTTCACAGTCTTGCTCCCACGTAACTCAAAAGAGAAATCAAGGAGCACGTAGTTCTGGGTAAAAAAGGTTTATTTGTTGGTCGATTTTAGCGAAAGATATCTTGTATTAATCGACGTAAAACATTTTTTTTACCCAAACCAAGTGAGAAGCGGACGTTTACACCACTTTGAATGGATTTACAAATCACATTCACGCCACTTATCTCAACTCAACGATTGTGGATGAAGCTTTGCTCTGCAACATATTAAGACAAAATGTCTTTCGTTTTTGAAAAGGTTTTAGGGTTGTGCCAAAAGGAAAAACGGTTTGAATGAGTTTGATGTATTTTAGATTGACGCAAAGATCATTTTTTATTCGAATTGCACTAAAGACTAATGGTAGAGGTGAATATTTAAAACTACCAAGTCAAGTGTCTTGTGTCCAAAATACTCAGAGTGTGGGTAGGAAAGTTTCATTCTCACTCATTCTTCACCACTTAAGGCTCGTGGCGCGCAATCCTAATCGTATTTTTAGAGTATTTTGAATTTGATTTAGAAAATGACTTTACGTTGGATCAAGCTTTTATTCATGATTATAAAAAGTGTTTGAAATGATTGGAAGTTTTGACAATGGTTTGAATGGGAGGTGGAAAATGTTGATGGTTTTGAAAAAAGTTTAATAATGGAATGTGGTGGAATGGTGACCAATTGGTGTTGACCAATGTTTTTGAAAGTGAAACTTGGTGTAGACCAGGTTCTTTGATTTTTTTTGAAAGATTGATTTTAAATTTTTATTTTTGTTTTTTTTATCTAATTAGTTAATTATCATATTTAAATAAGAACAACACAAACAAACAGATAACACAATTACAAACAAGGGGTGAGGATACATTTTGACAATTAGGGGACTATAATGAAATGTGATAAAACTAGCTAAATAACAATATTAAACAAGTTAAATAACAAAATAATAAATAAAAGCAAAAATAACAATAAATAAGTTGTAAAAATAAATTAGATAATAGAAACACATTATAAATTTAGAATATTAAAAGAAATTTTTTTAGATTTTTAAAAATTAATATTACTATATTTTTTAGATTTTTTTTTATATTTATTTATTTAAAAAAAAAAGAAAATTTTATATCTAAATGAACCTACTAAAATAAATATATTTATTTAATTAATTAATTTTTCAAACATAAAGTTAAAGTCTACGACTTATATATAAAAGATCAAAATGAAAATGAATAGTCCTAAGAAATTCTTATTATTTTTACTATTTATATATATATATATATTTTTTATTTAAAAAAAACGTAACAAAACAAAACAAGAAAATCCTAATTAGTAAATAAAAAAAATAAAAAAAGCTAATGGTCCAGGGGGTTTAAAATCAACCCAGGGTGTTGCAAGCCCATATGGGGCGCTGGTTGGGCGGGGGAGCGGGTCGGGTCACCCCTTAACCCGGTTCGGCCCATACTTGGAGGAAAAAAAATTTTAAAAAAAAACCCTAAAAAAACAAGAAGGAAGCAACCATTATGTTCTATAAAGACGTGATCTTCAACTCCTCCTAGTGAAAACAGAAAAAAGCATAAACGGAGAAAAAAATCTCACCAGTTTCACGTTCTCAACATTGCTCTTTTTGAATCGCTCTCTTCTCTCTCGCCCTTACTCTCTGCAAACCTTCTGACCACCTAGACAGTGGAACCATGAAAAAAATCTCACAGATCGAAATCGAAACAGAAGAATTTGAACCTTCTGCTCTTTCCACAAAATCGAAACTACACACCCTAAAAAATGGATTTGAGTTTCCGTTTCAAATACTCCTTCACTCAGTTTTGAATACATTCTCACTCGGTGCTAAGTCTCTAACTATATCTCTCGAAGTTGAAGGAACAACTTTTAAACAAGTGACTATCACACGAAAAAACGAGTTTTATTTTCACGAATCAAAACATGAAAGCATCGTCACAGCCATAAAATGTTTGAAATCTCACCATTGAAATCCCTCACGTATAGAGGATGCTGAACAAGTAGAGCAGTTAATGACAACATGTTGATCATATAAAAACAAACATCACAAACAGGCAAGTGAAAGTATGATTCAAAGAATATAAAAACACAAACATATGGAAAGCATGATTCAAAGAAAAACAATAACAACCGAGCTATGAAGTTTTTACCCAGAAGAAAATTTGTGATAAGTATTCTACAGGTATGACGATCTTGATATTCTACCCTTCTTCTACTGATATGAGTGCTTTTATCTTCTTTGTGGTTATGGCTCTAAACTATGAGATATTTGACACTGTTAAGGATGACGCTGTTATTATTTTTTGTTATGGTTCTTTAGGATTGATTAAGGGTATGATGGTTGTTGTGATGAGTATGAGGGTGGCTTTTTTTTACTATGGCTAGGATTTCTTGGTCTTTGAGACTGCTAAGACTTTGTGTGCAATGTATGTTGCGACTAGGTTTGTTGATGATGGCTCCCTCTTTTCTCTTTCAATTGCTCTGATTTATAGTAGAGAGATTAGGTTTTTTTGATGTTGTATTGCTGTCCAGTTTTGCTAAAGCCTTACTCATGCTTTCAAGATGCCAAAATGTTTTTTTTTCAAAATGGTGAAACTCTTTTGTACTTGCTATTTTTTTTAAAACTTTTTCTTTGTCTTTGTAATGTGAAATGATAGTTGTAATACCCCAAATTTTGCCCTAAGATTTGTCGTTTCATCTTGCATTCCATTGCATTTTTGCATTGTATTTAACCAGTTACTAACAAGTTCGTGTAGTTGGTTGATTTTCATAGGAAAATATCATGTGGCGCGCCCTTTGGTTCGTGAAGGGTAAAATGGTCATTTGCTTGCAACCGGCTGTCAGTTTACGGATTTGGAGCTGTAGTCAGGAGATTTGGATTGTTGGATATGGTTGATATGAGTCAGAGTCGAGGTTAATCAGATAAGTTTGTTCATGTGAATGGTCGGAGAGATTAGTCGGAAGTTCGCATCGGAAACGGGATTAGTCGGATAATTTGGATCGAGAAGGGAATTTTAGTGTTTTATTTTTCATTTCATTTTAAATCAAAAAAGAAAAAAAATATTTTCATTTCAATTTTGTAATTATTATTATTTCATTTTTAATTAATTTCATTATTAAATCAAAGCTTATTTCTCTTTTAGATTCATTTCATTTTTAAAATCATATTTCATTTTAAATTAATTTCCTCACTAAGTCAATCATTTATTTCATTTAAAAAAAACAATCAATTTCGTTTCTATTTTCATTTTTAGTTTTTATTCTCATTTCATTATTAAATAAGTTTTATTTTATTGTGCTCATTTCATTTTCTAATTGAGTTTATTATTTTTATTTTATTTGTAAAATAAAAACATGCATTTTTAATAATGATTTTTCATTTCATTTTATAAAAAGGAAAATAATAATAAAAATATTTCATTTTTTCATTTATAATTAAAATCAATTTACATTTTTCATTGTTACATAAAAAAGGTAAAATTACAAAAAATACAAAATTGCATAAAAAATTTAAATTCCTAATATTCCTAAGTCTCTTCCGATTAATGCTCCGACTCTTCCCGACTTTTCCGATTAATGCTCCGAATTTGCAAAATAATCAAAACAGGTAAAATTTAAATCGGTTAGTTTGATCGTCCCGACACCCTCAGAACAATGTCATCATCGGGCGCGTCGGGAGGGTAACTGATTGCTCTGAAACCGACTCCCGACTCCTTTCCGACCTCGGTAAATCCGGTAATAATATATTCTTATTTGAGGCAACCGAGAAAGAGAGAGGAAAAGTGATTTTTAAATAAGCACTTCTGAAAAGCACTTATTTGAAAAAAGCACTTTTGGGAAAAGCGCTTATTGCATAAAAGTGATTTTAGCCGAAATCATGATTTCCTAAAGTAATCGTAAGGCCCACGGATCCAAGCCAACAGATTCCTGGAATAGCTCAACCCAGTCAAACAAACAAATCCAACACAAACAGTCAGTTGGAAGATCCGAAGAGCATCACCACAAAATCACAAAAAACTCAACAGCGACAATCAAGCAAGCTCCTTCGAAGTCTCCTTCAAAGTCGCAACCTTAAGATTCGCGGATCCAGCCCACAATCACAAATCACCATATATAAATCATCAAGCAAATTATCAGGAAAGGGGGAGATCAATCCGAAGAACCCTAAGCATAATAACAGTGGCGGCACAACCAAAACGGAAGCATCATCACTAGTTATCAAAAAACGACGGTTGTTCTCACGATTTAGCAAAAGAGGAAGGGTTCAGAGAACCTCAGCGGTTCATCATCATCACCCACAAAGAATACGAACCCAGGAGAGGATTCATAAAAGGGGCGGCGGTTCAGACAACTGGGAGCTTTCATCATCACCGAGAAAAAGGACGAGTGAACAGTTTCTCGGAAGATCCCTAAGGATCTTCGTCATTGAAACGATAAGAAGAAGAGGAAAGATCCATCGACATCAGAAAAAGAGGATCTCTCGGCGCCACCGGCGAATCGACCAGGATTACCAGGAAGCGGCAGCGAAAACCTTCAGGTTTCAACGTCGGCCAAGCATCGCTGGCCTCCGGCCATTCTTCATCATCAAAAGGTATAGATTTCGGTCGTTACAAATGATTGGTTGTGGGTCTTTTTGTTTCGTGTTTCAGGTGGGGCGAACCGAAGAAGAAACCGAGACATGCATCCGAAAAAAGAAGGAGTTTGGAAGCTTTCAAATTGCTTCAATGGCCGCCGACCCTAAAGGGAGAAGAAGACAGTCGCGGCGGGACAAAGAAGGAGAGGAGATTGGGGTTTTAGAACCCTAGACTTATTCTTTGTCCTTTTCTTGTATTTATCTTTTCTTTTTTTTCTTTTTTTATTTTCTTTTTTTATTATTTAATAACATTTAATTAGGTTAGTAAATATAAACATTATTAACCTATTATTTGTTGTTAAAATAAATTGAGACTAAAACTTCAGTTAACAAAATTTTTTATTTAACATCAAAACTAAAATTTTCCTTAATCAAACATTAACACAAAAAAAAAACTTTTTTTTTCTTAACTAAAACGTAACATCGTTTTCTAATTAAAACATAAAAATAAAACAAACTTTTCTTAATTAAAAACCTTAGGTAAAAATAATTTTCTTTAATAAAATTAAAACATTTTTTCTAAAAAATACAAAAAATAATAAAATAATTCCTTTAATTAAAATCATTAACCTTTTTAACTAAAAAGCATTCTCGAAATAATTTTTTTTTTCTAACCAAACTCCGATGCCTTGTCGTCTGTCCTTTTCGGTTGTACCATTAACAGTGTTTTATTTCTCGTTCGTTTTTACGCTTTACGCTCCTCTTCGTTTTCCGGTTGTGATTAGGGAAAGACTTTGTCACCATTAATATTCTTGCTTATTGTTTTGGTTGTAACCTTATGCGAGGCCATCGTTGCAATTATTTTTGCATTTTTTTGGGACTTCTGTAATTTACGCGAGTGATCGTCGCGATACTTTTCTTTACCGCTTTCTTTATTTTCATATTTTAATACTGCCATATGATAATATTCGCTGTTTGTATTTAATTTACCATTAGCGTCCCTCCGAAGGGTTAGGTCTAGCAGTTTAACCACCGAGTCAATAGTCCGAACCTTTGACCGTTTCAAAACCCTAAACAACCTAGGTGTCCTGACGTGGACGAAAACACCCTTTACCTTAGCATTAGGTCAAAGAGTCGCCGTACTCTGTTTTTAGGGTTTCCCTCCGTAGAACATTTAGTCAACCCTAATCTAACCATAATCTCAATTCAACATTTCAACGTAGAAATAGGAGTTTCAAAACTCCACGTAAGCGTGTCCTTAAGATACGTTTACTCCCCATTGAAACCTTGACCACAGTCAAGACGTTTCTAACCTCCCTTTCGAGGGGAACTACGATTACTCTGATTCCATTCCCTATCCAGGATACATAGGCACAAGATGCGAATCTTGCCGAGTAAACTTAGGACTAACCCTTAGGTCTTTTAGATCACTCTATCCCTTAGCTCAGTATATATACATCTAAAGCAAATAATAATAAAAAATGGCAAAAATAAACAAAAGGTTCCTGTAGAGTACTATAGAAGTTTAGGGTGCTAGTACCTTCCCTAAGCTTAACCAACCTCTTACATAGGTCTCTCCCCGCATTGTGTTTACGATGCAAAAATAGGTTTTCCTTCTTTTGACTTTTTCCTTCGGATAAATCAAAGTCGGTTGTGAATCAAAAATTGTGATTCAAACTAATTAATAGTTTGATATCCTATTTCCACCGCAACAATAGTAAAAAATTCTGCTGAAAAAAGTGTTTTCACAATAGGAACCATCTTGCTTCCCCTCTTCTCTTTTTGAATCTTTGAATTTGGGTGATGCAAGTTGAAAATTGATTTGAATGGAATTTTGATTATTCTTCTTTGTGTAATGCGTTTTGGATCATGACTAGAAACTTGGCTCAATGGACCATTTTTTGGAGATAAAGCAAGGGTGACAAGTGCAAGAAGAGAAAGATCTTAAAGAAGGGTTTTCATGATAGTTTATGATTTTAGGTCTAGGTATTGGTCATGTAAAAAAATGTGTTCATGATGTAACTATGTAAAAACTTTATTTTTTGAACTTGATTGATTTTTTTTAAATGCAAATGTGATTTCAAAGAAAAAGTGCACAAATATAATTTGTGAACTCTATACAATCAATAGTTGAAAAAAATGAGGAGGAAAAAAAAGATGAACACTTAAAACATATGGGTGTATGCAAGAATGAATCACATAGTGGTATGGAATTAGAAACTACAATTTAAATGAATGACATGGCTTAATGGATGAATAAATTACACAACGGTTCAAACTTCATAAGGAGAGGTTTTTAAGAAATAAAATGTGTTAGAAAAACCAAACACTTACTCGATCAAAAGTGAAGCCTAACTAAAACAAGAGCTAGATAAAACAAAACTCCCATGAACGTAATGACGCGTGATACGAATGTATGCAGTGGTATAGGAAATTCAAAAGAACGAAAACTCACAAATGAAAATACTCAACTCTTACTCTTGACTTATGCATAAAAGTGGAATTTATGACCATATAAAGTAAACAAAAACTGATGCAGATGAACATGTGGATGAATGACTTTAAGTGAATGAAATGTAGATGTCTGATTTTTAGAAAGGGAAAAATTTTAGGGTATAACACTCATCATCAAAAGTAAAGTAATTTTATTTTGATTAGGAGGCTGTAAAAAGGCTTTAAAACTTTAGAGAAGTCCTTTATAAATCTTTAGTAAAAACCAGCATGTCTTATGAAGCTTCTCACTCCTTTAATATTAACTGAAGGTGGTTATTTTTCAATAACCTCAATATTGGCTTGATTAAACTCAATGCCTTTTGATGAGATTTTATGCCCCAAAATGACACCTTCAACTACCATAAAATGACATTTCTCCCAGTTCAAAACAAGGTTCGTTTCAGTGCATCTCTCAAAAACAACATTAAGGTAAGCAAGGTATTTATCAAAGTAACTACAAAAAACAGAAAATTCATCCATAAATACCTTGATGGAAGATTCAATATATCAGAAAATATAGAACACATTCATCTTTGAAATGTGGCAGCAGTGTTGCATAATCCGAATGGCATCCTGCGATAGGCGAACACTCCAAAAGGGCATGTAAAAATTGCCTTTCCTTGATCGAATGGATCTACCACAATCTAGTTGTATCCCGAATATCCATCCATAAAATAATAATATGTTTGACCTGTTAATCTTTCTAACATTTGATCCTTAAAAGGTAATGGAAAATGATCTCTTTTTTGTTGCCTGGTTTAACCTCCTATAATCAATACACATATGCCATTCGATAACTTTTCGATTCAGAATCAACTCTTTCTTTTCATTTCGAACAACGGTAATACCTCCCTTCTTAGTGTTTACATACATTAGACTTATCCAAAAACTATAAAAAATAGGATAGATCATATCTTCTTCAAGTAGTTTCAGAACCTCTTTTCTTACCACTTCTTTTATTGTAGGATTAAGTCTTCTTTACGATTAAACCAATGGCTTGAATTCCTCTTCAATTTTTATCTTGCGCATGCAATATGTAACACCCTAATTTCCGATTCGACATTTAATAAGATAATTCAATTAAAGTTCCACAATTAGAATGTCACGCATGCTTCACCGTAACATAAAAATATCAACCACAAAATAGTCATGCGAAAATAAGCAGCGGAAATCATCAAGTTCGACATATAAGTCTTAACAACAAAAACATTCAACATAAGGAAAACATAACACATATAATGAATGAAATTCTCATCCCCAGTGCTACATATCAGAGCGACTCCTCTAAGACCCAATGATAAAAGCTAAAGAGACATCGACGCCATCCTCTAACTCAAGCGGCTACTCCTGTACCTGATTGTCTGTACTCCCGAAGAGCACAGACGTCACAACAACATACAGGGGTTGAAAAGACATCTAACAAATGTTAATGATGAAATTCAGCAGAACAGGATAATAATCACGAATTATAAAATATATCAATCACACTCAAAAGTACAATCAAATAGATAACAATGCAATTGAAAATGATAATGTCACCAACTCTTTCTCAAAATGCATGTGGTACCAAGTCTCTGGCATCAGAGGTATGTTACTGATTTTCCCATATCTTTGGTTCCTCTCTGAACCGTGTCCCTCTCTAGACGTGAGTCCGCCATAGTTCCTCTCTGAATCAGGCCATCCCTGAACCGAAGTCTTATCTATCTCTGAAATAAATAAATGTATGGTTATGGACAATACAAACATGCAACATCATCAACATCATAGAATCACAAAATCACAAAACTCAAAATATACTAAAAAAAAGTTCCTCTCTTAAACTTATAATTTTCCAATCACAAGCCATTTGACAATGAGCATATTCCATTTTTAGGGTTTTGACTCCATTTGTTGATTGATCTGAGGATATGAGGCAAAACTGATTGGTTTACTAAAAAATTACCAAGTTCAAGTACTCTTGCCAAAACTGATTATATAGATGCTTGGATATATTTGGTATTAGTTAAATGATTCTTTCAAATCTTGTTCATTCTATTATCAACCTCAAGTGGTGTCTAAGCAATTAATCTTGGCTCAAATGTTATACTCTTTGATTATTCCTAATCATAAACCATTTCCTACTAGAAAAATAATTTGGAAGCTTATGATCATATAAAAAAAAGGATACAAAAGCTGAAATTAATTCAAATTTTTACCTCTCCCTTTAAAAACTTTCTTACTCCATGAATAGTTTTGACACTGGATGGACTTAGCATTTTAAACAAATTGCAAAGTCTTTTGATGATTGTTTTTCGAACCTACTAGTTAATAGTACTTCTATGAGATAAGAGATCTCAACAAGAGTTCAAGTACACACTATAGAATATATTACCAAATTCTAAAAACAGTTACATGTTTTATATGAACATAAGAATCTAACTAGTGTTGTGTGTTTGGATGCTAAATTATTGCTTGAAAAACATAATATTAGGAAACAAACATTAAAACTAGTGCAACAATCTTGTCTTCTGGATTAGAGTCAATATGATTCTTTTTGTCAAAAGTTTCCTCCTTTGCATAATGCTTCTTTTGGAGTGATTTTGATCTTGGCATAGATTTATGCTCAATTCAAATTTATACGAAATCAAAAGGTAACTTCCACAATAATTACTACAAGCTTCCATGTTTTTATTTTATATTATAATATTTGTTCAATTTATGTGAATAGATGTCATACAAATGAATATCCCTAACGCCAAAACTACTTGATATTATCTATAAGCCATTGACTCTATTGATGGATAAATTGAAGTAACGATAATAAGAAGATCAAAGTCTAAAGTTGTTCAATCACTTACCCATTCTTCAAACATTTAGGACAATCTAATTTTTGTTACACTGTCAAATCAATTTTTTTATCTTTCTATTTTCTAACAAGGGGTGGAAATCTGGTCGGCAGGTTCCATTTCAGGCCAAAAATTTTAAACTGACCTAACCCTCGATTTAGAAATAGAGGGTCCATTTTCGTCTGATTCAAGAGTCATTTTTTTCAGGGTTCAATTTTTTATAATTCAGTTTCATAATTCTCTTTTTTCGGGTTTTAATAATTGAGTTTATTTTTGGTCACACACACGCACACAAACACCCCACCTCCACGCGCACACAGTGTTATTAAAACTTATTAAAACCAATATGGGCTAGTGATAAAATTTATTAGAAGTTTATTTACTCAATTAGGAAGGTAAAATAGAAACTCTAATCGATAAAATCATAGTGTAATGCCTCCTAATCAATTAAGAGAACTAATAATAGATTATGTAACGTCGAATTTCAAAATTTCCTATTTTAGTTTGGGTAATTTATTAGCACATTACGTTAACAAATAAATCATTAAAAAGACTCATGGATGTTTTCTTTTTGAGCCACACTTTGTCTTATATAAAGGAGGTTTTTTCTTGTTTCAAAATACACAAATTTCATTAATAGAAACTTTCTATTATTATTTCTTTCTCTCATTCTTTTATAAAGTTAAATTCAATAGAGTGTCTTAGTTTCAATAGAGTGAAAAATTTCTTCTGAGAGTTGTGTTATACGTGATGTGTTAAAATTGTCCATTCTAGCCAATTTTACCTCGACTTTAACTTTGTAGATAACTTAAAATGTGTCATACATTTATTTTGCAATATTATAGCAAGAAATACGAGAAATAACTAATTAATATCGATAACATTAGTGATAATAAAGATTCGTTTGAAGTCATCCTATATTCTAAGATGATTGGTCATATAATAAAAGTTAAACTCTAATAATTTTTTTACCAAGTAACTTTAAACACAAGAAAAGGATGAATTGTGTTTTACCATTTTTGAAAACTTATTAAAAATATTGATTTTAGCTTGTTAAATTTTGAGAAAGAAAATGAAGTAGAGAATTAAGCGGAAATATACAATACAAAATAATAAAAAGTAAAGAGTAAAAAAGAGTGCACTGGGATTTATCATGACATGACCTTAAACTATACGACCTACTATAATTCTTAAGAGTTTCTTCTTGAAAGTTCTATTGTCAACATGAATCTATATCACATGAACAACCCACAATCTCCTTACACCCAATTTTTTATTCAGATTCAATTGCAACCTTTATATCAATTATAATGTACAAGAACTATCTTATGAAATAGTAAAATTACATAACTCTTACTTTAAGATTTTTGTTATCATAGAATTAAAATAATAAAAAGTGTATAAAAATAGTTTATACGAAGAGAGTGAGAGAAAAGAAAGAGTATAAAATCATGTTTTTGAAATTAGAAATGAAGACTCCTTTATCTAGGAGAAGAAATTCGCTCTAGAAAGTAAATTATCCCTGGGTCGAGATAGCTCTCTAATTGATTAGACCTACCTAAATAGGAAACAAATTATTCAAATTACTTTAGTGCATTGAGAGCCACTCACACTTAATTACACACTAATGATCTTAAATAAATAAAAATTACACTAAAAAAACACAAGATCAGACTAACTTCTTCAAACATCAATTTCTTTAATGGTGATGTTTGCATTTTACTATTTTTTCTCTTAACAACAAAACCTTCTTAGCTACATATTTTGATAACTTAGTCATTTTCTAATTTGATGAATCTTATAATGACATTTCATTATTTGTCATCATCACTGAGGATGATCATGCATTGTATGTTTAGCAAGTACAACGTTGAACATAGTTAAATGAGTTAATGTATCAACCTTCATGTTTAAAGAAATAACACTTTTAGGCTTTGTTCTCTTTCCTTTAAAATTAGTGATGACCATGTTATGAAGAGCCAAATTTATCTTAGTTTTGTTGAGAAATAGTAAAAGCAATTTTGGCCTTGCACTGCCATTGAATTGAACTTTGTTTATCTTCATCTCATTAACTTCAATTTGAATGAAAAAAGGTTTTAAACGACTTCTCATTTTATCATTGAAGGCCGTCAAAGAAATAAGAGTTCTACGTATTCCTCTTGATTATCATTGTTTTATTTTCTTGTAACTTAAATTTTGCAAATGACAATTAAAAAAATTTAAAAAAATTATTTCAAAAGTAACACTTAAAAAAAACGGAGAAAATAATAGATAGAATGAGACATGAATATTTTAAAATTTATGCCAAATTGTATTTAATACGTATCGATATGTTGATACGTTTTGATATAACAGCAACATGTCGTGATACTTTGTAAATGTGGCAGGTTAATTTCATGACTATTCATATTTCTAAAACCTAAAACAATATTTTCGGTATTGTTATTCTTTTCTCAACTTTACTTACTTCATTCCTCACATTTTTTACAAGAATCAAAGTTTTCTTTAATTATTTTTCTCTGAACTTTAATTATGTTTTCTTTTTCTCATACTTTATTTATGAATTACTATCAAATTTTGCAAATTTAATTAGTTATTGTTAAAGAATAATTTAAGTAATGTTGAATTTTAATTTTTTATATATGTATTTTAAATGTATTGCATTATAAATTTTTCTCATACTTTAATACTCATATGATGTATGAGGTTGATTCACTAGATGTCAAGACAGAGAAACAAGATAGAAAAACTATAAAATACATATATTAAATAACCATATATTATGATTATGTAATTAACATCATTCAATATTTACATAAGAACAAAAAGAGAAAATAACTAAGTATATAAATATCTCTGATTAAAAAACAGAGGAAAACAGAGAAAGAACAGGGGAGGCATACAAATCCTCCCTCAACAATCTCCATGCACCATCATAACACTAATCAAAAACCTTAACATGATTCTATGACTCTAGAATCCCCAACTGAAATTGTTTGGCCGGAAAATCCCAACGGCGACCGGGAAATCTCCCTTAAAACAGGTCTTATCTCATGTTGACAAATTGACCATTCAAATATTTTCTCTGATTCTTGTTTGATCCTCATAACTTGGCTATGAATTAAGATACCCTTTTGTCCAAAGCTTTCATCTTTGTTGTTAATCTTCATGCTCTTCATGTTGTTTCTCAAAGAAAAAATCTCAATCTTTTTATTCACACAAAGTTTCCTAGCTAATTAACCTTTCATATAAAACATACATAGAGATTTAACCTATGTGTGTTTATATATGTCACATAAGGAAGACAATTATGAAACGTAAGAGATAAGAGTTTGGAGAAATTTGGTGGAAAATTTGGGATCAGTTTGAAGGTGACCAAATTGGACCATATAGCAGGCAGAAATTAGGTTGTATATTATTTGAATGACTCGTTTTGTCGACCATGTCTTTTCAACCATTGAATTTTGGTATTTGGTCAACCATCATAAGGTTAGTTATATTCAAAAACTATTTGCTTTAAATAGAACATTCTGATATTCTTATTTTGTAACTGTGACTCTTATTCAAGTTGTTCTTTTGTTAGCTCAAAACAGAAATGGTTTGTGTTTTTTGTGGCGCACATTTTTCGCTACTATATCACGAGTTTTATTGGGAAATGATAGAAAAAAAAAAGTACTATTTTACAATTTCAACCATATATTTTAATTTTATGGAAAAGCTGGACATTCTTCTATTATTTATAAAATTAACTTATATATTATATATTATCATTATTTTGAAAGCATGTTTCAAAAATTCAATTTTTCAATAAAATTTTAATTTTTATGTTAGGCCGGTAAGGAGACACTTAAGATAGGTTAGTTTGAGTTTAGAGCATTTCTCTTCATTCATGCTTTGGAGACAAAAATTGGGCGCACCATATGGACATTGGGGGAATACATTGGTTTTGTGTTGGTGAAAATGTGTTTTATATTGTTTTAGAGAGATAGAGAGATGACTCATAGGATTCATGTTTATATGGATTGAGTTTATCTTTGGTTGTAATATAAGTGTGTAGAAACACTTCTTAACACTTTAATATTGTGTGTAATTCATATATTTAGAAGATGAGAGATTGTGTCATAATTTGGATAGAAACCAGGTGATGTTTTTATGAACTTGGATATCTATTTTCTTGTAACTCTTTTGTAATTTTATTGATTACTCTTGATTGATAGTGAATAAAAGAGTTTCTCATTTTCACATAAAAGATAATTTTAGATTGAGTTGAGTAAACAATATTTGTGCTTCATACTTTTTATCTTCTTATTGCTATTGTGGTTTTGTTTACACTAACCATGATTAATTTTGTTTGAGGTTGTATAGTGTGGTTGTGGCTATTCTTTTGTTACACATATTAATTTTTTTTGGCAATGTATGATCTTTAAATTTCACAACAAGTAGCACCAATTGTGGGAAAAAAAGTTGGGTTTACATGTGAGCACAATAGATTTTAAATGGGATAACGCAAAGTTTTTTTTAGAAAAAATAGTTTTGAATTGTAGAAAGTGAAAATGTAAGAAATTTTGCTACAAAAATGTGCAAAATAAATGAAAGGTGAAACATTGATGTCAGTGAGCCAAACACAAGTGGCGAAGATTGAGATGGTGGATAAAGCAAATTGTGTCATTATATTTTTTTCTAGAGATAATATTTTAAGGGATGTAACAAGGGAAAATACTACGTCAAAGATGTGGAAAAATCTTGAATAATTGTATATGATCAAGTCTTTGCCTCATTGGTTATGCTTGAAATAACTCTACTAATTTTGAACAGTGATGAATAAATTCATTATGGATAAATTGACCAAATTTTAAAAAATTATTGATGACTTGCAATACATTGAGACGAAAATTATTGACAAGGATAAGACTCTATTCTTGTTGAGATCTTTATCGGGATCTTTTGAACACTCCAAAGATGCCCTTCTTCATGGTAAAGAAGAAAGTATCACCTTGGAGAAGATCCAAGTGTTTATAAGAATAAAAAAATTAGCAAAGATGAAAAAGTTTACGGTATACGATAGTCGTGAAGGCTTAAACATTTTACGAGGGAAGAGTGAGAGTAGAGAAAACATAAAGAGAAAGAAATAATAGCTCAATGTCCAAGTTCAAAGAGTTTGAGAAGTAAAGTACAAATGTTTCACTTGTCATAAAACTGACCATTTCAAGAAGGAATGTCCCGAAAAGGGGAGAAAACGTTATTATTGTCAGATTGCAATTGGATCAAATGAAATGGTTATGATATTTCTAGTGCACTAGTGGGTACGAGTTTGGAGATGGAGAAGATTTCAATTATGGGCTCTAGATGCCATTATCATATGCATCCATGGAAGGAACAATTTGAGACTTTGGAACTAAAATAAGGTGGAGTTGTTTTACTTGGTAGCAATGACGCTTGCAAAGTTCATGATATTGGAACAATTCGACTTAAGATGCTTAATAAACGCGAATTAGTGTTATACAACATGAGGTATCGTCACTGACTTAATAGAAATTAGTTGTCTTTAATCATGTTTGATTATTTAGGACATTAAACTAGAACTGAACATGGCTTGTTTTAAAATTTTCATGGTGCATTGATATTTTACTAGAGGGTTTAAAATGTGTGGTCTGTATATTTTAGATGGTATCAGTGTTATTGGTCATGCATTATTAGCTAATAAGAAATTTCACGACGAAGCCAAACTACGACATTTAATATTGGGCATGTAGTGAAAGGGCTTTGGTTGAACTAGATAAGCAAGGTTTTATAAATAATGAGATATTAAATGAACTATAATTTATGATCATTTAGTACTAGGAAAATAACATAGGGTGAAGTTTGAGATTGGTATGTATAACTCTATTAGAACATTTGAGTATGTTCAATCGAATCTTTGGGGGTCCTCCAAGGGGGAAACATGCAAGGGTGGTTTATGTTTTATCACAACGATTGATGATTTCTTTAGAAGAGTATGAGTTCACATTTTGAAACATTAAAGTGACACCTTTGAAAAGTTTAAAGAATAATATACTCTTATAGAAGATCAATTTGGAATTAATTTAAACTTTTGAGAACTTACAATGGGTCTAGAGTTTGTTTCACAAAATTTAATGTGTTTTATAGAAAACAAGGTATTAACAGACATAGGGTTATTATTAGTACACTGCAACAAAATGGCCTAGTTGAACACATGAACAAAACCATTTTGGAGCGATTAAGATGCATCTTGTGGGGAACTGAGTTACCAAATAATTTATAGGGTGAAGTTGTTTCTACTACAACTTACTTGATCAACATATATTCATCCACAAGAATAGGCTTCAAGGTGCATATGGTAGTATGTAAAAGGATATGGCTAGACTATTTTAATGTGAAGGTTTCCAGAGCTTTGAAGTTTTCGTATATCAAGTAACATATTAGGGTATGAAAGTGTTTCTTCATAGGTTATCATAAAGGTGTGAATGGATACAAATTGTGTTAAATGGGACCTTAAGGATTTAAGTTTATCCTAAGTAGTTATGTTACTTTCGATGAGGCCTATATGAGGATGATGCACAAATACATGGAAGTGAAAGAATCATAAACAAAGGTGTAGAAAACACGATTTGAAGTGGAGGTTCCTACTTTTAAGATTAGATATGAGGAATATGTTGAGGTTCCTACTTCTAGTTCTAGATAGGGGAAACCAAAAATAGATCTAGATTATCAATTAGCATATGATAGAGTGAAGATGTAGAGTGCACCACCTCGAAGACATGGTTATGCTGATCCTATTTGTTATGATTTGAATGTAGCTAAGGGATATAAGAATCATAACCAAATACCTTTAAGAAGGCATTCAAAATCAAATATAGTACAAAAAGGTTGAAGGAGGCGAATGCTGGCATGCATTCATTGACGAAAAACCATACTTTGGAGCCCGTGATACTACCTAAGAAACAAATGGTGGTTGAATGAAAGTGGATATTTAAGAATAAGGTATTCCATAAATTTAATAACCAAAGTTTAAAGTAAGACTTGTACATAAGATATTTACTCAAGTGGAGGGAATCGATTACGATGAATTATTTTCACATGTGATAAAACATTATTCTATAATACTTTTAGAAAAGAGGTTTACTCTAGTGGATGTCAAGATGAATTTCTTACATGAATAAATTAAAATGACAACCTACTTGGAGAAACTTGAAGATTTTGTACGAGACAAGTCTATGGCATGTCTTCTAAAAAACCATTTGTATGAGTTGAAACAAAACCCTAAACAATGGTATTGTCGGCTTGGTGAATTTCTCCTAAAGCAGCGTTTTATAATAAGTGACTATGATAACTATGTATACATATTTAAGAGGAATAAGTAAGTAGTTCTCTATCTTCTAATATATGTTGTGATATCTTGATGGCATGCTCTAGCATGGGAGAGATCAGTAAGTTCTAGGAATTTATCGATAATTTGATATGAAAGATCATTGTAACACAAAGAGAATCCTAGGGATAGATATCACGAGAAATTGTAAAATGAGTGAATTGTTCAAGTTTGATTATAGTTATTTGAAAAATATGGTGGAAAAGTTTATAATGATGCTAAAACCATCAACACTTCTTTGAGTCAACACAATAAGATTTCAATCATGCAATGTTCTCAAATCAAAGATATATATATATATATATATATATATATATATATATATATATATATATATATATATATATATATATATATATATATATATATATATATATATATATATATATATATATATATATATATATATATATATATAACTCTCTATGAAAGTGGGTTGGAAGCATAGTGCTTGTATTAAGTTGTTGTAAACCAAACTTAGCATATCCAATAGCCTAGTAAGCTGGTTTATGGCATATGGTTAAGAAGTATGGTTTGGGAGTTGGGGATCACTCAAGAATATGTGAAGATGAATTGTGATAGTCAAATTACCGTTCACTTGGCTAATAATAATCAAGTGTATCATGAGAGACCAAAGCATATAGACACCATTTTGTATTTTATAAGGGATATGGTCGAGTCAAATGAGATTATAGTTGAGAAGGCGGCTTCGAAAAATAATATGGCGGATGTGTTCACCAAAACATATCCTAGATCAAGGTTAAAATATTGTTTGAACATGTTCAAGATTCTTAAAGAGTGATTGAGTATTGGAGAGATCAACAAGGTTGTTGGTGAGTAAATTGGCACCACCCTAATTTTTTAATAAATGTGGAGATTTGTAGAAATATGTCTCGAAAAATCTATGCTAAGCGCGTGGGAGAGATATGCGACGCTTGTTAATTTGGAGTTTCAGAGTATTTCTCTAATTCAAAACCTTTGGGGCAAACGTTGGACACGCAGGGTGGATCTCTAAGTAGATGCCTTGATTTTTGTGGCAATATAAATGCCTTTTTCAAATATTTTGTTGCACGACAGATTTTTTAGGGAGAGAAAGACTTAGAAATACTGATAAATGATTCATTGAATTTATTATTCTACAGATTGAGTTCACCTTTCGTTATAATCTAAGTTTTAGGAAACACTTCCAAAAACTTTGAGATTGCATGTAATTCATGTATTGAGAGGAGGAAAGATTGACTTACAAATCGGATAAAAAATAAGAGATGTTTTTATGAACTTGAATACTTATTTTCATGTAACCCTATTGTAATTTGTTATCGAATACTTTTAATTGATAGTAAATATGAGAGTTAAATTATTTTGGTTCGAATTGAGTAAACACTTTCGGTGTATTTCTTGCTCCTTCTCTTCTTTCTATTGCAATTTTATTTACACTAAGTATTGATTAATTATGTTGGAAACTTATTAGTGTAGTATTCATTTTCCTTTATATCATCAGTTTCTTGGTGTATTTGATCTTTGTATTTTACAACAAACATAAATAATTTTTATTCTTTTAATCAATTATAATTTTCACATGATTAAAAATATTTGACATTAAGAAACTGTGAAAACATATTATGAAGAAGTTGGAGCTCAAAACACAACTCGTTATATTTTCTTTCATAAAATATTTAATTGGATATATGTAGAATGAAAAAAAAACTTTGAAATATATATATATATATATATATATATATATATATATATATATATATATATATATATATATATATATATATATATATATATATATATATATATATATATATATATATATATATATATATATATATATTAGTGTGTGAGGCACCTTGAGTGAGAGAAGGAATAAGAGAGAGAGGATGAAAAGTAACTAATGAATTGTTATTATTCAAAGCTTTTCAAAATTGAATTAAAATTATATATATATATATATATATATATATATATATATATATATATATATATATATATATATATATATATATATATATATATATATATATATATATATATATATATATATATATATATATATATATATTAGTGTGTGAGGCACCTTGAGTGAGAGAAGGAATAAGAGAGAGAGGATGAAAAGTAACTAATGAATTGTTATTATTCAAAGCTTTTCAAAATTGAATTAAAATATATATATATATATATATATATATATATATATATATATATATATATATATATATATATATATATATATATATATATATATATATATATATATATATATATATATATATATATATATATATATATATATATATATATATATATATATATATATATATATATATATATATATATATATATATATATATATATATATATATATATATTACTTGTATGCTATATAACTAACACACCTTCATAAAAACAAGTGAGTCTATGTTATAAAATCTTAAATAAGTGAATCTATTTTAACAAACTAGATAAGAGTTTTTTAACATAGACCCACTTGTTTTTATGAAACTATCTTTAAGTAAACTTTAACTAAAATGATAGGATTTTTTACATAAAAAAAAGGTTAAATACACCCTAAGGTACATGTTGTTAAAATAAACTATCATAAAACAAGTTGGTTTATGTTAGCTATATATATATATATATATATATATATATATATATATATATATATATATATATATATATATATATATATATATATATATATATATATATATATATATATATATATATATATATATATATATATATATATATATATATATATATATATATATATATATATATATATATATATATATATATATATATATATATATATATATATATGCGAAAGCGGGTGTTTATGAGTTTAAAATCTGATATTAGATGAGCGAAAGTTGGTAATATTTTTAAACTTATTTTTACATCGTAAACAACTTTTCAATTTTGTAAAAGTAATTAATTTTCTAAAATATGAGTTTTTCACTCTAACACATTGAAGACACGAAAGCGGAAGTATAGATTTTAGTTTAAAATTTGATTCCAGTTGTGCAAAAGCGAACTGGTCCTTTTAATTAATTATTTTTCTTATGAGAAAAAAATATCCCAGTTTAATTATAAATTAATACGACTTTGCAAGTACTGCTGGTCGATGTGATCCAGATTTTGATCTCCATATTTGATTAATTTATCTAAATGAGTTTACTTTAGTTATTTTTCATCCTAAATTGTTGTCAATAGCCTTAGATTTATATAACAACAATAGATAACGATAAGTTTGATAATTGTTGATATGCTTGTTGTGTGTGAGTTCCTTGATGCTTTTCCTAAGGATATTAGTGATTTTCTTCCAGAGCGTGAAGTAGAGTTTATCATAGATTTAGTACCTGGTACTAGACCTGTGTCAATGGCACCGTATATAATGTTTGCGTTAGAGTTGAGTGAGCAGAAGAAGCGGTTAGAAGAGATGTTGGAAAAGAAGTTTGTCAGATCTAGTGTATCATGTTAGGGAGCGCAAGTGATGTTGTTTAAGAAGAAAGATGGGAGCATGATGTTATGTGTGGATTATTGATAATTGAATAAGGTTACTGTTGTGAATCGGATACCTTTAAATAAAGTATAAATAGTTTCTTAATGATCAAGAAACACACAAGGGTTAGGGTTAATAAAGAAGACAAGGTAAAACAATAAGGAAACAAGGATTGGTTATAAAACTGTTATTCTTTCCTTTCTCTTAGAACAAGATTACAAGTATACAAGAATAACAAAATAATCTCTCTCTCTCTCTCTCTTGAAATTAGGATTTTATCTTCCTATTTTTCCTTATATCAAGATTGAGAAACTAGCATCCTATTTATAAGAAAAATAGCACACTAACCTAATGGACCTTTTTAACAATTACCCATTACAAGCTAATTTAGGGTACAAGCTAACTTAAACAATTGGGCTTACAAGCAAGGCCCAATTCAACATGCTAACAACCCTAGTAATATTGACCAATGCATGTTAGAACAAACTTCGACTACAACACGCATTACTCGCGAACAGACTTCGACCACACTAGAGTTCGATCCAACATCTCACAAATCTCCACCTTGGATCTAACTCTATAACATCAAGAAACTAACTTTCTTCATGTAACTTTATTAACTGCATACAGTGGAAAAACTTGAATTAGGCAACGTCTTGGTGATCATATCAGCAACATTATGATATGTCGAAACCTTCAGCACTTGGACTTCTCCACGCTCGATTATCCCTCTGACAAAATGCAGCCTCACATCAATGTGCTTGGTTCTCTCATGATAGGTTGAATTCTTCGACAGGTGTATTACACTTTGACTATCACATTTAACAGTGATAACTCGACCTTGAAGTTTTAACTCCTTTGCAAAACCTTCAAGCCACAATGCTTCCTTCACAGCTTTAGTTGGGACAATATACTCCGCTTCAGTGGTTGATAAGGCAACGACCTTCTGAAGTGTAGCTTTCCAACTGATTGTTATTCCAAACATAGTGAACACATATCCAGAGATAGGTTTTCTTGAATCCATACAACCTGCATAATCAGAGTCGACATATCCTTCGATTGCTACTTTACTATCTTCACCCAAGGCTCCACCATAAATTAGGACTCTATTCAGAGACCCATTTATATACCTTAAAATCCACTTCAATGCTTGCTAGTGAGCCTTTCCAGGATTCTCCATGTACCTGCTTACAAGACTTACTGCTTATGTTATGTCGGGTCTAGTACAGACCATATCATACATCAAAGAACCTACTATATTAGCATATGGAATGCTATTCATATAAGTTCTTTCAACATTAGTGTTAGGACACTGATTTATACTCAGCTTGAATTGAGGGTTTGTTGGAGTCACAACAGGCTTTGAATTCAACATACCAAACTTTTCGAGAACCTTCCGTAGTTATGCCTCTTGAGATAAGCATAATTTCGATTTCTTTCTATCTCTCCGGATGTTAATCCCAAGAATCCTAGATGAAGCTCTCAGATCCTTCATGTCAAACTATTTATTGAGTTCAGCCTTCACCCTCATTACATCTTCGATATTATTGCTTGCTATTAGAATATCATCCACATAGAGCAACAAAATAACAAATGAATTACCCGGTCAAAATCTGAAGTAAACGCAGTGGTCGAACTGACTTCTGATGAAACTTATGCGTGCCATGAACTTGTCGAATCTCCTATTCCACTGCCGAGGAGACTGTTTCAGTCCATATAAGGATCTATTCAGCTTGCACACATAATCTTCCTTCCCTTTTTCGACATACCCTTCAGGTTGCCTCATCAGGATTGTTTCATCTAAGTCACCATACAAGAACGCAATCTTCACATCCATCTGTTCCAGTTTAAGGTCGAATGTGCCACTGTAGCAAGCAACATTCGAATGGATCTGTGCTTCACAACAGAAGAGAACACATCATTGAAGTCGATACCTTTTGTTAGTACCATGGTTCTAGGATTGGCTAAATTTTGGTAAAACATAATCCTGCACTGATGTTAAGCAGGATATTATGACATCTCCATCTACTGTGGTGAAAGAACTGCTGTGGAGAGTTTTAAGGTGAATGTCATGCTGAATGTCGTGACATCCATCACGACATCCATCTGCTGTCATGACAGAGCTACTGCCATGTGTGAGAAACAACAGGAGTAGTGGTGTAGCAGGGGCGTATGACTCAGGACACTGCTACTGACGCAGCAGGAGCTAGCAGGAGCTGGTGAAGAACTGATGTTATGCTATCATGTGTTGTAAACAGAATGTCATTACATCTGGTGCAGCAAGAGCTAACAAGAGTAGATGACAGAACTGATGTCATGAATGTCATACTGAATGTCATGACAATGGTCGTATGACATCATATCTGGTACAGCAGGGGCTACTATGATATATCTCTTGACAGAAGTGTTTTGGTACTGTTGGATATTCCACATCAGTATGTACAGGCCAAAGAGATGTGTTAGAAACAAAGTGCAGATTTAATGGGTGTTCACAAAAAGGATCGTTAATACTTTTTAGGGAACTATAAAGCATTTGTTTCTACTGTCATGAAGAAGATTCAGCAGAAGTGTGCAGCAGAGCAAGCTGGTCAGCTAAGAGTGAGCAAAAGATGAATGTCATACTGAATGTCATGACATGGATCGTATGACACCAGACGGGCTGAGTTTGTTTTTCTTTTATGATACCTGATTTATATCAGGCTAAATATCAGGAAACATGTTATGACCTCTGAGTTATCTTAGGAGAGATTCAAGGCAATGTTGACCATGCCATGACCTAATTGGACAACACCTTGAATAATGGAAATTAGTTTTACTTTATTAAAACTAATATTTGTTACTTCTACACAGCCCAAGCCCAGTCTTCACTACTATAAAAGAAGGAGCAGAAGCAGAAGAAAAGCAAGCACTCACATCAAGAAAAACCAAAGTGTAAAATAGAGGTCTAGGGTTGAGATCCCTTGTGTGTAAGTCACCCTTTGCATTGTATGATGCATTGTGGTAGACATAATTGTAAGTGAAGAGGGATGTTCTTCACGTGCAAAGTCTGTTTAGGAATACTTGTAATCAAAGCAATTATCTGGTGGATGATTGTTTTGGTTAGGTAGATTCTAAGTTGTGTCTCACTCGAAGCTGTGAAGCAAGAATGTGTGAGTTCCTTGATCAAAGCTGTGAAGCAAGATCAAGGTGTGTATGAAGTGTCTCTTCATACTGTTTTTGTAATTGTTTGATATCACTGTTGAGTGATTGAGGGGGAGTGAGTGGGTATACCCAGGTACTAGAGTGTCTCTAGGTTGAAGTGTCATTGGGTAGAGATTAAGTGAGAAGTGCAAATTGGAGGTTTGACTTTGAATTGATTCTACTAATAGTGAATTTCCTCCCTGGCTTGGTAGCCCCTAGATGTAGGTGTTGTTGATACCGAACTGGGTGAACAATTACTGTGTTATTTATCTTTCTGCACTTATAATTCTGTAAGGTAAATGGTTAGATAAATAGTATGACAGACTGCAGATGTCACAACAGAGGTTGTGACATTGGTCATGACATTGGGACAATTTAAAGAAATTTAAATTGGTCATGATCTATCCTCATCCTTGTTGAGCAGAGATCAATGTTCTTGGAACACATGTGATCTGCATACCAGAATTTCACCTTCTTTCTGAGTGAACCCCCTAGCAACCAATCTTACCTTGTATCTCTTTGACGCCACTCCTTCGATTCTTTCCTTAACTTTGAAAATCCATTTACAGCTGACTAACCTGGCTCCAGCAGGTTTGTTGATCAATTCCCAAGTGTTGTTATCATGAAGATATTTCATCTCATCATCTATGGCCTTCAGCCATTCAATCTTCTTTCGACTCCTCATAACTTCCTTATAGTCTCTAGGTTCTTCATCTAGAACCTCACTAGCAGAGGTTAAGGCATAAGCTATAAGATCTGCATACCCAAGTCTCTGAGGTGGTATGATGACTCTCCTCGACCTGTATCTTCCTAGCAGGTAGTCATTATCAGTCTCCTCATCCTCGAAAACATCTTCTGCATATTTTTCGACTTTATCTGGGGTACGCAATTCAACATCAACATGCTCCACCTCAACAGGAATCTCTCCATGTTCCAGCTCTTCGTCAGCATCATTAGTTTTCTTGAAATCCATCTCAACTTCATTGAAAACTACATCTCGACTGGTGATACACCTCCTGTGACCTGGCTCTAGGCACCATAGCCTATAAGCTTTGACTCCTTTAGGGTATCCCATGAACATGCATTTCAGAGCTCTAAGTTCGACCTTGTCTTACCTAATATGAGTATAGACCACACAGCCAAATACTCTCAGTCTGTCGAGACTAGGTGGATGTCCCGACCAAACTTCTTCAAGTGTCTTCATTCCCAAGGAATTCGAGGGAAATCTACTCATCAGGTAAGTTATTGTCGAAACAGCTTCCGCCCAAAACACCTTCTTCAATCCATCACTAACCAACATGCATCTAACCCTTTCAAGGATTGTTCGATTGAATCTCTCAGCTAAGCTATTTTGTTGAGGAGTACCTGCTACAGTATTATGTCTTGCAATCCCGGACTCAATACAGTAATTGTCGAATACTTCATTGCAGAATTCAAGGCCATTGTCGGTTCTCAACCTCTTAACCTTTCTGCCAGTTTGAGTTTTGACCAGAATCTTCCAACTTTTAAAATTCTCAAAAGTTTCATCCTTCGTCTTCTAAATGAATACCCATAACTTTCTAGAATAGTCATCAACGCTGGATAGAAAATACCTTGCACCTGAGTGTGAAGGATTCCTTACAGGCCCCCAAAGATCAGCATGAATGTAATCCAGGGATCCTTGTGTTCTTTGCTTGCCTTTGTTAAACTTCGTCCTACAAGATTTACCAAATACACAAGATTCACAAAACTCTAACTTTTCGACTTTGTCACCTCCTAGCAGGTTCTGCTTCCCCAATTCGACCAAGCCTCTTTCACTGACATGGCCCAATCTCATGTGCCATAATTTTGTCTTCGACGCAGGTTTCGTGGATGCAACATTTTTTGAACAACTTACAACCTTAGCCTCAAGGGTATACAAGCCTTGCTTCTTCACGCCTCTCAAAACTTCCTTCAACCCCTTCATGACTCTTAGGATACTTTTCTCTCCTTGAAAAACATATCCCTTTTTGTTGAATTCACTAAGAGAAATCAATTTTCTCTTTAAGTCAGGTACATACTAACTTCAGTCAATAATCTTATTGACTCATCATGGAGCTTGAATCTCACAAATCCAATACCTGCAATTTTGCAAGATTTGTTGTTTCCCAATAGCACAGATCCACCATCTTGATCACATAGCTCCTTGAATAATTCTCTGTTTGGAGTCATGTGCCAAGTGCAACCTGAATCCATAATCCTCTCTTTTCTCGAGTCGCCACTTGAAACCACAAGAACATCCGATGAGTCGAAGTCATCTTGAACAATGGCTGCGTTGCCATTACCTCCATGATCTTTCAGGCGTTCAGGGCAAACCTTTCTTATGTGACCTTCCTTCTTACAGTGATAACATCGAATACCTGATGTTTCTCCACTATAAGACTTCTGTTGACTTTTACCTATCTTCTTGTCGAACTTACCATCCTTTCGCAAGAATTTTCCCTTAACGGCCAAACCTTCACTCACCGTCGAAGATTTATGCTCCTTTCATCCATTCAAGTCCTTAGAATACAAGGTTGATTGAACTTCTTCAAAGGTTAGGGACTCCCTTCCATACAAGAGAGTTTCTTTGAAGTGAGCATGTGTTCTGGGCAAAGCATATAGCAGCAATAGTGATTGATCTTCACCATCGATCTTCACATCAATATTTTCAAGATCAAGAATCAGCTTGTTGAACATATCCAACTGCTCAGCCAACATTTTGTCTTCACTCATATTGAATGAATACAAAGCTTACTTTAGGTAGAGTCAATTCACCAGAGATTTGGTCATGTACAAACTTTCAAGTTTCACCCATAATCCCGATGTTGTAATCTCCTTTGATACCTATCGAAGAACCTTATCACCAAGGCTCAACAATATTGTGTTGTGGGATTTCTCGATCATGCCCATATTTTATTTTGCCGTTAACGCAGCGTCCATGGCTGTCTCACCCTTCAACGCTTCCAAACAACCCTGCTGAACCAGTAGGGCTTTTATCTTCAAGCGCCACAGACCAAAGTCCTTCACTCCGGTGAACTTTTCAATCACATACTTTGTTGAAGGCGTCTTTTCCATGCTCACCAAACCAATTTGTTGTGAATCGGATACCTTTAAACAAAGTATAAACATTTTCTTAATGATCAAGAAATACACAAGGGTTAGGGTTAACAAAGAAGACAAGGTAAAACAACAAGGAACAACAAGGATTGGTTATAAAACTGCTATTCTTTCCTTTCTCTTAGAAAAAGATTACAAGTATACAAGAATAACAAAATAACCTTTCTCTTTTGAAATTAGGATTTTATCTTCCTATTTTTCCTTATATAAAGATTGAGAAACTAGCATCCTATTTATAAGAAAAATAGCACACTAACCTAATGGATTTTTTTAACAATTACCCATTACAAGCTAACTTAGGGTACAAGATAACTTAAATAATTGGACTTACAAGCAAGGCCCAATTCAATATGCTAACAACCCTAGGAATATTGACTAATGCATGTTAGAACAAATTTCGACTACAACACGCATTACTCGCGAACAGACTTCGACCACACTAGAGTTCGATCCAACATCTCACAGTTACTATTAAGAGTAAGTATTTTATTCCTATAATTGACCACCTTATAGATCAGTTGAATGGAGCTTGTGGGTTTATCTAGATTGATTTAAGATCAGGTTATCATCAAATTTGAGTAAAGTTAGAAGATATACCTAAGATTGCATTTAGATCCCGTTACGGTCATTATAAGTACTGAATTGTGTCGTTCGGTGTGTCTAATGCGCATGGAGTATTCATTGAATATATGAATATGATTGTTCACCCCCACTTGGATCCATTTTTTGTGGTGTTCATAGATGATAATCTAGTGTACTCCAAGTCAGATGAAGAGCATGCAGAACACCTCCGAGTTATGTTAGCAACCCTACAGGACAAGAAGTTATATGCTAAGTTGTCCGAGTGGGAATTCTGGTTAAGAGAAGTGAGTTTCCTTAGGAATGTAATCTCTACTGGTGGAATAGTAGTTGATCCGTCTAAGATAGACAAAATACTGCAGTGGAAAGTTACTATATATGATTCATAGAAGGTTTTTTGAAGTTAGCTTTACATTTTACTCAGTTGACCCAGAAAGGGTAAGCTTATGTTTGGGATGTATATTGTAAAGAATGTTTCTAAGAGCTGAAGAAGAGGTTGACATCGGTGCTAGTTTTGATCTTACCAGATGCAAGCGAATATTTTGTGGTATATTATGATGCAACTAAGATGGCTTTAAGTGGTGTGCTTATGTATAAGGTTCAATTTGTAACTTATGCTTCTAATTTAAGACTCATGAGAGGAATTGTCCTACTTGTGATTTAGATTTTCCAACAGTAGTATTCGTGTTTAAAGTTTAGAGACATTATCTGTATGGTTCGAGGTTTGAAATTTTCAGTGATCATAAGAGTATAAAGTATTTATTAGATCAGAAGGAACTGAATATGAGGCAGAGAAGGTGGCTAGATTTTTTGTTGAGTTAAGTTACCATCCTGGTAAGGCTAATGTGGTAGAAAATATGTTGAGTATGAAGTCCTTGCATATGTCGGTGCTAATGGTTAGAGAAATGGATTTGATTCAACAGTTCAGAGATCTTAGTTTAGTGTGGGAGATAACACTAAGAAGTGTGATGTTGGGTATGGTGAAGTTGACTAGCAGTGTAATAGAAGAAATTAAGGAATGCCAGAAGTTGGATTTGAGATTGATTAGTTTTGATTAATCAAGGTAAAGTAGTGGACTTAAAGGTAGATGAGAATGTTATTTTGAAGTTTCGGGATATAGCGTGTGTGCCAAATGTACCAGAACTTAGAAAGAAGATTTTGGAAGAAAGTCACAAGGTTAGTTTGAGTATTCATCCCAAGCCACAAAGATGTTGTAGAGTTTGTGTACTCTTATTTCACTTGTCAAAAGTCAAAGATGAAGCATCATAGTTTGTCTGGATTAATGAAACCTTTGAGTATTCCTGAGTGGAAGTGGGATAATATCTCTATGGATTATGTAGTGGGTTTTCCAAGAATCACTAAAGGGGGTGATTCAATTTGGATTGTTGTGGATAGAGTGACTAAGTTGGCTCATTTTGTTTCGATAAAGATTAGTTACCAGTTGTAGAAGCTAGCAGAGATATACATCCGTGAGATAGTGGGACTGCATGGAATTCCTTCAAACATTGTTTTAGAAAAGATCTGAGGTTCACGTCAATATTTTAAAAGAGCTTGGTAGAAGCCTTGGGAACCAGGATGAAGCTGAGTTCTTCTTACCATTCACATATGGACGATCATACATAATGGACTATTCAATCTTTGGAAGATTTGTTAAGATCTTGTTTTATGGAGTCAAGAGGTAATTGTGATAGTTATTTGCCACTAATTGACTTTACCTATAACAACAGTTACCATTCTAGTATCAGAATGGCTCATTTTAAATTATTATATGGTAGAAGCTGTAGAACACCCTTGTGTTGGTATGAATTGTGTGAAAGTGTTGTGCTTGGACCTAAGATTGTTAAATACACTATCGAGAAGATTATGATGATTCAGAAAAAGATGAAAGCATCGTACAACAGACAAGAGAGTTATCATGATAAGCAAAGAAAAGCTCTTTAAATTCCATAAAGGAGATCATGTGTTCTTGAGAGTCACTATGGTGACTGGTGTTGGTTGTGCATTAAAGTCTCAAAAGCTTACACCTCAATTTATTGGTCCTTATCAGATCCTTCAGAGATTTGGTGAAGTTGCATATCGAGTTACCTTACCACTGTATCTTTCAAACCATCATAGTGTCTTTCATGTTTCTCAATTTTGAAAGTGTGTCTCAGATCCATCCCATATAATTTCAGTGGATGATATGCAAGTGAGAGATAACTTGAATTTTGAGACATTGTCGTTACAAATTGAGGATCGAAAACTGAAGCACTTGAGAGATAAGGAGATCCTTTTGGTTAAGTTTATGTGGGGAGGACCTTTTGGAGGAAGCATGACGTGGGAGTTGGAGAGACAAATGAGAGAGTCATATCCAGATTTTTTTCCTTCAGGTAATTTTTTAGGGAGAAAATTCTTTATGTGGGGAGAGTTGTAACACCCGATTTTGATTTTAATATTTTATTTGAGTTTTAGGATGCTTCAATTTAATTTACTTAGTATTATTAAGGTTGTTGGTTTTTAATAGAATTTATCTATATTTTTATTTATTTAAAATAGTGTAAAAAGTGGGAAATTTTTTGATTTGGGGACAAAGATAGTAATTAATTAAAATTAAAGGAAGCAAATTGAATTATTAGGAGTTAAGGGAATTAATAAAATAAAAATAGGATTTTATTTAAGTAGAGAGGGAGAATAGAAAAGGGATCTTTTTTGTTAAACAAGATGTTAGTAGAGTTAAGAGAAAAACCCTAGCAAAGCAAGAGTAGAAGAAGAGACTTCATAGGAAAAGTTTCAACCTTTTTTGAGAATTCGAGGTAAGGAGAAATTATTCATGATATGGGTGTTTAATCATGAAAGACAGAAAGGAGCCTTTAATCTCTTTTCCTTTTTTCTTTCCTTTTTCTCCATCGATGAGAGATTTGAATCTTGAGATGGTTTATGCAAAACCTTTCTAGATTGTTGTAATGTGATGTTTTTTTCGTGATATCTTAGTTGCTGAATTTCGTGTAGGTTTATGTGCATAATTCTGATTTTGATGTTCATGAGTATAAATGATGATTTGATAAGTTATGATGATGATTTCATGTTTGATTTACGATGTATATGCCAAATATGTGATGCTTGATGTGACTAAATGTTGTAATTTTCATGTTTGATGAATTCCCGTGCTTATGAGGTTATTTGGAGTCAAAATTAGAGATTTGGAGGTGCAACCATGAAAAAAAGATGTATTTCGCGTTATGCACAGTGGTGACGAGCGTCGCTTGCGTGACATACCATTTGTCACCGTAACAAGGAAGAATACACCAAACATCAATGATGACAAGCGTCAGATGAGTGACAATTCAACCGTCAGCACTCCATGACGAGGGCACTTTCCCCAAAATATCAGCGATGATGTGCAATTGAGAGAGGATGGGTGACGAGTTAGGATAATGGCCAAATGCTTGGAAGGCTGGCCATCAACCCTTATTTTAACTTGGTTATTTCAATTTTTTTCTATTTTTTATGATTGTTTGTTGTTGTTTGATGAGCATTAAAGAAAAATTGTATACTTTTAATTATTATTATAAGTTAATGATGAATGCCTCAAGAGGAGGAAATTGTTGATGTTGTGATGTGTGGTTCGGTGGAACCATTGATGTGGCCTTACAATGGTAGTGAGTATTAATGTTGTGTTTTAGATTTGAGAGGAACAGGTGATGAGTATTAAAGTTTGAGGTGGAGATGAGTATTGCATATATTTTCATGTCACTCGTGCATCATGTATATAAGAGATAGGTATGAATTAGATCAAGTCATAAGTAGGACTTCAATCTATTGACGAGTAGGACTTCGGTCCAATAATGAGTAGGACTTCAGTCTAAGTGAGGAGTTGGATGTTTTAGTAACACACCTTTGAATATGTGAGTTATTGGTACCACACACATGAGAGTAGATGAGATGAATACATTGGATACATTATTACATATGTTGATTAATTTATGTTGTTGTTAGATTGTGTGATTAATTAATTAGGATAATTGTATTATCCTTACTGTTTAATGCACCGTTAACATATGTGAATGTATTCTCACCTCTTTCTATTTTATGTGTTGTCTTATACGCTTCTATCTACTAATATTTGGAATGCTCTTGTCCTTGTGGAATTTGAACCACCGTCATTTACACCTTTTGAAGGCAAAAGTGATCCTTTTGAACACATCACAACTCTCAATACCTAAATGGCCATAGTCAGAGTTGCGTATTCTCTAAAGTACTAACTCTTTAAGGGCATACTCAAAGAGTCTTCCCTGAGGTGGTAGATGAAATTGTCGAGATTATGTATAATGAGTCATCATGATCTCTCCAGGAAGTTGATTCATTAGTTCTCGACGAGCAAACATAGAAGATTCCCCACCACGAGCTTATTAAATGTTCGTCAAAGAAATAATGAACCCCTAGGGAGTATTTGTCTAGTTTTAACAAATAAATTATTAAGATGATACACCTCAACCAAGAAATGTTGATGGGGGCATTCCGAAATGGATTGAAGACAAACCAGTTAAATGAGTCACTTGTGCAATAGTCAGAGGATTCGATGGAGAAGAACATGGAAATAGAAGAGTTCTATATGAAAGGAGAAGAAAACAATGCATAGAAAAAAGGTAAGAGACACCAAGGAGCATAATGTAGATAAGCCTAAATCATTAAATGCCCAAAGAAACCCGACCATTCATCACATATGGAATAACAACACATTTAAGCTAGTATGGATGTCAGTCAATAATTGTACACCTCTAAACATACGAAGAGGTGAAATACTACAAAATATGTACCATACTAGAGTCATTCCCCTCCCTCTGTGACAAAGTAAAATGTGAGGGGGAGTGACCCTAACCGATGGTGCATGTAACATAAAGTTAAAGGGCATCTTATGGATGATTCCCACCAGGTGAAAAGAAAGATAAAACATTTGATACAAGAAGGCGATTTAAGAAGATACGTGTAAGAACAAGATTTGGTTCTGCATCTGGCCTTATATTTTAATGATAACAATACATTGATTCATAGAGAATATTTTTTTACCCTAATGCTTTTGTTAAGTATGCAGATGCTAGATACTAGTTCCGACTCTGAAGAAGTGACGTGTAAGATCATCAGATTCTGAACCTAGTGTACTCTGACTCTAAGAAGTGTGTTCTATAAGATAATCAAACTCTGGACTACTTTACTTAATACTTCTAAGCATTGCTCATATAAAGCTTTATGACTTTGACAAAAGAAGTCTCTGACGTCGTTAAGCTCTGAAGTCCTGCACTCAACAACTCTGATGAACTGTGTCACCAGAATTTGAATAATAGGTTCTGATGAACAGGATCAAGACTCTGAAGACCAAGTTTTTGAAGACTCTCTTATACAGAATTTGATTCTTCTTCTATGCATAATTCATCAACTTTCTATCTGAAGCCCTCTAAATATTTGAAGATAAGATCTAAAGGGTTTTACGTGAGAAAATAGTACACAGTACCAAATATTCTTCCACTACACTGATTTTGTAGGAAAAGGAATGTACTATTGTACCATTGTGTCTCCCACTTTCACATACCGTGCAAGGATACAACTACATTTTGGATTCCTATTCTATCATCCAACAATTTTTTTTCATTGTCTATATAAAGGAGCCTTAGAAGAATGGAACGATGCTAACATCAAATGAATATCATTTTACATGAACATTGTATACTGTGAATATTTTTTTAGATAAAGAGAAACAAACATACAAGGAACTCTTGTTCATATTTTTCATAGAAAATATTTTGTGTGAAATACTCTATAATTCATTTGTGTATTCTACTTTCTTAGAAGCACCTTGTAACATACTTTGTATCTCAATCTTTATGATTGTATTTCCTTGAGTGACTAGGGTTTAGTTAGAATTACTCAAGAAGACATTGACAGTTAGTTTTTGTGATTGTAATCAAGTTTGGCTATAGTGGATTAAGTCCTTGTGATAAGGCGAAATCACCTTGGCGGGTGAACTGGAGGTAGTTTTCTTAACAGCGAACCAAGATAAAAAATAATTGTGTTCATTATTTTTGTTCTTAGTTTTCTTCTGTTTGTTTTGGGTAGTAAAAGTTTTGTTTTAGAAACCCAATTCAACCCCCCTACTTTTCTTGTGTTTTTGTTACCTTTAATACATGTGAAGAGTTGCATGTAATAAAACTGAGTAACAACTTAACATGAGAGGAATCAACCAATAAGTTCTCAGGCGAGAAGAGACTCGGAAGACACTGAAAAGATCCACCATATGCTTAATATTATCTCAGGAGGATTCCCAAATGGGGGTGAGTTAATTTCTTCTTGAAGGAGACATGCCCCTCAAGTTATGCATATTTCTAAATCTCTATCAGAGATGAAGGTAGAGTCAGTGCCCAAGATCACCTTTCACCGTGTTAGGGACCAATTGGTACTAATTTTTATACTTTTTATTGGTCCCTTTTACCAATTTCTTATTAAAATCACACAAGTTTTTATCACAATTTAGTAAACATTCAATTTAAGTTATTTTATTTTGTTTCAAATAGATATTTCACTTTTTCTCTAAGTCTTGTAGAATTTTTGTCAAGAAAAGAATGATTACATAAAGAAATCTCCGGAGCAAACACTTGAAGAAAAGTTTGGTAAAAGCAATGCTGAGGGAACACAAAGCAAGCAATTCTCAAACTCGGCAGTTCGCGCCGCGACCACCCTTCGCGCCGCGAGCTGAGTGAAATTCAGCCACACGCAATAAATGACACATGTCATGTCTTGGAAGAAAAACCAACTTTTTGTAGGGTGGCGCCCCATAGCCTATTTAATTCCTTTTTCCTTGCATGTAAAAAATAATCATTGCATCCTAGAGTCTTGGTATCTCTTAGACTTGTAAGAAGATTTGAGGGAGATTTGAAAGTGGATTTTCTTGTTTTCTTTGGGGGGAAGTTTTCATGCAAGAAGAAATTCTTGAGGATTTTTCTGTGTATTCAAGGAAGATGATGAGTAACTAATTCCATTCTTGTCAAGATTGAGGTATTAGTTATCTTATGTTGTTTATGTAATATTACTATCCTTGCATATAACAAGCTACATTTGGTATAAGGAATAATATTTTCTCTTTACATTGAAAATTAGAATTGAATCATTGTTGAGAAAGATAGTTCAATTCTTGATCTAAAATATTTTTCCAAGTAGAGATAGATTTGTTCACTACTTTTCTATTGTGTTAAACATTCAAGATTATTATATCAATAGTTAGATGGAGAGATCGTCTAAGGATTTATATAATAATTATCACAATTTTATTTAGACATAAATATTATTGAGAGGACACTTGAATATTATCAATGGAGTTTGAATGCATGCATGTGATATTGAGAACATATAAAGAACAAAGATAATGAAACTCAATCTTGACAAGGTTTCTAAACTTTATTCTAAAACCATTTTTATTGTCTTATTTTTCTTATAAGTAAAAAGAAAGATTTATTCACCAACAAACAATTTGAATATCTTTGAACTTACAACAATCGAAATTATAAAGCGGCGGTAATAACACCAATCTCTGTGGATACGATATTAAAAATATTTGCCGGAAATATACTTTTTCAACAAATTGGCACCGTTGCCGGGGATTGGTGTCAATATTACATGCATTGGAATAATTCATTGTTCTAAGTTCTCATTTTTATTTTATTTTTATTTTTTTCACTCTTGTGTTTCACTTGGTTCATTAGTTTTGTAGATTCTAGTGCATGTGAGAAAAAGCCACCGAGGAGCAATTTCAATTCGATCCCGAAATTGAAAGAACAATCCGAAGGCTTAATAGCAAGACACGAAGGAGAAAGAAACTAGCCAATGAGAGGAACCGAAGAAAAGAAGCAACAAATTCTACACTTACTCAAGTCGAAGAGGAAGTTGCAGAGACCTTTGAAGGAAGTATGGGTGACGACGCTCGTACCGAGATGTCCGCCAATAGTCCAAGGCGGACAGCTCAATTTGCTCAAGGCGGAAGGAACACGGAGATGAAGACCGGAATCCTTCAACTCCTTTATGCAAATCCATTCACCGGAATGGAACATGATGATCCGTACAACCATCTCATCAAATTTTATGAGATTGCGGGTTCTACGGGAGTAGATGAAGCAAGTGAAGAAAATTTATTCAAAAGGATGTTTCCATATTCATTAGTGGGAAAAGCAAAGGAGTGGTACCTTGATCAACCAACAAGAGTGATGACGGATTGGAATTTGTTAGAAGAAAGATTCCTAGAGAAGTATTACCCTCAATCCTGTTTCATGGAAGCCAAAACGGTTATTTCGGTATTCACACAAGGAAGCAACGAGTTTCTAAACGAGGCTTGGGAAAGGTTCGAATCTATGTTGAGAAAATGCAAAGGTCACGATTTTTATGATCTCACACAAATTCACATTTTCCTCAATGGACTCCAAACGTCACAGAAAGCACTCTTGGATGCTACCGCTGGTGGTTCTCTCATGTCAAAGAATGCGGAGGAAGCAAAAACCATTATTGATCAAATGGCACTCAACGACCGACAAAGCCAACATGACCGTAGTCCTTCACAAAGGAAAGCGGGAGTTCTTGAGTTAAATACCAATGATGCCATACTTGCTCAAAACAAGCTACTTTCCCAAAAGTGGAGCTGCTCACTCAACAAATGTCTAAACTCCCACAACAACTGAAAGAGATTCATGGAACACAAGTTAGACATCAAGTGGCAAGTTGTGAACTTTGTCAAGGAGACCATCCAAACGGGTTTTGTCCCTCGTTTCAAGAGGAAGTAAGCTATGTCAACAATCAAGGTCAAGGTTACCAAAGATATCCTCCACAACACAATAACACTTTTCAAAGGAATAACCAAGGCTACCAACAATCAAGATTCAACAACCAGAATTTTCAGCAACAGAATCCATATCAAAGTCCAAACACACAAGTCCAACAATCACAAGACGGAGGTTCCAAGTTAGAAGATACGCTTGCACAATTCATACAAGCTTCCATGGCAAGTCAAAAAAGCAATGAGGCAGCAATCAAAAACTTGGAGACTCAAGTAGGCCAACTTGCAAAACAATTTGCGGAATAACAAGCAAGTCCATCATTCTCTGCCAACACTCAAACTAACCCAATGGAGCATTGTAAAGCAATTACCACGAGAAGCAGTAAAAAAGTGGCAAGCAAAGGAAATGAGGAAATTACAGTGGAGGATGATACAAATATTACAGCTGGAAACCAAGAGGAGAAATTGTTGGAAGCTCAAAATGATGAGGAGAAAAATTTGTCTCAGGTCGCGCCGCATCAGTCCCTCGCGCCGCGAACTGGGCACGATCAGAATTTTGAAGGTGATGTTCAGAAGGAGTCAAAAATGAAAAACAACAAAAGGGGGGGAAATGCACGAGTCATGTTCCAGTTCAACACCTACCTTATCCACACGCACCATCAAGGAAACACAATACTAGGCACTACGCACGGTTTATGGATATACTCAAGCAACTTCAAATTAGTATTCCATTTACCAAAGCGTTAGAACAAATGCCAAAATACGCAAAGTTCTTGAAAGATATTCTTACAAAAAAGAAGAGGTATACTGAAGATAAAACAGTTTTACTTGATGCACGATGCAACGCTATAATTCAAAAAAACATCCCAAGGAAGGAATCTGATCTGGGCCGAGTAGTCCTACCGGTAACCATCGGAGACACGTATCTTGGCAATGGTTTGGTTGATCTAGGATCTAGCATCAATCTAATTCCCTTATCTATAGTCAAAAGGTTGGGGAACATTGAGATGAAGTCTACAAGAATGACTCTCCAACTAGCCGACAAGTCCACCACTTCACCATACGGAGTCGCTAAAGATATGCTAGTCAAGATAGACAAGTTCTTCTTTTCGGTGGATTTTGTGGTAGTAGATATGGATGAGGATCGTGATGTTCCTTTAATTCTTGGAAGAACATTCATGAAGACAGCCCGGATGATGATTGACATTGATGATGGTCTCATGAAAGTAAAAGTGCAAGATGAAGAGGTAACTTTCAACCTTTTCGAAGCCATGAAGCATCCTAAAGACAAGCACGATTCCTTCCGGATCGATGTAACCGAGGAGGAAATCATTGAAGTTGTAAATCAAGTCCATCTTTCTAGTTCCTTAGAAAGATCCCTTATAGGAGCTTAGAACATCTCAACCGAAAAGGAAGAAAAGGAAATTGAGGCAATTTTGGGTGATTTAGAGTCTTGTGGAGAGATTACCTCTCATGAAGAAAAAATTGAGGAGTTGGATGAAAAGAAGAAAGTGGAAGAGACAAAGCTGGAATTGAAAATGCTACCTCCACATTTGAAGTATGTATTCCTTGGCGATAATTTCACCAAACCGGTGATAATTAGTAATGCTTTATCCATCCAAGAGGAGCAGAAATTGACACAAGTGCTAAAAAAGAATGAAGGCGCAATCGGATGGGTGTTATCAGATTTAAAAGGTATTAGTACAGCCTATTGCATGCACAAGATCATGATGGAAGACAACTACAAACCCGTTGCTCAACCCCAAAGACGCTTAAATCCATCTATGAAGGAGGTGGTGAGAAAAGAAGTCGTTAAACGATTAGAGGCGGGAATGATCTATCCTATATCCGATAGTGAATGGGTGATTCCGGTACAAGTAGTTCCAAAGAAGGGTGGTATGAGAGTTATTAAAAATGAAAAAAATGAGCTAATTCCAACTAGGACGGTAACCGGATGGGGGATGTGCATTGACTATAGAAGATTAAGTTAAGCCACAAGAAAAGACCATTTCCCACTACCTTTCATGGACCAAATGTTAGAGAGGTTAGCCGGCAAGAATTTCTACTGTTTTTTAGATGGTTATTCGGGCTACAACCAGATTTCGGTCAACCTGGAAGACCATAAAAAAACAGCCTTCACATGTCCTTTCGGCATTTTTGCTTACCGGAGAATGCCTTTTGGATTGTGTAACGCACCGACAACATTTCAAAGGTGTATGCAAGCCATATTTTCATATTTAATTGAAGAATGCATTGAAGTGTTTATGGATGATTTTTCCGTCTACGGTGCATCCTTTGATTTATGCTTAAAGAATCTTGATGTGGTATTAGAGAGGTGTGTAGAAAAAAATTTGGTGCTGAATTGGGAGAAGTGTAACTTCATGGTGACCGAAGGTGTTATTCTTGGACACAAAATTTCCTCCAAAGGGCTGGAAGTTGATCGAACAAAGGTGGAAGTTATTGAAAAACTACCACCTCCAATAAATATCAAAGGAATAAGAAGCTTCCTTGGACATGCTTGTTTTTACCGAAGATTCATCAAAGATTTCTCTAAAATTGCAAAGCCCTTGAGTAATTTGCTCAACAAAGGTACGCAATTTCTTTTCAAAGAGTCGTGTCTGAAAGCATATCACGAGTTAAAAGAAAAGCTGGTAACCGCATCCATAATTGTTGCACCTAATTGGAAACTTGATTTTGAACTTACGTGTGATGCAAGCAATTATGCGGTTGGTGTAGTTTTGGGTCAAAGAAAAGCAAAAAATTGTCATGCCATACATTATGCTAGTAAAGTTTTAAACGAAGCACAAGTTAATTATGCAACAACTGAGAAAGAGTTACTAGCCATAGTGTATTCCTTAGAAAAATTCGGAGCTTATTTGATTGGACCTAAAGTTATAATTTACACAGACCACTCGGAAATCAAGTATTTGCTAACCAAGCCGGATTCCAAACAAAGGTTGATTCGTTGTATTTTACTACTACAAGATTTTGATTTGGAAATCCGGGATAAAAAAGGTTTCGAAAACTTGGTAGCCGATCATTTGTCTCGATTGGTAAATATGGAAATTACAAGTAAAGAAGAAGAAGTGCGAGAAGAATTTCCGGATGAAAAACTTTATGTGATTCAAGTGAGGCAGTGGTTTGCCGATTTTGCTAACTATAAGGCAATCAGTTTGATACCAGAGGATCTCACTTCGAATCAAAGAAAGAAATTCTTGGCCGACACAAAGTGTTATGTTTGGGATGATCCATACTTATTTAAAGTAGGTGTGGATAACATCCTAAGAAGGTGTGTGACTCTTGAGGAAGCAAAAGATATCCTTTGGCATTGTCACAATTCTCCGTATGGGGGTCACTATAGCGGTTTAAGAACCACCACTAAAGTCCTCCAATCGAGATTCTATTGGCCATCCGTGTTCAAATATGCATATGAATATGCCAAGATTTGTGACAAATGCCAAAGAAGCGGAGGAATGAGCAAACGAGATGAAATTCCCCTAACCAACATGTTGGAAGTAGAATTTTTTGATTGTTGGGGCATTGATTTCGTCGGCCCATTTCCCCCGTCTTTCTCTAATGAATATATCTTGGTAGCCGTTGACTATGTGTCAAAGTGGGTGGAAGCAATTGCCTCACCTAAGGCCGACTCCAAAACAGTGATAAAATTTTTAAAGAAAAATATATTCTCACGTTTTGGTGTGCCTAGGGTACTAGTGAGCGACGGGGGATCACATTTTTTGCAATACACCCTTGGAAAAAGTTTTAGAACATTATGGTGTAAAGCATAAGGTGACCACCTCATACCATCCACAAGCAAATGGTCAGGCGGAGGTGTCAAACAGAGAAGTCAAAAGGATTCTTGAAAGAACAGTGTCAAATTCTAGAAAAGATTGGTCCTCGAAGTTAGATGAAGCTTTGTGGGCATATTGCACTGCCTACAAAGCTCCCATTGGACTAACACCTTTTCAGATGATTTATGGAAAAACTTGCCACCTCCCGGTAGAAATGGAACATAGAGCACTATGGACTCTGAAACTGTTAAACTTTGACTCCATTCAAGCTGGTGAGAAAAGAAAAGAGCAACTTCATGAGTTGGAAGAGTTGCAAAACAATGCTTATCACTCGAACAAAATGTACAAGGAAAAAGTGAAAGCATATTATGACGGAAATGTTCGTCACACAGTATTTAGAGTCGGACAATTGGTGCTCCTGTTTAACTCAAGGCTTAAGTTATTCCCGGGTAAGCTAAAATCTAAGTGGTCTGGACCATTTATGGTAAAAGAAGTGAAAGAGTACGGAGCTATCCTGATCGAAGATCCCAAGTCCCAAGAAAGTTGGACTGTAAATGGGCAACAATTAAAAGTCTACCACGGTGGAGAAATAAATCGAGAGGTTTATGTTATTTCACTCACCGAACCATGAAGAAATCACTTGACTGTCGAGCTTGAACGACATTAAATAAAGCGCTCGTTAGGAAGCAACCCAACCTCTGTAAGTTTCTTTCATTTTTATGATTAAACAGTACTGTAGCAAGTTGCAGGATACAAGGGATAACAACCCACTCACTTTTGCAAAAAAATTTAAAATCCTGATCAGTTCGCGCCGCGAAGGATGCTTGCGCCGCGAACTGAGAAAAAGTGTACATTTTGTTTTTGACCGTTCGTGCCGCGAACATAGGTTGCGCCGCGACCTGAAGCGAAAAAGAGAAAAACCCCAATTTATTTACTTTGCTGTGTTTTCTTTTATTTTTCTGTTAAAACGTTTCCTTCATCTCTTTTACTCACACTCACACACCAACCACACTCCTCCTTAAAACCCCAAGGTTTCCATCACCATTCAAACCCCATATCTCACCTTGTGCTAAGCATCTCTACTACTCCACTCTCAACCAAGGTATGTACATTGTTTCCCCAGTTTCTTCCTCTTTTGCTCTCTCAATTTAGGGTAAGTGAAAAATTCAAAATTTCATGAAATTACCTAAATGCATGTTGAAGAATTGGTTAGGGTATGTTAGATTTAGATTTGGAACATTGATAATGCTGAAATCCACCATGGATGCAACCCTTGTGGATACAAATTTTTATGGGTTACGCACAGGTCGCGGCACGACTGGGGCTTCGCGCCGCGAACCCTTCAAAATCTGCATCCCTAATTTTTCAAATTGCTTGGCTGATTTAGAAGAATACATGTGTTGTTGTTTTTTGTTGTGATGCAGATGTCAAAACGCACTAAAACCACAGCCCCTAGCACCTCAAGGACACGACCAGCCTTTCTTGGTCTGGAACAAGAAGCAAGATTCGAGGTGCTTCTCAAAAAGAACATTCAGAATGAAAGGATCATCCAGCTATCAAGGGAAGTTAGTTATAGGGAGGTTATGGCCAATCTTGAAGCAAGGAAATGGCAGAAATTTTTTGAGCCCGTCACGGAACTCAACTATCACATTGTGCGAGAATTCTACGCCAATGCACTTCATACGGAAGCCAGGACAACATATGCCTATAAGACAATGGTGAGAGGTAAGACTGTCCTTTTTAATAAGCAAGCACTCAATAAGTTCTTTGGTAATCCTCTCACATTGACGGGGGACAGGCGGTGTGAATTCCAAATCAAGGCATTGGACAATGATTGGGATATTCTGGAAGTTAGTAACTATCTATGTCTAGAGGGAAAGACATACGAGCTAAACGACCAAGGATTGCCCAAGTGTTGGAAGAGGGAGAATTTGAAATTACAGGCACAAATCTATTTAGTCATTCTGCTGAATAACAATCACCCTCGAAGCCACACCACCACCATCCGACTTGATGTAGGTTGTTTGTTGTATTATATCATTCTAGGGAAAACCGTGGATTTAGCATTCATTGTTGCAGAGGAGTTACGAAAGATAGCACTAAGCGGGACGCCATATGGAGGAAAAATGGGCCTACTCATGTGTCGCGGTGAAATTTGGATACCAAGCTATTGATGAGCTTGAATCTTATTCATTTGCAACCGAACTTTGATTTGTCCAAAGGAAGGGATAAAGATCGAAATACCCACAATGCAATGCAAATGCAAAGGTTGGAGAGTTTTAGGTTCGGGGGTTGGTTAAACTTAGGGAAGGTGCTAGCATCCTAAGTTTCTGCAGTACTCTACAGGAACCTCTTGTTTTATGTTGTTTATTGCTATGGTTATCTGCTTAAGGATGAAAGACCTAGGGGTTTATTTCTAATTATACTCGATAAGATATCGCATCTTATGCCTACATATCCTTACGGGAGTGGAATCAGAGTATTTGTAGTTCCCCTAAAGGGTTTGAGGAGTTCTTTCACTGTGGTCAAAGTTCCTACGGGTTTAAGGTAGTTGATTGATTGATTTTAGGAGAAAAGATGAGTTGTCATTTTAAGGGGGATTACTTGATTTAAACCACCACAACATCGTAGGAAAATTGATTATGTTATTATGGGGTAGAAGTTTTATCCCACTTAAGATGATTAACATCTTATTCTCTAATGTGTTTGAAAGAGTTTGAATGAATTGTTTTGTTTGTATCTAAGTTGTAAAGATAAAGGTCCTTCATATGGGGTAGGATCTAAACTTAAGAGATCGACTTGAATGGGATAAAGGATCAATGGAGAGTATGATGCAAATGAGATGCATACGCACAATTGCTTTAGTTATGCGCAGGTTCTTCCTTTGGACGGAATGCAATGCGATAATATAAATTGCGGTAAAAGTAAATTGCGGGTAAAATAGAGGCAGATAAATAAAGGCATACACACGCATGAAAGCGCTGAAGTGTACAAGTGTGAATTGTGAATAATGTGAATGTGCAATTACGGAGGCGTGCACGATTGGATTAAGGGATGTTGATTAATTTTACGGTGATTGATTAGAGAAAGGTTGAATAGATTCTGAGAGGATTGATTTTGATTATTTTAAGAAAATGGTTGAATTGATGAGGTTAATTGATTTTACGAAAATGTTGTATTAATTTATGTGAATTGATTTTATTTTAATAAAATTTTTTAGATAATAGATTAATTTGAGAAAAGTTATTATTTATGATTTTTTTTAGTGATATTAGCTTCGATTAGAAATGGTTTAAATTTGGATAGAAGTATTTTTAGATAAAATAAAATTGGTTCTTATAAAATAAAAGGTTTTTTTTATTAAATTGAGTTTAAAAAGATTAAGTTTTCTAGATTTTTTAATAAATAATAATTACTATAAATAATAGTAAACAAATAAAGTTTTAAGTTATTATTATAAAGATTTTAAATAAATAGAAGTTAAATTAATAGATTTTTTTATTTAAATATTATAATAAGAAAAGGGGGTTAATTAAATTATTAAAAAAAGGTTGATTAAGAAAATTACAAATTTGTTTTAATTACTTATTAGCAAAAAGATTAATTATTAGTTTGAATTGATAATTAAAAAAAGCTTAATGATTAAACTAAAAAAAAGTGGCAATTAACGGTTGTTTAATGAGTAGTAAATGAGGTTAATGGAGAGATTAAATAATGATTAGGGGGCAGGGCGTTGGATCTGGCGTAGTAGGCCAAGGGAGGCCTACCGTGGACATGCAGGGTGTGGACCATCAGATTAGATCCGTTGAAGATCTAATGATGGTGTGCGTGAGGATGCGTTATTACTAGTGTGGGTGCATTACAAGATTACAGTATTACAAAAAATTAAACAAAGAAAGAAAAAAAAAAGGGGGCGGAAACCCTAAATTCCTCTTCTTCCGCCGCCGATGGTTCTTCCCTCTTTCTCGATCCATTTTCTCTTCTTTTTTCTCAGTTCTCCACCCTTTTTTCCTTTTATTCTTTCTCCCTTCATCGATGCCTTATCTGCTTCTCAAATTCCTCACCAGACCTATCAAAACCCTGCAAGAACAAACATTAATCGCGAATTGAAATTGTCAAATAAGGAAGAATATTACCCCCCGATGAACAATGGTGGCTCGCCGGTGATTTCGTGATGGCGGCTTGATGACGGCTTGCAAAAATGATGCAGATTGGCTACTTCGATGGTGGCTTCGTGATTCCTGATGTCGGCACTTTCGAGACGGTTTCGCGGCGACGGAAGAACAATAGAGGTAAGCTTGAAATTTCACGCTCTGAAAATGTTAGGGTTTTCGAATTGGGATCTCCGTGAATCCATCCCTTCTGAGAATGGCTCCTCCTCCTTTTATAGTTGTACGGTTTCTCCTCTGATTAACTCCTCATGAATTCCTTCCAAATTTTTCATGAGCGTGTCCGGATATTGTTTGGCAAGTTTCTGTTTTCGTGAAATCCTGTCTGCGACTCCTCGAATGTGTTTAATGAAAAAAATTTCCTTTTTCAGGGACAGGCCGGTGGCTATTTTCGGAAAGAAAAGGAAACCTGTCTGACGATGAAGATTGTCATCCCTTTGGTGGCCTCGCACGTTAATGTTCTGTTGGTTACGGTTTTGGAAAGAACTCGGGAATTGATGTGATTGCTGCTAGACCGTATTGGAAGGGATTAATACTTGAAGCAAGCTCAATTTAATTCTCCTTCGAATACCCTATTTCTGACTTAGCTCACATCTTATGCAGAAAAACACTATGACTAACGGAATGGTCACCAAACTGTTAAAGAGTAACAACGGGATGCATAACCTTGACGTGAGTAATCTCAAAGGTTGTAAGTGTACATTGTCTTGAACCTTGTATTCTTATGTTAATGACTGCCATTTGTGCCGGTTTTGGTTTATGTTGGTGGAAGACGACACTTTAAGTTTAACTGATAATTCAATCCTTTATTGTGAATGCAGGTTACGAGGATGTGTTCGAGTCGTGGAAGCTTGAAGTTGTTGGCAACTATCAAGGGTGTTTACTTCTAGATGGGAGCTGATGAACGTGTTTACGACTGGAAGTTGATGAAGGTACCCCTGTTTGGAACAATGCCATTTATTTGTGAGATCTCCCCTCTTGGCTTAAAATTCTGAGGCTGTTAGAAATGACGATTGGCATTAAAAATGCAGGTTGCAAAATTGAATCTGAGGCTGGAGCTAAACGAAACGGCGGAGCTGGCCGAAGGGGGGAGTTACCTTGCAAGAGCCTTCAGACCCAGAACCTGGTTTATCAACTTGTTGCAGAGGATCGAAAATCCTCGCTAGGTCAGGGAATTCCATACCTTATTATGGTCAGTTTAAAAGCCGATAACCGCCAATTGGTCTGTTGAAGCGGTATGAAGGACGAGTTGATATTTATGCTTTGAAAACCTTAGGCGTCAAGAAACCTGATTACTGTCCCACTCTTGTTGCTGTACATCGAGGATGCAATCGGGATTGTATCCTTATCAGGTGAGCTTGTATTTATATTATTGGAAATGCTGATGGAAAGGATTTGTTTGTCTGGTTGTGTTTAAAGGCTACCTTGAAGTTGTATATGACTCGTGGTTTTCAATATGTTGATGGGGTGTTCACTATGAATGCTCGGTTTGTACCTTTTCGGTTATTTGATTCCTCTCTTTTTTTTTATACACTTGCGGAGCAAAACATACGTGGCCGCGGTGTTACCGTTAACATGGAGGCCGCTGCTACTGAAGTCCCGAAAATGACTGTCGTTGCTGCTACAATTCCAAGTGGTGATGGTGTAAGACTTTTTGAACTGTGAATCTCCCCTTTTAAAAGTTGCTTTTGATTCAATGACAATTAAGTACATATCAGCAAGTATTGCTAGCATGTTCACATAAATGTTCTTCCATATGTTGCCTTGGCTAATTGTTGATCTTGACTTGTTGGCAACAGTTCAGATCTTGTTCTAACATGATGGATTTGTGCTCCTTGGCGTTCTGCTTCATCACGAGGTGATATGGCTTCACAAATTAATCCACACGGCTGCATTATGCTTCACGGTCTTGGTATGCGGGAGAGCAAAGAGAAAGAAGTGCTTTGTAAATTGGTGTAGTATATTCCCACGTGTAAACTAGGATTGTATTTGAAATTAGTAATGGACCTGAATTCTTCTTGTAATTTCTTAGTTTAATGTGAGTGTTTGGGTTGGATTAGTTGGGTCCCTTGGTTTGTACTATCAACAATCCTTATGAATGGTATTTCAATGTGAATTCTAAGTCTGTGTATTCACTGTATCTCAAAGTAGTGTTCCCTTTTGAAATGTAAAAAGTAGTTGGCATGTTGTTGAGATGCCATTTTAAATGTAGTTGTTGCTTAGATTGGCGTGGTTCACATGTAGTAGCAGTCCTTGATTAATGTCAGCCTTATACCAATTCAACCTTACGTGTACTAAATCTTGAAGTTAAAAGACTAAATAAAGACTGAGCCCTTTCTTCAATAATTTGAGTTTGAATCCGATAAAACCCGAATGAACATTTTTCCGAAATCCTTAATCCGTAATAAGATCCCCTTCTTTTATCTACTTACTCTGAGATCCACCTGAGCTTGTAAATGCAACTTGGGCTCCTTGTATCACGTAAATCTTGATTCTATCATTCGGAATCCAAATGATTTTGTAAGTTAAAACTTGAATCCATGTATCTAAGGACTTGAATTCCAATGAGTATTGGCCTGTGAGTAAAATTTGGAATTTTGGGCTAAAGTATGAAATTTAGTTCTTCCACTTTTGTTTTACTTTAATTCCTCATCTTCCTCGTCAAAATCAAATTGCCTTTAGGAAATCCATCTGATTTCTCTCCCAAACTCAACGTGTCTATCTCAAAATACCCTTAATTACTAAAACCGGATGTCATAACCAGTAGCCAGACAATTCATCCAAGATATCCCCGAGAGGTTGATCCAATAGCGACTTAAGGATGAAGAAAAAGTTCTAGAAACGGGGCCCAAATCTCTACTTGAAGTTTGGTGCGCTTGCATAAGCCAGTTAGTAATAAAACATGTATACGAAAGTACAATAAAACAAGCAAGAGAAAAAAAACATGGGGGCGGAATCTTATGGTAAAAAATTAGGGTGCTACAGATGCCCCTATTTAAGTTCCTTCTATCCGGAGATATGGAGATTGTGATCTTCGTCTCAACGAGATAGGAGGGACTTAAATACAAACATTACACGAATTTTTGGCCCTAAGATGCTTCCAAATGCACATGGTATACAAGACAAAAGGGTCCTGTGGAGAAATGGCGTCACAGGGGAAAAAATCGGACACGACACACGGGAAGAGCAAGCTCAACAAAGCGAGATTCCATGGGGAAGGATTGACAATCACAAAGTATCTATCACATGTTGTGAGGAATTTGGTGAGAAAACCACTTGAAGAACCCACTGGGTAGGTCGAATGTAATTGATTCAAGATATCATCTGTAGGAGTCTACTGTCGAGACTTATAACCTTATGTGAGAATACTTTTTTGCCAAAGTATCTACTGTTAAAAATTTTCAGGGAATCTACTGCCGAGATTCTATGTTGAAGCTGCTGGAGATATACTTCTGACGAAGTCCTCTGGAAATCTACTGCCGAGATTAGCTAGGAAATGAAATAGGAATACCTGCTGCCGAGGTCTACTGGTAATCTACTGCCGAGATTAGCCAGGAGATGAAATAGGAATACCTACTGCCGAGGTTTACTGGTAATCTTCTGCCGAGATTAGCCAGGAAAAGAGAGATGTTTGAATGACTGTTTGAACGGATGAATAAACCTCCCCGAGCGTCATGGTCTAGGTGCCATGAGCTGGTCTCAGTCTCTTGAAAATAACCTCCCCGAGCATCATGGTGTGTTTGTCATGAGCTGGTCTCAGTTTCTTTTGAAATAACCTTCCCACACCTCATGGTGTGTTTTCCATGAACGGGTCTCAGTTTCTTGAAGTGGTGAACACTCGAGAGCATCTTCACAAGGGATTGAAAATTTTGTAGATTGTAGAATCATTGTAGATTGTAGATGTCATTGTAGAACTTCGGCTGTAAGCCATAATGTACTAGAGGTTGCAAAACTTCACCAGGGATCTTCAAGAGAGATATGAGTCGGTTGAATTGTAAAGTATTTCTTCTCAAATAAAGAGAGAATAATGTGATAAACTTCCTCAACTTCTCTGGGGAGATGTCGCTTGATGGAAATAAACTTGTGTGATGAACTCGCTAGGGAATACATTCCTGAGGAGCATCCTAGCTGTTGTAAAAAATGCGTGAATTCTCAAATAAATAGAAATATCTGTAAGGTTTTCCATTTACCAAGTCGATAATCACAAGGGATGGACGAACTGTTTTGAGGAGACTGCCCTTTGTCATCTTGATAAAACTTGATTGAAATGAGTTGCTCATATGAAGAGCTGCTTGCAATCCGGATGCAAATTGTCGAGGAAATTTGATAATATTGTTGGAGAAATATCCCTCTTCAATAGTTATCTTCATAAAAAAAAACCTTTCTGAGGAGCCGAGTGCAAAATTAATGCACGTTGAATCCATATTCAAAAGTCTGGAGATCTCCATAATTTGATTGTCAGGGACCGAAATTCAATTCAGGAAATAACTAAAGAGAAATTGTCAAGCAAGACTCAACCATTGAGATATGAACTCAAATGGTATTATACTAAAACAACCGTCTTCCACGAGGATCGAGCTCAGTGGGGAAATAGAAATATTGTGCTCTTTCTGCCTAGGGCTGACAACTCTACTTGGAAGGAGAAGACACACCCAGCCACTCGGGGGGTAAACACGACCAAAGTGACAAAACAAACAAACACAAAGATGCAAGATGCACATGCTATGCTATCTATCTATATCCTATGCTGGAAAAACAAACGACAAGAGGCAACCGGAGATGAAACAAACATCTCGGAGCAAACATCCAACTAATCCTCAAAGATAGAAGCACCATTGGGGATAAGTGGAGAACTAGATGCACACTCCTGTCTCAGGGCTTCAAAATTCTTTTAGGGAATAGAGAACATTCAAATTGGAGACGTAACATTTTGATCTTACATTGAAGAATTTATCAGGATGAATCATAGATGTCTTGTTGAAGATGAGAATAAAGATCTACAAGAGGTGGATCAAACTCATAACTGGAGAAACTTCATGGAATAAATATCCATTTTGATAAGGAATCCTGGATCATCATAGTCGTTGAAAATGTTGTAGCCGGACTCAAAGGGGATGAAATAAACACCTGCCTCGCTGGGGTAGATCGGTGCTGCAAAAGATCCACTAGGGAGTGAAATACGTCCACTTTATTAGGAAGGTGAAGTTGGAGAAGATCCACTGAGGATTAAGATACCATGCACTTCACTGGGGAAGTGAAGTTAAGCAAATCACTGGGAATTCTTGCATCGAGAAGCTGGAGAATTCTTGTATTGAGAAGATTCATCGGAGAATGTCATGACCACCAGAGTTAAAATTCACTGGTGACATGAAGAATGTTGAAAAGTAGTGGTAGTCGTCATTTTGAACAATAGTTTATTGCACATGGACAAGATAATCTTCGTTTCTCAGATGCCCCAAGTCATATGGCTCATGAAAAAAAACATTCCAGGAGGATTTTACAGAAAATATGGTGTCCCATCATTTTCAAACTCTCTGGAGAGATTGACTGAATCTCGACGTAACTGGCCCTGATTGACGGTATTATGATTGAGTCTTCGAAAACAGTTCTTTAGGTGAAGTCCAACTTGTAAAGAATAAATCACTTGGAGGATAACTTGCCCCAGGTTAGCAGAACCTTCAAATTCCAATAGAACAAACTTATCACTGATGTTTACACGTAAACTTTCTATGATATCGGGCAAAATCAACACATATGAAATGTTAATTCTGAAACTGTTAATGTGATATATGTTTGCCTTGAAGTTTTGAAAAAGATATCATAATAACTTGTGACCGAAATCACTAGTTAAGATATAGATTAAAATTTTTTTATAAAGCCAGCAAAATTGAGCATGGCTCAAAGGAGTCAGGAAACATTATCTCACCGAGTATGCTTCTGAAGTAAACCTTACTTCAATTAGGACTTTTAAAGGTTATATCAGAGCTTAGTTTATGATTCATAAACAAATGAAAAGGGGTCAAAGCTTAGTTTTACCCACCCATTTTTGAAGGTTCACTATTTTTGAAAGTTGAGTGTTCAATCAAGCTGATTGACAATTGCCCCAGGCTAAAAATGAGGTTGAAAAATGGTTAAAGAGGAATTAACCGCTTTATATCTAGTGTTTAGGAGGTTTGAAACCATGTCTTACATCATCAGCAGGTTTTGTTCGAAAGCATACCATGAGATCTTTGGTTTTATTTCGTCATCCTCCTTCCAATTCTTCACCAAAGTGAGAAAGATTAGGTAAAGTTGGTATTATAAATTACGAAAAACATTTTACGAGTGAAACAAATGGATTTCTTCAAGACAAACACTTATTGCACTACTTATTCAAAATAACATGTTCTTACATGCCAATTATGCTTTTAATCAAAGAAACGAAAATACACATAAGCAACCACAATAAACAGCTGATGAACCCTTCTCAGTATTTTCTAGAGTTTTTGCTTATATCAGCGTAACGGTACTCCATTCATGACCGGGTTTCCTCCTTTGAAAGTCAGCACTTCGTCATTTATCATTTCTTGAACTTTCTCTTGGAAAACTTTGCACTCTTCAATCGAATGCCCCAACACTCCATCATGAAATTCACAGTTGGCGTTCAAGTTGAACCACGGTGGACGAGATTTCATGTTTCTAGTCTTTCTGGGTGTCATTATCGAGTTTCTGACAAAATAAGACCAAAGCTGACCGTAAGTCATTGGGATTAGATCAAACCAACGAGTTTCTTCTTTCGGAGTACTCAGGGGCATCTTCTGATTCTGAAACCGTCTTTGAACTTGTCGATTCTGATGTTAATCTGGAGAAGTTAATCTTCGTTTATGAGGTATTCGTTGCTTGCGCTGAGCAGTCGCTTCATACCGATGTTGAGGATAAGGTACTGGAACTGACTCTGGCCGGATTTGAGAGGAATCCCAAATTGCATTAACATCAACACTTCCTTCCTCTAGGGAATCACTAACTGAATCTTCTTTATCAGCTTGGTTATTCAAGTCATCTTGAATTCTTCCGCTTTTGAGTGCATTCTCAATGTTTACTCCAACTTCCACAATTTTGGAGAAATCTAATGGCACAACGCCCACCATCCTATCATAATAAGAGTTTGGCAGTGTTCTTAGAAACATCTTGTTTAATTCTTTCTCTTGCAGTGGTGGATGAACTTGGGCTGCCAACTCTTTCCATCATTGCACATATTCCCTGAAAGATTCATCACCATTCTTGCTCATGTTCATCAGCTGATTGCTATCTAGAGCGATATCCAAATTGTAATTGTATTGCTTCACGAAAGCATCCGCTAAATCTCTCCAAGACTGAATACAATTCCTTTGTAGCTTCATATACCATATCAGGATGCCCCAGATAAGCTTTCTTGAAAGCAGTGAATCATCAACTTGTCATTGTCAATATGAGCAGTCATCTTTCGACAAAACATCGTCAGGTGGTATCTCGGAAAACTAACGCCTTTGTACACTTAAAAGACAGGCATCTTGAACTTCGGAGGAATAATTACGCCTGGAATTAAACATAGGTCATGAGCAATCAGATCAGATGCATCAGCTCCTTTCATCATTTTCAATTGTTCTTTAAGATCACGATATTCTTTATCAATTGCTATGAATCTAGGATCATCCGTCTTTTTATCGATATGGACATTCTGAAGATTAGGTATGGGCTGTAGAAATCGGGAAACTCTTTCATCAACTTGACCAACCAGGTTATCTTGCACAGTTTGAGGTCGTGTAGAAACATCCACTTGTTGAACATTGTCATTAGAAGGAAGATCAAATATCGGATTAGTCATCACTCTGAAACTAGTCCTGGGATCCATATCTTACGTTCTCTTTGCTATCCTTTAGTACGTACTTCGAGCTTGGTCAGATGGTCGAGATGTTAGCTGAAAGACAAAGACAGAAGACCGGATGAGCCACGGTAGAAAAGAGACACATGCATATGCAAATGCTAAATGCAGGATGCTATGCAAAGAATGCATAAATGAAGGGTTTCATGGAACTCAAGTTTTTTACAAACGTCACAGAGTACCAAAGAAAAAATCATTTATTTTTTTATAATGGATTACAAGGAAACATTCTTATAAGAGTCCTGACATAATAGCTAAATAAAAGCTAATAAAGCCCTAAGGAAGTCCTTCGTCGTGCTTGTTGATATGCTCTTATAGTTGGACTTTCTTGAATATAAGTTTATGGATGATTAATTCTCAAAGAGTAGTACAATAGAGGAAAATAAATCCTCCATCTCTTTTCACTTATTGTTGGAAAGTAAGGAAGGAAGCCCTTGTTTACTTGGATCTTCAATATTGATGAAAGTCGTTTGAACTTCATTTGATCTTCAATAATAAGGGAAGCCTCTTGTATTCGTCTTTTGAGTTTTCTTGATTCTTCAAGAAGTGTCATTAACTTCCTTAGGTCATCCAAGTTAGGACTCTTAAAAGAATATTTCAAAATATTTTCTTTTGTAATCCCTATTGGTTTTATAATGTTTATAAATAAACTAGAAACCCCATGAAGCCAATGCAATATGATGCTATATGAATGCAACAAACACAGGTAAGCACATGGAGACATAAAGGATAAACAAACAAGGGAGACCCTAGGTTTGCAACGAGCATGGAGCCAAAGGGTATACCCATTCCCAAAGGATGTGGACTAAAGGTTGATTGTACCTACAGAACAAGGTTCTAAAGAGGTGCCCAAAGTTATTAGTCCATCTTTTGGATATTATCAACTTCCCAATTACTCGGTGATTAATAATATTCTCAAGAGAAATTCCTTTGAGTGTAGCATCACGTAGCACTACTTCGGGAGTACTCCCTCATAGTCCCGCGCTACATCCTAATAAAGTCCAAAGTGGGGTTAAAGGTAACTACGGTCCTCAGTATCATGGACTCCAATCGAAAATAGTAAAAGTTTTCACGATTACTCGTTCAACCAAACCATTTTCGAAAGGGTCTCAACTGAGCGTGATTTTCAAGTCAACTTGGTCGAGATTCAACTCCCTATAAGTCTCGTCGAACATATTACTATCCTATCTTAAGTTCACTCAAGTCCGAGTGTAGGACTTTGTCTCACCACTCAAAGATACCATCCCAAAAAGCAATAAGACAAATATGCAAGTAAGCAATTAAGAAAATATAATAAACAAGCAAAAATAAAACAAATTAGGGAAACCCACTGAAGAAGTCCCCAATGAAGTCGTCATTTCTGTCGCGGTGAAATTTGGATACCAAGCTATTGATGAGCTTGAATCTTATTCATTTGCAACCGAACTTTGATTTGTCCAAAGGAAGAGATATAGATCAAAATACCCACAATGCAATGCAAATGCAAAGGTTAGAGAGTTTTAGGTTTGGGGGTTGGTTAAACTTAGGGAAGGTGCTAGCATCCTAAGTTTCTGCAGTACTCTACAGGAACCTCTTGTTTTATGTTGTTTATTGCTATGGTTATTTGCTTAAGGATGAAAGACCTAGGGGTTTATTTCTAATTATACTCGATAAGATATCGCATCTTATGCCTACATATCCTTACGGGAGTGGAATCAGAGTATTTGTAGTTCCCCTAAAGGGTTTGAGGAGTTCTTTGACTGTGGTCAAAGTTCCTACGAGTTTAGGGTAGTTGATTGATTGATTTTAGGAGAAAAGATGAGTTGTCATTTTAAGGGAGATTACTTGATTTAAACCACCACAACGTCGTAGGAAAATTGATTATGTTGTTATGGGGTAGAAGTTTTATCCCACTTAAGATGATTAACATCTTATTCTCTAATGTGTTTGAAAGAGTTTGAATGAATTTTTTGTTTGTATCTAAGTTGTAAAGATAAAGGTCCTTCCTATGGGGTAGGATCTAAACTTAAGATATCGACTTGAATGGGATCAAGGATCAATGGGGAGTATGATGCAAATGAGATGCATACGCACAATTGTTTAAGTTATGCGCAGGTTCTTCCTTTGGACGGAATGCAATGCGATAATATAAATTGCGGTAAAAGTAAATTGCGGGTAAAATAGAGGCAGATAAATAAAGGCATACACACGCAGGAAAGCGCTGAAGTGTACAAGTGTGAATTGTGAATAATGTGAATGTGCAATTACGAGGCGTGCACGATTGGATTAAGGGATGTTGATTAATTTTACGGTGATTGATTAGAGAAAGGTTGAATAGATTCTGAGAGGATTGATTTTGATTATTTTAAGAAAATGGTTGAATTGATGAGGTTAATTGATTTTACGAAAATGTTGTATTAATTTATGTGAATTGATTTTATTTTAATAAAAGTTTTTAGATAATAGATTAATTTGAGAAAAGTTATTATTTATGATTTTTTTAGTGATATTAGCTTAGATTAGAAATGGTTTAAATTTGGATAGAAGTATTTCTAGATAAAATAAAATTGGTTCTTATAAAATAAAAGTTTTTTTTTTATTAAATTGAGTTAAAAAAGATTAAGTTTTCTAGATTTTTTAATAAATAATAATTACTTTAATAATAGTAAACAAATAAAGTTTTAAGTTATTATTATAAAGATTTTAAATAAATAGAAGTTAAATTAATAGATTTTTTTTATTTAAATATTATAATAAGAAAAAGGGGGTTAATTAAATTATTAAAAAAAGGTTGATTAAGAAAATTATAAATTTGTTTTAATTACTTATTAGCAAAAAGATTAATTATTAGTTTGAATTGATTAAATTAAAAAAAGCTTAATAATTAAACTAAAAAAAAGTGGTAATTAATGGTTGTTTAACGAGTAGTTAATGAGGTTAATGGAGAGATTAAATAATGATTAGGGGGCAGGGCGTTGGATCTGGCGTAGTAGGCCAAGGGAGGCCTACCGTGGACATGTGGGGTGTGGACCATCGGATTAGATTCGTTGGAGATCTAATGATGGTGTGCGTGAGGGTGCATTATTACTAGTGTGGGTGTATTACAAGATTGCAGTATTACAAAAAATTAAACAAAGAAAGAAAAAAAAGGGGGCGGAAACCCTAAATTCCTCTTCTTCCACCGCCGGTGGTTCTTCCCTCTTTCTCGATCCACTTTCTCTTCTTTTTTCTCGGTTCTCCGTCCTCTTTTCCTTTTATTCTTTCTTCCTTCATCGATGCCTTATCTGCTTCTCAAATTCCTCACCAGACCTATCAAAACCCTGCAAGAACAAACATTAATCGCGAATTAAAATTGTCAATTGAGGAAGATTATTACCCCCCGATGAACAATGGCGGCTCGCTGGTGATTTTGCAACGGTGGCTTGATGACGGCTTGCAAAAATGATGCAGATTGGCTACTTCGATATTGGCTTCGTGATTCCTGATGCCGGCACTTTCGAGACGGTTTCGCGGCGACGGAAGAACAACAGAGGTAAGCTTAAAATTTCTCGCTCTAAAAATGTTAGGGTTTTCGAATTGGGATCTCCGTGAATCCATCCCTTCTGAGAATGGCTCCTCCTCCTTTTATAGTTGTACGGTTTCTCCTCGGATTAACTCCTCATGAATTCCTTCCAAATTTGTCATGAGCGTGTCCGGATATTGTTTGGCAAGTTTCTATTTTCGTGAAATCCTGTCTGCGACTCCTCGAATGCGTTTAATGAAAAAAATTTCCTTTTTCAGGGACAGACCGGTGGCTATTTTCGGAAAGAAAAGGAAACCTGTCTGACGATGAATATTGTCATCCCTTTGGTGGGCTCGCACGTTAATGTTCTGTTGGTTACGGTTTTGGAAAGAACTCGGGAGTTGATGTGATTGCTGCTAGACCGTATTGGAAGGGACTAATCCTTGGAGCAAGCTTAATTTAATTCTCCTTCGAATACCCTGTTTCTGACTTAGCTCACATCTTATGCAGAAAAACACTATGACTAACGGCATGGTCACCAAACTGTTAAAGAGTAACAACGGGATGCATAACCTTGACGTGAGTAATCTCAAAGGTTGTATGTGTACATTGTCTTAAACCTTGTATTCTTGTGTTAATGACCGCCGTTTGTGCCGGTTTTGGTTTATGTTGGTGGAAGACGACACTTTAAGTTTGAATGATAATTCAATCCTTTATTGTGAATGCAGGTTACGAGGATGTGTTCGAGTCGTGGAAGCTTGAAGTTGTTGGCAACTATCAAGGGTGTTTGCTTCTAGATGGGAGCTGATGAATGTGTTTACGACTGGAAGTTGATGAAGGTAACCCTGTTTGGAACAATGCCGTTTGTTTGTGAGATCTCCCCTCTTGGCTTAAAATTCTGAGGCTGTTAGAAATGACGATTGGCATTAAAATGCAGGTTGCAAAATTGAATCTGAGGCTGGAGCTAATAGAAACGGCGGAGCTGGCCGAGGGGGGGAGTTACCTTGCAAGAGCCTTCAGACCCAGAACCTGGTTTATCAACTTGTTGCAGAGGATCGAAATTCCTCGCTAGGTCAGGGAATTCCATACCCTGTTATGGTCAGTTTAAAAGCCGATAACCGCCAATTGGTCTGTTGAAGCGGTGTGAAGGACGAGTTGATATTTATGCTTTGAAAACCTTAGGCGTCAAGAAACCTGATTACTGTCCCACTCTTGTTGTTGTACATCGAGGATGCAATAGGGATTGTATCCTTATCAGGTGAGCTTGTATTTATATTGTTGGAAATGCTGATGGAAAGGATTTGTTTGTCTGGCTGTGTTTAAAGGCTACCTTGAAGTTGTATATGACTCGTGGTTTTCAATATGTTGATGGGGTGTTCTCTATGAATGACCGGTTTGTACCTTTTCGGTTATCTGATTCCTCTCTTTTTTTATACACTTGCGGAGCAAAACATACGTGGCCGCGGTGTTACCGTTAACATGGAGGCCGCTGCTATTGAAGTCCCGAAAATGACTGTCGTTGCTGCTACAATTCTAGGTGGTGATGGTGTAAGACTTTTTGAACTGTGAATCTCCCCTTTTAAAAGTTACTTTTGATTCAATGCCAATTAAGTACATATCAGCAAGTATTGCTAGCATGTTCACATAAATGTTCTTCCATATGCTGCCTTGGCTAATTGTTGATCTTGACTTATTGGCAACAGTTCAGATCTTGTTCTAACATGATGGATTTGTGCTCCTTGGCGTTCTGCTTCATCATGAGGTGATATGGCTTCACAAATTAATCCACACGGCTGTATTATGCTTCACGGTCTTGGTATGCGGGAGAGCAAAGAGAAAGAAGTGCTTTGTAAATTGGTGTAGTACATTCCCACGTGTAAACTAGGATTGTATTTGAAATTAGTAATGGACCTGAATTCTTCTTGTAATTTCTTGGTTTAATGTGAGGGTTTGGGTTGGATTAGTTGGGTCCCTTGGTTTGTACTATCAACAATCCTTATGAATGGTATTTCGATGTGAATTCTAAGTCTGTGTATTTACTGTATCTCAAAGTAGTGTTCCCTTTTGAAATGTAAAAAGTAGTTGGCATGTTGTTGAGATGCCATTTTAAATGTAGTTGTTGCGTAGATTGGCGTGGTTCACATGTAGTAGCAGTCCTTGATTAATGTCAGCCTTATACCAATTCAACCTTACGTGTACTAAATCTTGAAGTTAAAAGACTAAATAAATACTGAGCCCTTCCTTCAATAATTTGAGTTTGAATCTGATAAAACCCGAATGAACATTTTGCCGAAATCCTTAATTTGTAATAAGATCCCATTCTTTTATCAACTTACTCTGAGATCCACCTGAGCTTGTAAATGCAACTTGGGCTCCTTGTATCACGTAAATCTTGATTCTATCATTCGAAATTCAAATGATTTTGTAAGTTAAAACTAGAATCCATGCATCTAAGGACTTGAATTCCAATGAGTATTGGCCTGTGAGTAAAATTTGGAATTTTGGGCTAAAGTATGAAATTTAGTTCTTCCACTTTTGTTATACTTTAATTCCTCATCTTCCTCGTCAAAATCAAATTGCCTTTAGGAAATCCATCTGATTTCTCTCCCAAACTCAACGTGTCTATCTCAAAATACCCTTAATTACTAAAACCGAATGTCACAACCAGTAGCCAGACAGTTCATCCAAGATATCCTCGAGAGATTGATCCAATAGCGACTTAAGGATGAAGTAAAAGTTCTAGAAACGGGGCTCAAATCTCTACTTGAAGTTTTGTGCGCCTGCATAAGCCAGTTAGTAATAAAACATGTATACGAAAGTACAATAACACAAGCAAGAGAAAAAAAACATGGGGACGGAATCTTATGGTCAAAAACTAGGGTGCTACATCATGTACCCCGGTTTAATCATGGGATTGTGCTTAAATGCAAAAGTGCAAATTCCGAGAGAGGTACATTCCTCCATCACTTCGATCATGGACGATGCATATCTGAATAGGTTCTATCAAAACCGGATGGAGAGGAATGCAAATGTAGAAGCTGTTGCTCCCAGACCCAACCGTGCACCAGTGTTTGATCAAATGGCATTTGTCAATTACTGCTGTGATAACTTTGAGGCCTCTAGGAGGTCTCAATAATTTTTATTTGATTATATGCAGCAGCAGTTCCAGAACACATTCCTTACACCGGAGGCCCGCACATTCCCATCTCAGGTGAAATACTTTGCTTATGCTAATTGGCCTGAGGGCAAGCCATCTTTTATGGGGGGGGGGGGGGGCATTTTTATTTGATTATATGCAGCAGCAGTTCCAGAACACATTCCTTACACCGGAGGCCCGCATATTCCCATCTCAGGTGAAATACTTTGCTTATGCTAATTGGCCTGAGGGCAAGCCATCTTTTATGGGGGGGGGGGGGGGGGGGGGGCAGGAAGCAGTAGCCATGCTCTAGGCACAGGCTAAGATGCTCAAATGGAAGACGTTTTAGGACCCATGAGCGGCGGTGAAGATGATGACGAAGAGTGAAGATCTTGTTGGTAGTATTTATAATTTTTTTATGTTATCATAGTTTTGTCATTTTAATTTCGTTTTTTTTTTGCATTATGTACATTGGTGGCTCTAGTTTCACCATTAACCTCTATGTTGGATGCACTTCTATTTTGTGATTTTTAAATGGTGTGTTGTTCAAAACCTTTTTGGTACACCCCACTTTTTAAACTTTCTTTTTAATTGTCTCTGTGCTTGAGTAAGTTGAAGGAACCAAGATGATTGCGGCGAACAAGTCAAGATAATTTGAGTGGTGATGATAAGAGTCAATTGCCGACACTTCAAGATACACTTTTATTTTATTTTAGACTTTATATGAATAATTTAATGATGTGCTACAAATTTGTTATCATAAAATTCCTTGAGTTACATGTTTACTTTGAATCAAATTATGACCTAACCAATTGTGAGGTAACCTTTCATTATACACTAAAATGCGGGAGACCATCAATTTCTTTTCAACTTATTCTTATCATGCTAAATCATGCATTAATCTATTTTTTTGAGAAAACTTTTGTGAAAAGGATATAGGCAATCTTTGTTATTGAGAAAAACCACTCGGCCAAAGAAATTAAAAACCTTGTGAGGAATGATCTGTAATAAACCCCCTTTTGAGCCTATATTAGGATCCATCCGAAGTATAAATTTAAATACCATTGAAAATATGGTAAATAATTGGATCCTAAATTCTTTTGTTTCAAGTGAACCTAGACCAAAGTTGATCGCATGTTGATTTTTACCTATGTCTAAGTAGAGAGTATGATTGCATCAACTATGGTTAAAATGCTAAAGTTGGGGAGAAAACATAATACATCACCTTGGAAAAAAAATTAGAGCTAACAAAAAGAAAAATGAAAAGAAAAGCTCATGGTGGTGTGTTATCAAAAAAAAATGAAAATGAAGATTGTTGAATAAAATAAAATGCTCTCTTAGAATAGGCAATCTTTAATTGAGTCTTGTGATCATGTCCTTTCTCTATAACTCGAGTTACATTACAACCCTCAAAAGACCTCTTGATTCTCAAAATTTTCATGATTTAGTGTATGTTGTGATAAAAGCATGATTCGATTTGATGTTGATTTAATTGTTTGGATGAGTGTAAGAAAACCCTTATGATTATTCATCATCACTATGATGTATGTGTAGTTTTGATTCAATTTTTGACATGTACCACTTGGAATTTCTTGGTATATTTTTTGTAACCAACCATTATTTTTATTCATGTTTTGTCTAATATCGAAAGTAAGTGTATCATAAGAGTATCGTATACTTTTGAACCATTCGAATGTCATCTTCTAGCACTTGTTTCATTCCTTGCATTCGTGAATTGGTTTGCTTTAACGAATGACTTTTGTTTAGGGACAAACAAAATGATAAGTTGGGGAGAGTTGTTAGGGACCAATTGTTACTAATTTTTATACATTTTTATTGGTTCCTTTTACCAATTTCTTATTAAAATCACACAAGTTTTTATCATAATTTAGTAAACATTCAATTTAAGTTATTTTATTTTGTTTCAAACAGATATTTCACTTTTTCTCTAAGTCTTGTAGAATTTTTGTCAAGAAAAGAATGATTAGATAAAGAAATATCTGGAGCAAACACTTGAAGAAAAAGTTTGGTAAAAGCAATGCTGAGGGAACACAAAGCAAGCAATTCTCAAACTGGGCAGTTCGCGCCGCGACCACCTTTTGCACCGCAAGCTGAGTGAATTTCAGCCACATGCAATAAATGACACATGTCATGTCTTGGAAGAAAAACCAATTTTTTGTAGGGTGGCACCCCATAGCCTATTTAATTCCTTTTTCCTTGCATGTAAAAAATAATCATTCCATCCTAGAGTGTTAGTATCTCTTAGACTTGTAAGAAGATTTGAGGGAGATTTGAAAGTAGATTTTCTTGTTTTCTTTAGGGGGAAGTTTTCATGCAAGAAGAAATTCTTGAGGAGTTTTCTGGGTATTCAAGGAAGATGATGAGTAACTAATTCCATTCTTGTCAAGATTGAGGTATTAGTTATCTTATGTTGTTTATGTAATATTACTATCCTTGCATGTAACAAGCTACATTTGGTATAGGAATAATATTTTCTCTTTACATTGAAAATTAGAATTGAATCATTGTTGAGAAAGATAGTTCAATTCTTGATCTAAAATATTTTTCCAAGTAGAGAATAAATTGTATAGATAGATTTGTTCACTACTTTTCTATTGTGTTAAACGTTCAAGATTATTATATCAATAGTTAGATGGAGAGATCGTCTAAGGATTTATATAATAATTATCACAATTTTATTTAGACATAAATATTATTGAGAGGACACTTGAATATTATCAATGGAGTTTGAATGCATGCATGTGATATTGAGAACATATAAAGAACAAAGATAATGAAACTCAATCTTGACAAGGTTTCTAAACTTTATTCTAAAACCATTTTTATTGTCTTATTTTTCTTATAAGTAAAAAAGAACAATTTATTCACCAACAAACAATTTGAATATCTTTGAACTTACAACAGTCGAAATTATAGAATGGCGGTAATAACACCAATCTCTGTGGATACGATATTAAAAATATTTGCCGGAAATATACTTTTTCAACACACCGCAAGACACGACAAGTATTTCTCACGAATGTGACCCCATGGTCATCAGCGTACAAATGTTTTATTGAGATATCGAAAGAGTTCCCATTGACAATGGGACTTCAGCTGATGTTCTTTATTGGGAAGCTTTTGAAAGGGTGCAACTTGATCCATAACTCCTTCAGCCTTTCAAAGGCTCATTGGTGGGATTTTCAAACAAAAAGGTACACGTTTATGGTCATATTTCTATCAATACCACTTTTGAAAAGGGGTATGACACCACACAATCAATATCAAATGTATTAAGATAAATGTACCCTCCATATACAACACAATTATTGGCAAGACCGCGTTCAATGCATTGGAAGCAGTCTTAACCACCTTCTACCTAGCAATGAAATATCTTGTGGATAATGGTCGAATATGGATAATAAGGGGTGTTATGTCTCGAGACACTACAACATTTGTTGTCTCTGGCAACACTTTTTTAGGTAACATGTAAAAATTGTTGCCTAAAAGTGGCCAAAAAGCGAAAATAAACGTCCCCTTAAATAATAGGCAACGCTCGCACAAAGGACGACTGGAAAACATCCCCTATTGTTTTAGGCAACATTTTTCTCAATTCTGGCAATATTTTCTAGTTGTTGTTAAAGAGGAAACATGTTGTAGTAGAAAGTGTTATCAGGGTTAAGGTTAAAGAAGAGGGAAGCAATGATTCCTCATCAACTTTGTGGATTTAGATCCTAGAGACAAGTTCATAAAAGATTGAATGATGCTCATGAAATACTTGAAGATGATACATATTGGTCCCTAAAACTTCTAAATTACTAAGATTGGGACCTCGTTATGAAAAAGCGAGGAGGAAGAAATTCTAGAATTGCTAAAGAAAATTTTGTATTTATTTGCTTTTGCACCTTTAGATATGCGCGGGATCAATGATACCATTGTATGTATGTCAATGTCTGGCCCTCAAAACAGGATCCAAGCATATAGTCCATAGAAAATGGAAGGTCGGTGAAGAAAAAAGAGTCTCCCTCACAAAAGAGGTTAATAATTTGAAAGAAGTTGTGTTTATTAATGAAGTCAAATATCCTTCCTAGTTATCGAACTTAGTTCTAGTTAACAAACCATATGAAAAATGGATCATGTATGTCGAATTTACCGATCTCAACCAACCATGTACAAAGGATTCCTATCCATTATCTAATATTGATACGATAATCAATGGCGCTTCAGGATACATGTTACTCTAAGTTATGGATGCATACTCGAATTACAATAAAATTAAAACGAGTTTTTATGATGCACCTAAATTTGTGTCAAGACCAATAATTTCAATTACTATTACGTGATAATGCCATTTGGTATGAAAATTGTATGGGCGACATCCAGATCGAGCGTGATAAGGAGGTATATATAAATAATATGGTGGTTAAGATCAAAAGAATATAAGAGTCATTTTGAGGATCTTAATGATATACTAACATCAGCAAGAAGAATAAACAACCAATAGAACCAACCGATAGTTTGTTTGTGTAACATCCCGATATTTTTATATTTTATTTTGTTAGTAAATTTTGTTATTTATTCAATAATTTGTCTTGTTTATAAAGTACTATTTTAATCTATTTCTCTTAAACACACGCATGCGCGCACACACACGCGCTTTATGAATAAATATCTTGATAAATTGTTAATGTTGAGATTAATCTTAATTATTTGTGTATTGCTATGGTATGATATTTCTTGAATTTAATAAGTAGCATAAGCATAGTATTATATTTATTATTGTTTTACTATTTTATAAATTTGGTAATATTTTAATTTAAGTATTTTAATAAATAATAAATTAATAATAAGTAAATATATAGCTAATTTAATAAGTATATATATATATATATATATATATATATATATATATATATATATATATATATATATATATATATATATATATATATATATATATATATATATATATATATATATATATATATATATATATATATATATATATATATATATATATATATATATATATATATATATATATATATATATATATATATATATATATATATATATATATGATGTGAATCTCTCTCTCTTGCCCTCTTTCTCCCTCTCCTTCTCTCTCTCCCAATCCCGTTTTGACAACTCTAAATATAAATTGACAATTAAATGGGTCAAGCCTATAAATCAATTAAAAAAAATAAAAGTAAACCTATCTTGTATAATAGTGAAATTGATGACCTAAACTATACGTGATGTTCTTATAAAAGTTGTGATTCGGTCGCACTACTATTCATTGTCTCCGATAAAAACAATTTTTTGCTTTCGGAATCAAATCACCTATTTAGATATATTCTCCTATCGTTTAAAATTTTAGAAGTTATTACTATCAATTATTAGGTTAAATAATTATTTTTATTTTATTTTTAGACATTCTTTTAACTCATTTAAGAGATTGTTTTCTTGATCGATTAACGTTGCTATTTTATTTGTATCTTTATCACCGTAACTCTGATTTACGCGAAACCAATGTCAAAATGACCAGGGTGAACGTAAGTGATATTTTTATAAAAGTTGAATTATGTTTTGGGGTAATTTTCTTTTACCTTATTTCGAAATTGGTAATTTTAGTGAATTTTAATATCGTATTTTTAATTTATTCATAAATTATCGAAAACGAAATGATTGGAGGACGACGAGCCGATGGAGAATTTTTTTGCATGTGAACTTAAATTAATATGTGAAAGAATGATAAAGATAAGATCTTGCTCGTAGTGACAATTGAATTTAGTTTGTAAGTAAAACGCTCAAGATAAAGGCACTTCCTCATATTGACTATAACAAAACTAATAGTTAGATATTCTTGATAAAACCATATAACGCATAATTGTTCTAAAGAGAGAATTGGTATATAATTATATTCGATATAAATACTAGTTCTATATATTATGTCTTCGGTGTAGTTATGTGATGTGGATGAATCTTTGTGTTTGCTTGTGATTGTTATTATTATGTATAGTTGTGATGTGAATAGATTACAGTTGGATATGGATGATTATGTGAAATAAATTTTAAGATGATGTACTTGATGATGTGATACTATATGGTTGTATGATTTCCTAAGTGACGGAATTTACATTTGCATCAGCATTGACATGACATGTGCATTTTTATGTGGTACCTTAGTGGCGGGTTATCTTCCTCATTGTCATGGAATGACTTCTATGTGGTGCCTTAGTGGCGGGTTATCTTCCCCATTAGTATTGAATGAATTATGTGTGATGCCTTAGTGGCGGGATAATTATATCCGGATCATTTAGATTTATAAGCATATATATATATATATATATATATATATATATATATATATATATATATATATATATATATATATATATATATATATATATATATATATATATATATATATATATATATATATATATATATATATATATATATATATATATATATATTCACACAAAGATATTTGTGAAATAAAGATTTTTGGGGATTTGATTTCTCTTAAGCTGTTATGTTTTGTATGATTTGTTCTATAATATCGTATTGTATGTTTTGTTTGATTTGATATGAATGATGAAATATTGACCCCTTACAACCAACATTTTAGATACCAATGAATTTAAAGATGTGAAGTGAAAATTGTGTGATGTTTCACGTGATTGTGGGGAGAAAATTGGATTTACCAAACTCATTTGATTTATTTTAAATCCCGTATTTTTTCAAACTTGTAATTATAATTTATATATAAAAATAAATTGTAACATTTTTTTAAGTAAATATAGTTTTTTTGGTAATGTCTTGAACTAAACTTTGAGACATTACAACATGATATCAGAGAAATGATCCTCGGACAAATATTTTAGATGGGAAAACGTTTGTATGCTTGTGTGGCATGCGAATGGAATTTGTGTTATTTTTCCTACGGTTGGTTGTTGCTTTCTTATATTAGAAGTATTTGTAAAAGTGAAAATCATCTACTTCTATTTCATCTTATTTCTCTTAGCTTCTCTTTCTTTAACATTTGGATTGAACTTGCTTTCACTGTGTTTTTCCCGCGTTTTGTGATGTTGAACCATGTTTCTTTTGCTGCATTTTTGTGACGTTAATCATATATTCACGGTTTTCCAACCTCATTTAGTGAAAAAAATGTTCAGCAATGCTATGTTTACACCACTTTCTACACCCATTTCCTACACCGTATACACTGTTCACCGTATTTATACGGTGAACAGTGTTTTTTTTAATAAAATAATATATTTTTTTAAAATATTAATTTTTTTTAAAAAAAATATTTATTTTTAAAATTTATTTTATAACACAAATATAAGATTGCGCATTAACCAATTTTACAGTTGCATTAACCACAAAAATCTACATCATTAACCAATTATTTTACCTATAATTTATTAACCACTTTCACTACTTCATTAACCAATAAAATACATACTATTAACCATATTCTGGGAAATTTGTTCACGTATTTGTGAACAGTAAATTGGGTGTAGGGTGTAAGAAAGAGTGTAAGAATAGCATTTTTCAAAAATGTTTGGTTGTTGTTAAAATTTTATTTTTTGTTTGTTTTTTTCCCATATGGTTGTTATTTTATTCTTACCTAAAATTGGCATCGGTGATATATAGTATAAGATTGTAACTATAACTTAATTTTTGGTAATAACATATATGCACTTATAGAATATGTTTATACAGTTAGTATAATCATTTTTGATCAGATTGTTTGATTATTTTAAATTGTTTTACTATTGCCTGTAACTATAAGTTCTTTTCTATATAATCTCTTTTTTCTGCTGTCACTAAAAGTCTTTTGTAAAGTCTGTATTTGTGTGGTCTGTAACTAAATGTCATTTAATATAAAATATATTTTATTACTGGCTGTCATTAAATGTAAATTTGTATAATATATTGTATGTTCTCTGTCACTAAATATAGTTTTATGTATAATCTGTTATCTGTTTTCTGTTACTAAATATTATTTTCATTATTATATGTTTTCTACGATGTGTCCCAAAAAGTGTCTTTTAGTATGAATTTCTTTCTGCAGTATGTCACTAAAAGTAGTGTTGTTTTTTTGTTATGTATATTGTTTCGATCATTGTCTTTTTTTGAAAATATATTTTGTATTTTATGTGAGTTATAGTTTATATTGTTTTTAGTTATGTATATAAACATAAACGATAATACAATGTTTATGGGGTTAAGATAATTGAATGATTTTTGTTTTTTAAAATTGCATGTGACTTGTTTGGAAGAAAATGATTTTTTGTTTGTTTGGTGTACCTGAGTATTAAGGATTGAGTTCGTTCCAATGTGTTTAAAGAAAAGAGTTGCAAGTATGAAATAAGGCGTGAGTGTTTGTATTTTATGGCATGTGCATCTTTCTTGTTGCTTGATGATTCAATTCTTTGACGTTTTTTTTAGTGTTTCAATTATATGGTTATTTGAGGTCAAAGTTTACTTTTGAAATACCCAGAGCTGAAATTAGATTGTTAACCCTTTTCTAACTCAACTAGATTGTAAGATATGAATAACTCGACATTCATTCTCAAGGGATGGTGTGTGCTTTTGGCACAAATAAGTGAAATTTTTACATTAGTTGTAATAATTCGTGTTGTTCCAGAGAAAACGTGAACCATATGCGTTAAAGACTAATGAAAAATTCAACAGACTCTGAGTGTAAGTTGTAGCAAATATTATGATTGTTTAGTAAGATTGTCTATATCATTTTTATAATTGGTGACCGACTATTGAAAACATGAGGGACTTATCCACCTCGAACTCTTATTAATGTTAGACAAAATTATAATAAATGGAATAGACCGATCACATCAAATGTTAGAGCGTACCAAGTTAATTTGACAGACAAAGCAAAGTAGTATATAGTCAAAGATTTGAGTTAACTATTGTTTTAGTAAATTATTACTATAAATTATTCTGTTAAATATTTATATTTGTTTTATTTTCATACATTCTTTTAACTTATTTAAGAGATCGTTTTCTTGAATAAAATCATATAATGTATAAATGTTCTAAAGAGAGAATTGATATATAATTATATTCAATATAAATACTAGTTCTATATATTTTTTCTTTGGTATAGTTATGTGATGTGGATGAATCTTTGTTTTGCTTGTGATTGTTATTATTATGTGTGGTTGTGTGAATTGATTATGACTGGATATGGATAATTATGTGAAATAAATTTTAAGATAATGTACTTAATGATGTGATACTATTATTAGTAATAATTCATATTTTATTATATTATTTTCTTAAGCCCATAAGTTTGTTAGAGGGTATTTTAGTATTTTATCTTATTCTAGTAACCCTAGTTTTAGCCTATAAATAGGGTGACAATCATTGTAACTCTTAATCCTGTTTCTTCTGCCGTCATTCTCTTTAATAGAATATTTCCCTATTTTCATCATTTATTCTATCTTTGCACCAACAATTGGTATCTAGAGCTCCGGTTCAGATTCATTGGGAAACACGGGAAACACGAGTGAACGTGAGGTCTTGTGTGTTTGATTTTGATTCTTAGATTCGTGTTGAATCTTGAACAAAATCTGATCAGAATTTTATTCTGTGGGTTGGGAAACACTGTGTGAGAAATCTGAGTATATTGTGCAAAGTAGAAGATGAACGGAAACGGCAACATGAACACCAAACTTCCAGTATTTGATGGTAAAAACTGGAATCGTTGGATGATCCAAATGCGTGTACTATTTGGTGCTCAAGATGTTCTAGATCTTGTCACTGATGGTTATGTTCCAGTAGCAGCAGATGCAACCGATGAACAGAAAAACGCGCAGAAGGAAGTAAGGAAGAAGGATCAGAAAGCATTGTTCTTCATTCATCAATGTGTGGATGTAAACGTGTTTGAGAAGATTGCAGACTCTACAACAGCAAAGGCTGCATGTGACACTCTGGTGAGATGTTATGGTGGTGACGCATCAGTGAAGAAGGTGAAGCTTCAGTCCTTGAGAAAGCAATATGAGAATCTCAACATGAAGAATAATGAGAAAGTTTCTGAATACATCTCCAGAGTGATTCTGATCACTAATGAGATGAAGGCGTGTGGAGAAACTCTTTCTGAAGAAACAATCATGGAGAAGGTATTGAGATCCCTTACTCCTCAATTTGATTACATTGTGGTAGCAATAGAACATTCCAAAGATCTGAGCACCATGAGAATTGAAGAGCTGCAGAGCAGTCTAGAAGTGCAAGAGTTGCGTTTGACTGAGAGAACTTCTGAAAGGGAAGTAGAGCAGCAGGCTCTGAAAGCAACTTCTGATAGGAGGTATCAGAAGCAGTCAGAAGCCAAGAGAAGATCTGATGGTGGTCAGAAGTCAGAAAGCTCAACCTCTGATAGACAAAAGAATGCTCAGAAGGGAAAAGAGAAGTATGACAAGAAGAAGATCCAATGTTACTGTTGTAAGAAGTTTGGTCACTTTGCTAGAGATTGTTGGTCAAACAAGGAGAAGAAATCAGAAGAAGCAAATATAGCCAGAAGTTCTGATGACGAATCTGTGCTATTGATGGCCTCTGAATCTGATGATCTGACAGACTGGTGGTATATGGACACTGGCTGTTCAAATCATCTTACTGGAAACAAGAAATGGCTGGTTGACTTTGACTCTGAAAAGAGAACAAAGATCAGATGTGCTGATGACAAATATCTTAATGCAGAAGGTATGGGAAATGTCAGAGTGACTCTGAACAATGGGAAAATAGCATTGATTCAGAATGTGTGGTATGTACCTGGCATCAGAAGCAACCTGATGAGTGTGGGACAATTAATTGAGAAAGGTTTCTCAGTTACCATGAAGGACAATCTTCTGAAGCTGTATGACTGTAATCAGAAGTTGATTATGGAGTCAGAACAGGGAAGGAATAGAACATTCAAGGTGAATGTCAGAACTGCAGACTCAGAGTGTCTTAGTGCAACAAGTACTGAGAAGGAGAGTGAGCTGTGGCACAGAAGATTTGGTCATTTGAATTTCAGAAGCTTACAACATCTGAATTCAAAGAAATTGGTACATGGAATTCCTGCAATTAAGAAGCCTGAAAAGTCATGCAAAGTTTGCATGGAAGGAAAACAACCAAGATTGCCATTTGCATCAGAAGTTGCTCCAAGAGCAAAACATGCCTTGGGAGTTGTACATTCTGATGTGTGTGGTCCATTTCCAGTAGCATCAATTGGAGGGAATAAATACTTTGTGTTATTTGTTGATGAATTCACAAGAATGACATGGGTATCCCTTATTAAGTTCAAACACGAGGTGTTTGATGAATTCAAGAAGTTCAGAATGAAGGCTGAGAATCAGAGTGGTCAGAAGTTGAAGATTCTTAGAACTGATGGTGGAGGTGAGTATAACTCCAAAGAGTTCCAGAAGTTCTGTGAGGAGAATGGAATTGAGCATGAGGTTACTGCTCCTTATACCCCTCAACACAATGGTCTTGCTGAAAGAAGAAACCGCACTCTGCTTGATATGGTGAGAAGCATGCTAAAGGAGAAGAAGCTTCCTCAGAAGCTCTGGGGAGAAGCTGTTGCCACTGCAACGTATGTACTCAACAGATGTCCTACGAAGAAGTTGAAGGAAATAGTTCCTATGCAGAAGTGGACTGGAGACAAGCAAAGTGTTAGTCATCTGAAGGTGTTTGGTTCTGTTTGCTATAAACATGTTCCAGAAGCCAGAAGACAGAAGCTGGATGATAGAAGCAAAGTGATGATTCTGATAGGGTACCACAGTACAGGTGCATACAAGCTCTATTGTCCAGAAACCAATAAAATTGAATTCAGCAGAGATGTGATTGTGAAGGAATCAGAAGTTTGGAATTGGGATAAGTCTCAATCTGATTCTGATGTTAGAACCTCTGAAGAAAGGCCAGAGTTAAGAATTTCTGAAGTTGAAGTAAACCCTGACGTTGACTCTGACTCTGATACTGATTCAAACTCTGAAGATGACTCAGAAGATGAAGGTGACTCTGATGACCCAGACTCTGATGATTCAGACTCTGATGGCAATCCAGATCTTGGTGGCAATTCAGACTCTGGAAATATGCCAGACTCTGAAGATGGTCAAAGCTCTGGAGGTCAATCATCTGAAGCTAGAAACTCTGAAGTTCAAGACTCTGAACAAGTTCAGAGACCACAAAGAATCAGAAGCATTCCCAGAAGATTTGCAGAATTTGACATGCTGCAAGACACTGAAGTAGACTCTGAAGGAGAAGTTATTCAGTGTGCCATGTTAGTAGACTCTGAACCTATAAGTACAGAGGAGGCTCTTAAGCAGAAGCTCTGGCTGAAGGCCATGAAAGAAGAACTTGATGCTATAGAGAGAAACAAGACTTGGAAGCTGACAGAACTTCCAAAAGACAAGAAAGCCATCAGCGTCAGATGGGTTTTCAAGCAGAAGTTAAAGCCAGATGGCTCAATTGGCAAACATAAAGCAAGGTTGGTAGCCAGAGGATTTCTACAGAAACCTGGGCTGGATTATTCTGAAGTGTTTGCACCTGTAGCAAGACATGAAACAATCAGAATGGTGATTGCAATAGCTGCTAACAGGAATTGGCCTCTGACGCATTTAGATGTAAAATCTGCATTTCTGAATGGTCCATTAGAAGAAGAAGTTTACGTGTCACAACCTCCTGGATTTGTGAAAAAGAATCAGGAAGGGATGGTGTACAGATTATACAAAGCTCTATATGGATTGAAACAAGCGCCCAGAGCTTGGAATCAGAAGATTGATTCATTTTTCAAGAAGCAAGGCTTTCAGAAATGTGAGATGGAGTACGGTGTCTATGTTCAGCATACTCCTGAAGGCAATATGACTCTGATATGTTTATATGTTGATGATATACTGCTGACTGGAAGTTCTGAACAGGAGATAGCCAAGTTCAAGAAGGTTCTAATGAATGAATTTGAAATGACTGATCTAGGCAAAATGACATACTTTCTAGGGATGGAGTTCAGATATTCTGAGAAAGGTATCATTTTGCATCAGCTCAAGTATGAATTAGAACTTCTGAAGAGATTTGATCTGAAGAATTGTAAGATGGCTGTCACACCTTCTGATACAAATCAGAAACTGGATTCAGACTCTGAAGGAAAGGATGTGGATGCTACAACCTTCAAACAGTTGGTTGGTTCTCTGAGGTATCTGTGCAATACCAGACCTGATATTTGCTACTCAGTTGGGATGGTTAGTAGGTTCATGAGTAAACCTAAGTGGTCCCATTACCAAGCTGCTGTCAGGATTCTGAGGTATATCAAAGGAACTCTGAAGTATGGAGTGTTATTTCCCTCTGGAGGAAATAATGAGTCAGAACTTCTGAGTTATTCAGACTCTGATTGGTGTGGAGACAGAGTTGACAGAAGAAGTACATCTGGGTACTTGTTCAAATTTCTGGGAGGTCCCATTTCTTGGTGTTCCAAGAAGCAACCTGTTGTGGCATTGTCAACCTGTGAAGCTGAATACATTGCAGGTGCTGTTACTGCATGCCAAGCTGTGTGGATTCTGAATCTGTTGCAGGATCTGAAGATTAAGGTAGACAAACCTCTGAAGTTGATGATTGACAACAAGTCTGCAATCAACCTTGCCAGAAACCCAGTGCTGCATGGGAGAAGCAAGCATATTGAGACCAAGTATCATTTTCTGAGACATCAAGTTCAGAGTGGAGTGTTAGAAGTTGTACACTGCAGCACTCAGAAGCAGTTGGCAGATGTTCTGACGAAAGCTATCAAGACTGATCAATTTCTCAGATTAAGGGATGGAATTGGTGTTACAAGTTTTGATGGAATATGAATTAAGGGATGGTATTAGTAATAATTCATATTTTATTATATTATTTTCTTAAGCCCATAAGTTTGTTAGAGGGTATTTTAGTATTTTATCTTATTCTAGTAACCCTAGTTTTAGCCTATAAATAGGGTGACAATCATTGTAACTCTTAATCCTGTTTCTTCTGCCGTCATTCTCTTTAATAGAATATTTCCCTATTTTCATCATTTATTCTATCTTTGCACCAACAACTATATGGTTGTATGATTGCTTAAGTGACGGGATTTTAAATTTTCATCAGCATTGACATGACATGTGCATTTCTATGTGGTGCCTTAGTTGTGGACTAGTTATATGGTTGTATGATTTTGGGATGAATTTTGTGTGGTGTCTTAGTGGTAGACTAGTTATATCCGGATCATTTAGATTTAAAAGCATATATATTCACACATAAAGATATTTGTGAATTTGGTTTCTGTGTGGTACCTTAGTGGCGAGTTATCTTCCCCATTAGTATTGGATGAATTATGTGTGGTACCTTAGTGCCGGGATAATTATATCCGGATCATTTAAATTTATAAGCATATATATATTCACACATAAAGGTATTTGTGAAATAAGGATTTTTGAGGATTTGATTTCTCTTAAACTGTTATGTTTTGTATGATTTGTTTTATAATGTCGAACTGTATGTTTTGTTTGATTTGATATGGATAATGAAAGATTGACCCCTTAGAACCAACATTTTAGATACTAATAAATTTGAATATGTGAAATGAAAATTGTGTGCTATTTCACGTGATTGCGGAGAGAAAATTGAGTTTACCAAACTCATTTGAGTTATTTTAAATCATATATCTTTCAAAATTTGTAATTATAATTTATATAGAAAAATAAATTGTAATGTTTTTTAAAGTAAATATAGTTTTTTTTGGTAATGTCTTGGAGTAAGCTCTGGATGTAACAGTATGCAATTCAGAGCAAGAAGTCTCTAGGCTTAGCACTTTGAGTTCAAAAATAGAAACAACCAAGTTGAATATAAGGATTTAATCACCACAATAAACTTAGCAAAAGAGACCAACAAAAGTTTCAAACACTTTAGGATGATTTATGTTCCAAATGAGGATAACTTTAATTTCTAATATCATAATAGTAATGATTAAATTGACATATTTTATAATCTTTAAAGACTATTTATCATATTATATTTACATAATTAAGAACTAAAATAAAGTGAAGGTGGAAGGATTGACTAGAGGGAATTTAATTGGTCACTCCAGCTTATACCTAACACCCTGTATATTGAGTGAATTAATTATATTGTTCTTTACAACATTGAAATTATTTTTTTAAACCTGCACAAAATTCACATATTTAACAAAATTTTCTTTGTGATATTAGAAATTTTGTAATCCATATCGGCAAATTAAACAATAGTAATTTTTTTTCAACTTTCATTTTTTTTTTATCGGCAATTTTAAAATATACAGTTAAAAAACATAATTTTCATTGACAGTGATATAACATATTGATAAATTTTTATTGGATGACTGTGTAAAATTATTTTACACTGACAGTGCATATCAATTAAATTTTTTTAAAAATATTCAAATTAATTCAAAAATATTAGATTTTTTAAAAAACAATATAATTTAATACCGACAATTTTTAAAATAAACTATTGAAAATTTAGTCTATTACTAAAGAATTATAATAAACTACCATAAATTTAATTCCCATTTTGTATCGAACTTTACTCATAGGAGATTTTTGGAATTTTTGAAATTTATAAAATATATTGAATGTTAGGTTTAATCTTGGTATCAAATTAAATTTTCTTGATTAGAACACTTTTTTTGAAAATAAATTTGTCTCATACGCCCAAAATAACTTTTCTTACAAACATATCCTGAGTCAGGCCATTAAATTAACTACTTGGGCTGCAAGCCTCAATGCATTACGATACAAATATCTTTTTAAAGCAATTTTACTCTATACCCCTATTGTTTTTCTTCATACACCAATATTTAAACAAAATTAATATTTTACCCTTTTAAATAATACTTGCGTGTTTTACATCATTTTATGAACTTCTAGAAAACTCAATATTCATTATTTTTTAAAACATTTCATTTAATTGTGTTGAAAACAACTTCAAATTTTAAAACGGTTGGACCGCGATAAATATGTAGTGAGCAAAACTTGGTGGACAATAACTAAGATAATATGAATTCAATTTTAATAAACATGTTGACTCATCCAACATTATAGTTTTATATATTTTCTAAGATTAGACTGTACCATTAAGATCTTGCAAGATTTTTCTATGTTTAGGACTAGAATTTTTTTTAAAAAAAAACTATATTTTTAATTAAAATATCAAATGAATTATAATTTTAAATTATTTATCAAAATAATTATATTTTTGAATAAGACAGAAAATACGCCAATTCATTTGGAGAATTCGTTGATTTTAAAACTCATGCGTTATTTTATATGGAGTATACATTATGAAGTGGCACATTATATTTTTGAATAAGACAGAAAATACGCCAATTCATTTGGAGAATTCGTTGATTTTAAAACTCATTCGTTATTTTATATGAAGTATACATTATGAAGTGGCACATGCATAAAGTATATGAGCCATATGAAGTGGCACATTCTCTTTAATTTCTTTTTTTTATTAAAAAAGTTAAAGAGGATGTACCATTTCATATGACGCATATACTTTATACATAATGTATACTCCATATGAAATGGTGCATGAATTTAAAAGGAGAGTGAAAAATAAATGCACAAGCCATTTTATTTGGCGCATGAGTTTAAAAATAAATGTGTTCGCCAAATGAATTGGTATATTCTCTTTGTTTTATACAAAAACATAGTTATTTTAATAAGTAATTTAAAATTATAGTTTATTTTGTTAAATATAATTCATTGTGTAAACAAATTTAATTTGATATCATATGATTAGATTTGATATCATATGATTAATTTGATATGGTATGACTAGATATCATATGATTAGATTTGAAATCATATGATTAGATTTGATTTAGAATATTTTGGGTCTTTTATGTTTTGGGCTAGTGTAAACCTAAAACTATAAATAGAGTGCTTTGCTTTGTATTTTACATCACAACAGAACAGATTTCACAGTTGCAGTTAGCAAGTGAAAGTTCAATAAGAAATCCCACAGTTGTGGGTAACACATTCTCTCCAAATACTTCTTCTCTCATTCTTCTCTTTCTTGTTTGTTATTCTTCTTCTCTTTTGTTGTTCTTAATAATTACTTGTTATTACCATCATTATCATATTGTGGGTTTGTTCATCAATCTTGAGATCAAGATTGAAGGAAATTCTTCATAGGGTGTGAGGTGAATTTCCAACATCTGGTATCTAGAGCTCCGGTTAAGAGATTCAAGGAAGGAAGATAGTGATGGCGATGAACTATCCGAACGGTAACTTTCCGTCGACCCTGCCAATTCTCAAGAAAGACAATTATGAGAATTGGTGCAAGCAGATTAAGGTGATTTTCTGTTATCAAGATCTGTGGGATCTTGTGAAAGATGGAGTAACATCGCTTGGGTAGAACGCAACGGAGGCGGAAAAGGCTGCACACAAAGAATTGAAGAAGAAGGATTATAAAGCACTCTTCATAATTCATCAGTATGTCGATCCTGATAACTTTGAAAAGGTTAGTGATGTTGATTCAGCAAAAGAAGCATGGGAGATTCTTGAAAAGTCGTTTGGAGGCGCAGAGAAGGTGAAAGAGGTGAGGTTACAAACTCACAAGAGAACCTATGAGTTGCTTCAGATGGAAGACAACGAAAGTATTACAGATTTCTTCACCAGAGTTATGAAGTTGGTGAATCAAATCAAAGTATGTGGAGAGGCGCTAACGACGAAAGCAGTTGTCTCAAAGATTTTGAGATCGTTGGCTCCAAAATTCGACCACGTGGTAGTTGCCATAGAAGAGTCGAAAAATCTATCAGTGTTGACAAAGGAAGAGCTTCAAGGGACTCTTGAGTCTCATGAACAGAGGATGGCTGAGAGAGCTGCAGGAAAGTCGAAAGATATGGCTCTGCAGGCGCAGTCAGAAAAGGAAAGAAATGCAAAGGTAGCTGGAATGGCAACAAAGGAGGAAACCAGTCGAATCAGAAGAAACCTTGGAACCAAGGCAACCAAAAAAGTGGTGCTGCAGGTAAAGGAAGAGGTGGTGGTCGAAAGACAGACAAAAGCCACATTCAATGTTTCAATTGTCAAAAGTATGGTCATTATGTTAGTGATTGTCCAGAAAGAAAGAGAAATCAAGAGACTGATGCAAAGCTGGCGAAACATGAAGAAGAAGAAACATTGCTAATGGTCACAACAAAAGATGAAGAAAGATTCCAAGAACATTGGTACTTGGACTCAGGATGCTCATCACACATGATTGGAAGGAAAGATTAGTTTGTCAACATGAAGCCCTCGTCGAAGAACACCGTGAAGTTTGCAAATGACAACACTCTAGCAGCCGAAGGTGTTGGTGATGTTCTGATTATGAGGAAAGATGGCAAGAGGTCAACAATTTCCAATATGTTGTACATACCAGGCATGAAGAGTAATTTGCTCAGCATAGGGCAGCTTGTCGAAAAGAACTACAAGGTAGTTGTCGAAGACAAGATGATGAGAGTTCTCGACGCAGGTGGTAGACGAATCTTGAAGGCTCCAATGTCTCAGAATAGGACCTTCAAGATTGGACTCAATGTGATGGAGCACAGATGTCTAGCAACTGCAGCCAGCAGAGATGAGTGGTTATGGCATTTTCGACTAGGTCATCTCAACTTTAAAGACATCAGAGAACTGAAGAGAAGAAATATGGTTTCAGGATTACCAGAAATCGACATTCCAAGTGAAGTCTGTGAAGAGTGTGTTCAGTCGAAACAACACAAGAATAGCTTCAGCAAGGATGCAGGAAGGAAGTCGAAGGCAATACTTGAAGTTATATACTCTGATGTATGTGGTCCAATCCAGGTGGATTCGATTGGTGGCAATAGATACTTTGTCACGTTTATAGATGATTACAGTCGAAAGTTGTGGACTTACCTCATTAAGAAGAAAAGTGATGTGATTGAGGTATTTTCCAGATTCAAGTCCATGGTCGAAAGACAGAGTGGCCGAAAGCTGAAAATTCTAAGGACTGATGATGGTGGAGAGTATGTGTCGAAAGAGTTCGATACACTATGTGTAAAAGAAGGGATTATGCATAAGGTAGTGCCACCTTACACTCCACAGCAAAATGGGATTGCAGAACGCAAGAACAGAACCATCATGAATATGGTGAGAAGTATGTTGAATGGAAAGCATCTACCTAAAGAATTATGGGGAGAAGCAGTTTCGACAGCGACATATATATTAAACAGATGTCCGACGAAGAAGCTTGAAGGAATCACACCAGAAGAATGTTGGTCTGGTGTCAAGCCTAGTCTCAGTCACTTGAAGGTGTTTGGATCTATAGCACATAGACATGTGCCAGATCAGTTGAGAAGGAAGCTTGATGATAAGTCGAATCAGATGATCTTGATAGGATATCATTCGACGGGAGGTTACAAGTTGTTCAACCCGGTGAATAAGCAGGTAGTGATCAGCAGGGACGTGATCATAGATGAGCTTAAAGAATGGGATTGGACTGAGAATTCCAAGAAGGATTTGGTGAGAATCTCTTGTGAAGAACCAGCCACTGAAGTCGAAATAGAAGCTCGACTAGAACCAGTTGCAGATGAAGCAGGTTCAAGCCGACCTCGACGAACAAGACACATGCCTGCAAGGTTGCAAGAATGTGTAATTACATCAGATGATGTAGTCGATGAAGAGGGTGAGTTGGTACACTATGCTTTCTACGCAGATGTCGAACCAGTCAATGCAGCTGAGGCATTGAAAGATTCGAAGTGGATGAAAGCAATGATTGAAGAATCATGGAGTAATTACCATGAAGATAGACAGCATGTCAGCTATCAACTTGGCGAAGAATCCAATAGCTCATGGTCGAAGCAAGCACATCGAAATGAGGTTCCATTATCTCCGAGAGAGGGTAGCAGAAGGGAAGATGAAGTTGGAACACTACAGAACTGAGAATCAGATTGCAGATATCATGACGAAGGGAGTGCAGGTCGAAGCCTTCAGAAGACTAAGGGCCATGATGAATGTAGACAGTTTAGACACAATGAATTAGGTGGTGTGTTAAATATAATTCATTGTGTAAACAGATTTAATTTGATATCATATGTGATAACGCGAAATCGTATATATATATTGACATATAATTCAACTAATATTTGACTGGTTTCAATCCGATTTCGGGTTTTTCCATGTCATTTGTCTGATATTTTGCAGGTATTTGAAGATCATGTCCAAACAAAGCAATATGAAGAAAAGAAGCAATTACAGATGAAATATGGACGAAAACCAGATGAAAACAACATGAAAAACAGCAGATGCGTATTTTGCTGCTGTGACGACCGTCACACATCCATGACGACCGTCACACACCATGACGACCGTCATGCAGGCAAAAACGCAGAACTTCAGTAAACGTGCAAAAATCAGTTCCAAGTCCCAAAATAATGGACCACTACTTCCTATTTTCTCTGACTCCAAGTCCACCTTCTGCAAGATATAACCGTTAGTATTTCACCTCTATAAAAGGAGAAGGAGGGGAGCTGAGAAAGGGAGCCGCATTCAGATAACGGAGTGCTGCCCAAATATTTTCCAGAGCAAATTTAGTTTAAGTCTTGTTTTTGTTTTCCTTTCCTTTTTCCTGTATTCTATTACTGCAATATTCCTTTGTACGCTCTATTGGCTTGAAGACACAATCCTGTCGACATCGTTGGGATTTGGCCAAAAGCCAATTGGATACTTTACAGGTTTTTATTATTTCGTTAATTGTAACTTTAATTCCCAGCAGTATGTATGTTCTAAATTTCTGCTTTTATTTACGCTTTACCTGTTCCAAATCCATGTCTAGCTAAACCAGAGTAATAGGTATGTAATAATAATTCAGACGGGATTTGATAATAACTGGTTAAAACCTTTCTTTTTCAAAAGTTATTTATGGCCTGAGTGTTTAAACTTATTTCCTGAATAAACGTTCGTCGCGACAGCGAGAACTTATTTAAAAGTAGTTTTGCCACGACAGTGGGAAATTAATTAAGGTACGAACCAACAAGCGACAACTGCGGCTAGGACCAGATAGTAAACACTAGGCATTTGTTTTAATAACAACGAAAGCACTTTAAAATAGATTAGAATTTAGAGATTTCCAAAAAGCGATTTTAACCCCGAACGGGATAGCGACAACATACGTTCCGCCTTAAAGTTGCGACTAGCGTCAACAACCATCGTGAGACAAAGGTCTTTAGATCACTATTTTCTTCTTAAATAAATTCTAAAAATATTTTATATACCGGTAACTTATCAAATCCCCGAAGAACATAATTATTGCATATCGATTCGCATAATTATACTTTAAGTAACGTTTTTAGTTCCCTTTAGTAATAGCAATTATTCCCTTAAACATTATCTACCTAGCTAAACATAGTAACTCCCGTGAACACTAGTTTGATTACGAGTCCTTGTGGGATCGATATCTTTTATTACTACGAGATAGACTGTGCACTTGCAGTTAAGTTGTATTAGACATAGAAAGTCGCGATCAAGTTTTTGGCGCCATTGCCGGGGACCCGTTTAGTCAATAGTGTAACATTCTGTTACGCCGTATAGACTAGGTTAACAATTCTCTCTCCCTCTACTCGTTCTTCGATTGTATGCCAAGTACTCACTCACAAGGCGAAATCTTACAACCTACAATCGCTGAACTAGAGCGCTTCCTACATCTAAGAAGGCGCATCGTCGAATATCAACGAAGACACAACATTCCGGATCTTCTAGCTCATCCTCCATGTAAAGAAGAAAAGATGGCTGAAGGACCTCAAAACAAACCACTGAAGGCATACGCTACACCCTCTCAGATGGAGCCTAGAAGTAGCATAGCTGCCCCAGCTATTACTCTAAATGATTTTGAGCTAAAACCCTCATTGCTGTCAGCTGTACAACAAAACCAATTCTCAGGAAATGCAACTGAGGATCCGAACGAACATTTAACGAAGTTTGTACAATACGCAGACACAGTGAAAGAAAATGGTGTAACTCCAGACGCAATAAGACTTCGTCTTTTCCCTTTCTCTGTTAGAGATAGAGCATGGACATGGTTACAATCCTTACCATCCAACTCTGTTACGACGTGGGAACAGTTGAAGAACGTTTTCTTAGCGAGATATTTTCCGCCGAGCAAAACTGCTATGCTTAGAGCTCAAATCAACGGATTTCGACAGAAAGATAATGAATCTCTCTACGAAGCATGGAAACGATTCAAAGATATGATGAGAACATGTCCTCACCACGGTCTAGAAGATTGGGTGACGATCCATACTTTCTATAATGGGCTTCTATACAACACCAGATTAACGGTAGACACCGCCGCGGGCGGTGCACTTATGGATAAGCCATACGACGAAGCCTATCAACTAATCGAAAACATGTCTCAGAACCACTGCCAATGGGGAGGTGAACGCATTCCAGCAGAGAAACTCGCAGCAAAAGGTGGGATGTACGAGATCAACAGCCTTGAAAAGTTCAACGCTAAAGTAGATGCTCTAGCACAGAAGATCGACAGTCTGACTGTTAACCCCACTGCAACCGTCGCTGCCGTAACTCCAAACTGCGAGTTATGCGGAATCGCCACTCATAATGCGCCCGAGTGCCCATTGCTGGCCGGAATCCCACCAGACCAAGTAAATTACGCTCAAGGAAATCCTTACGCAAATACTTACAACCCAGGTTGGCAAAACCATCCAAACTTTTCTTACAAAAGCGATAATGCATTGCAGATGCCTGCTGCTCCGCCAGGATATCAGAAACCAGCTGCTGCCCATACTGCCCCTAGGAAATCAAACCTCGAGTTGATGATGGAAAAATTCATAGCTACTCAAGCTCAAACAAACAAAGAATTCCTAAATCAAAACATACACACTAGCGAGCAAATTAAATAGCTGACCGGAAAAGTAGATGCTTTAGCCACCCACAACAAAATGCTCGAAACGCAGATAGCACAAGTGGCTCAACAACAAGCCTCTGCTGCTGCATCCGCTGGCACATTTCCTGGACAACCCGAACAAAATCCAAAAGGGCAAGCAAATGCCGTCATATTAAGAAGCGGAAAAGAATTGGACGAACCGATCGATCCGAGAACCGAAAACTCAGCCATGCAACAAAAACCAACTGAACAAGCAGAAAAGGAATCCGAGTTAGAGAAGAAGGAAGACAACGAGAAGGAGGACACCGCAAGTGAAAAAACTCAAGCACCTCCAACGCCATATAAACCACCGATTCCTTATCCTCAAAGACTAATAAACTCCAAAACTACAGGGCAGTTTAAGAAATTTGTAGAGCTCCTTAAACAGTTGAATATCACTATTCCTTTTACAGAAGCTATCACTCAAATGCCCTCGTATGCTAAATTTCTCAAAGAAATCCTGTCAAATAAGAGAAAGATCGAGGATAACGAAACAGTTACACTTACTGTAGAGTGTAGCGCTATTATTCAAAACCACATGCCTCCTAAATTAAAAGACCCAGGTAGTTTCTCCATACCCTGTGTCATTGGAAAATTCGTAATAGACAAAGCACTGTGTGATTTAGGAGCCAATATCAGTGTTATGCCTTTATCTATATGCAAAAAGCTGAATATGGGAGAACTAAGACCAACCAAGATGTCCGTTCAATTAGTTGACCGATCCGTCAAATACCCCGTCGGAATACTGGAAAATGTTCCAGTACGCATAGGACAATTCTATATCCCAACCGATTTCATAATTATGGATATTAAGGAAGATTCAGTTACTCCGATCATTTTAGGAAGACCATTCCTAGCCACAGCCGGAGCTATTATAGACGTAAAGAAAGGTAGGCTAACATTCGAAGTAGGAGAAGAAAAGATAGAGTTCATTCTCACCAAGTTCTTACAAGCACCAGCCATAGACGATACCTGCTATTTAGTAGATGTAATTGACGAATGCATAAGAGAACTTGAAAATAAAGAGACCACGTATTCAGAAATAATAAAGATTCAAATACCCGATATTTCTGAAGACGATGATTGGCGTAAACCGTATAAAGACGACAGTCTAAGTGAAAGCTTAGCACTAACCCCAAACCATATGCCAGGTCCGAAGAACCCATCTTTAGAACTTAAAACACTACCCAAAAACCTTAGATATGAATTCCTAGATGATGAACTAAAAAGACCAGTGATAGTCAATGCCGACTTAGGACAACTAGAAACCGCAAAGCTATTAGAAGTCCTAAAGAAGTACCCCACCGCGTTATGCTATAACATAAGCGATTTAAAAGGTATAAGCCCTTCGATTTGTATGCATCGAATTACAATAGAGGAAGACTGTAAAACCTCTAGAGAGCATCAGAGGAGACTGAACCCCATCCTAAGCACTGTAGTCAAAGACAAAGTAAAGAAATTGCTAGATGCAGGAATCATCTATCCAATCTCCGATAGTGAATGGGTCAGCCCAGTTCATGTCGTACCTAAGAAAGGAGGAGTCACAGTAGTTAAGAACGAAAAAGGCAAATCAATAACAAAAAGAGTCGTGACTGGAAGCAAAATGTGCATTGATTATAGAAAGCTTAACAAAGCCACACGAAAAGATCACTTCCTCTTGCCCTTCATAGACCAAATGTTGGAAAGATTAGCCAAACATTCATATTTCTGCTATCTAGATGGTTATTCGGGATTTTTCCAAATTCCCATTCATCCTGATGACCAAGAAAAGACTACATTCACGTGTCCTTATGGTACTTTTGCTTACCGCCGAATGCCGTTTGGACTTTGTAATGCTCCAGCAACCTTCCAAAGATGCATGATAGCAATCTTCGCAGATTTCATAGACGACATCATGGAAGTATTTATGGACGATTTCTCAGTATGTGGACAAAGTTTCGAAGGATGCCTACAAAACTTAGAAATGGTATTAGAACGTTGTGTAAAAGTGAACCTCGTCCTAAATTGGGAAAAATGTCATTTTATGGTCCGACAAGGAATAGTTCTAGGATATGTCATATCTAATAAAGGGATTGAGGTCGACAAAGCTAAAATAGAAATTATAAAAGACCTCCAACCTCCAAAATCCGTACGCGAAATACGGAGTTTTCTAGGACATGCCGGTTTCTACCGCAGATTTATAAAAGATTTTTCAAAAATCACAAAACCTCTGACCGGTCTGTTGATGAAAGATGTTGAGTTCGTCTTTGACGACGACTGTCTAAAAGCATTCGAAACATTAAAATCAGCCCTTATCACCGCACTAATTATGCAACCACCCGATTGGCGACTACCGTTCGAAATCATGTGCGATGCAAGTGATTATGTTGTAGGCGCAATTCTAGGACAAAGGAAGGACAAGAAGCTTCATACCATCTACTACGCCAGTAGAACCTTAGATCCTGCCCAAATAAACTGCCACAACAGAAAAGGAACTTCTAGCAGTTATATTTGCGCTTGACAAATTCCGTTCTTACTTATTAGGAGCAAAAATTATCATATACACAGACCACGCTGCCATTAGGTACCTAATAAGCAAAAAGGATGCCAAATCAAGATTATTGAGATGGATCCTATTATTACAAGAGTTTGACTTAGAAATTAAAGATAAGAAAGGAACCGAGAACGTAGTTGCAAATCACTTATCCCGAATAGAAGGCATCAAACATGAACCAGTACCGATAAATGACGATTTTCCATACGAACATCTGATAGCCAAATTAGAAAGTGACATGCCTAACTTAATCTCGGAAGATCCAGAACTCGAAAAAGCCGTAGAAGCCGTCTATGCCCAAGTCACATTACCTTGGTATGTCGACATCGTTAATTACCTAGCTGCAGGCGTGCTTCCACCGGATCTCACTTATCAGCAAAAGAAGAAATTCTTCCACGATCTGAAACACTATTATTGGGACGAACCTCTACTCTTCAAGAGAGGGGCTGACAACATATACCGTCGTTGTGTCCCAGAGGAAGAAATAGAAAACATCATTTCCCAATGCCATTCAGCACCATATGGTGGTCATGCCAGTACATCCAAGATGTGCGCTAAGATTCTCCAAGCCGGCCTATTTTGGCCTAACCTCTGGAAAGACGTTCACGTCGCTGTGCTAAAATGTGATCGATGCCAAAGAACTGGCAACATCTCACGACGCGATGAAATGCCTCAGAAAGGAATCTTAGAGGTAGAAATCTTTGACGTATGGGGAATAGATTTCATGGGACCCTTCCCGTCTTCTTTTGGGAATAACTACATACTCGTCGCTGTAGACTATGTGTCTAAATGGATAGAAGCCATTGCCGCTCCAATAAATGACGCACGAGTAGTAATCAAACTCTTCAAAAACACAATCTTTCCTAGATTCGGTGTACCCAGACTCGTCATTAGTGACGGCGGATCACATTTCATATCGCGAATTTTTAACAAACTTCTTTCTAAATATGGAGTCCGACACCGAGTAGCTACACCATATCATCCGCAAACTAGCGGACAAGTAGAGGTCTCGAACAGGGAAATAAAACAAATATTGGAAAAGACTGTCGCTACCTCAAGAAAAGATTGGTCATCAAAGCTGAATGAAGCTTTATGGGCTTATAGGACCGCTTTCAAGACACCAATAGGTACTACACCCTTCAAATTAGTTTACGGTAAATCCTGTCATCTCCCTGTAGAATTAGAGCATAGAGCCTTCTGGGCCATTAAGACACTTAATTTCAACTACACTGAGGCAGGAGAGAAACGAATCTTAAACTTACACGAATTAGAAGAACTTAGATTGGACGCTTACGAAAATGCTCGTATCTACAAAGAACGAACTAAGAAATGGCATGATAAACGTTCAGTCCGGAAACAATTCAGTGTGGGAGACATCGTACTTCTATTTAATTCAAGATTGAAACTTTTCCCAGGTAAACTAAAATCTAGGTGGTCTGGACCTTTTGAAGTGACTAAAGTACTTCAAAGTGGAGCTGTTGAAATTACCGATAAGACAAATGCACTGTTTATCGTAAACAGGCAACGTTTAAAACATTATAATAAGAACGAAAACAGCCCTCAAGTCAGCAGTATAACATTGCTCGAGCCTCCTGCTCAAACCCCCGAATAGCTTGTCACCAAGCTATCGTCAGGCTTTTGACGTTAAAAATAGCGCTTAATGGGAGGCAACCCAATTTTCCCGTATTTCCCTCTCTACTGTATTTCATTCTCATTTTTATTTGAAATCTTACTATGAAATTTTAACAAAACTTTTAAACTCAAATTGCTACTATTTTTTATTTTTTATTTTTTGTTTCATTATTTTCTCTTTTATTTAAACTTTTTTTTTTATTTCTACCACCTTTTGTTTCTAAAAATTCTGACTTAAAATTTCTGTTTTAAACTTTTCAGGATTTTAAAAGCCTTCATACCTTCCTCCTGTTTTTCTCCGACTAACCTGCGAGTATGGCCGAGTACGACTTCACAAAGGTTCATTTTCGAGGATTAGCTTAAAAGGCAAGATTTGAAGCATTAACTGAGAGAGACATAGCCTTAACACTGTATTATGATAAGTCTACCGTGGAGACGCTAGGAAGTACTGATAGCATTCAATTCCTGTTTAATCAATTAGGCTGGGAGAACACCTCCTTGAAAACCCGTTTTGCTACCTATAAGGACCTCACCTACGAATTCCTTAGTTCCTTCAGGTACTTACCCAACTATGGTTTTGGATCAAACACAAAGCTGATCACCTTTAGAATGTTTGGAATGGACCAAACCCATAGTCGTATGTCATTAGCTAACCTCCTAGGATTTCCTAGCAGACCACATGTGTTCATCAGTGCCGAAGATGACGATCTTGATTTTGAACTAAACCAGTTCTGGGGTAAAATCACAGACGACTATCACCCTGACCCAAATGGCATGTATAACGATGAGATTCATAACCCCGCTTTCAGATACTTTCATAAGATCCTAGCTCACACCCTTTTCGGAAAGGAAGAAAACATTACTACAGTATCTAAAGAAGAGTTGTTTATCTTGTTCTGTGCTTCTCAGGGCCGTCCAGTGAATGTCGTGCCTTTTATGATGAGATCCTTCCTACGCCTCACTCAGGAATCACAATCACCCATTCTAATAGGAGGCCTCGTGACAATGATTGCCCACGAGCTTTGCCTTAGATTCCACCTAAATGCAAGCACTAGTTTTGGGACCGTCCGACCCATGAATATCCAGTTTTGCTTTAACAGGCGCATTTTAAGAACCATGGGACCTGGACCCTACGAGTACCTTATCAATGACAAACATGTCCAGCTATTCACATTGCCAAATCATCAGATGACTAGCATCCATAACAAGGACAATTGGGTTTATGAATTGGATGAGCCTATGGGACCTCCTTCACCTCAATCCACACCACAGGATTACATGTACGACAGTGATCACATCTCTGAAGCACATGATTATATGTATTATGAGGATGCTGTATCAGAAGCTGAGGTAGACCCTGAGACCCCTCCACATTACAACACCTATCCTGAGCCCATTCCTGAAGAAAACACTGACAAAATGGATATTGTTCTGCACCGATTAGACAACTTCGACGCAACTCTGACCACTGTAAGAGAAGAAATAACAAGCATACACAGCGAATTATCAGTTTTCATGAACTTAGTTTGTGACCAGCTCGATTATTACGCCCGGAAGTTTGACGAATTGAAGGCACAAAAGGACTGAGATTTTAGCTTTAGTTTAGTTTATTTTGCCTGTTTTTCTGTACGCTTTCAATTATTTTTATTTTCGCATTGTTTCATTTCACTTATGTATTACATTAAAAACAATCCTTTTTAAATGTTATTTCAATTTCATTCATTATTCCCTTATTCTGTTTTTACGTTATCTTATGCCTTTTGGCTGATTTATTACATTGTCGTATCAATTACAAGCCTTAAAAACATGTCAAAAGCACCCCTGTAGCAAAATTCTGCGTTCTGCAGAATTTGCTGGTGTGACGACTGTCACAGAACCATGACGCCCGTCACACGGGTGACGACCGTCACGAGTCCAAAATCTGATATCTGCTATAACAGAGGTTACGTTTCTTCCCCCACTCCCATTTTATCAACTTCCCATCACCACACATCCAAACCCCATTTCAAAATTTCGTTTTCCCTCCTTACTACACATAATCCCAACTCCCATTTCATCTTCATAATCCACTTTTGTGCAATATCTCATTCCGCAGAAACCGCATTCTTCCCCCAATTCAACAGCATCATCCAACCATGGCAAGAAACAATGAAACCCCTGACCTTAGCAATATCAATTTCAGCGAAGGCGACTCCGGAGAGAAACAGAGAGCAAACTACGTAGCCTTCCATAAACGGTCGCTACAGTCAACCCACTATCCGCACATACCATCTCTCACGGAACTCGGCCTCCTTGACGGCGTCACCTGGATGCTACAGAGAGCCGGCATTTGGCATCTGTGCACAAATCCGCAACCCACTTACGAATAACTCACCCTTGAGTTCCTCAGTTCGTTCAGTTACTTCACCTCTAGCGGCGACCTTAGCCAACATTCCGGCGCCGCTTGCTTCCGTATGTTCGGCACGAACTACCAATTGAATCAAAATCAGATTGCCGACATCCTACATTTCCCTCGCAGCGAAGATTCTCACCGCCGTATTACCGAACAATTTCAACATGAGGCTTTTGCGCTTTGGTCCCAATTGACCAGAATCGATGTCGACGGCTGGGATTCTCTGCATGCAACACACATCCACAACCCAACCATCCGGTATTTCCACAGAGTGCTGAGCAATACCATCTTCGCAAGAGATAGCAACCACAAGGTGAACTCCAAAGAACTTTTCTTTCTCCGCTGCATGTTCAATTCCGAACCCATCAACGCTGCTCTGTTCCTCCTGGCCCACATTCAGGCCAACTGCAACCGTGGCTCTAAGCCATTTTACTTTGGCGGGATTGTTACCTCCATTGCACTAGGCCTGAACCTCGGTAACCAACTCCAGAATCTCCATACAATCCCTTCGGTGTTTCTCGACACCGACCATTGCAGAGCTTCTCACCTCATTCGCTCTAGGTCCGATGGAAAGTACCATCCGGTCGTGCGTGGCAAAACCATCAGAAGCATCATCATGCCGTCACGTACCCGGATGCACCCGCAGGATCGTGCCAACTGGCTTTTTGACCCGAATGCCCCCGCTGCTACCGCTGCCCCAACTCAAACCAATACCCAAGGGTCTGTTGACGAAATGAAAGATGAGTTGGACAGAACTGAGCAACCTGAGGCATCACAACCACTTCCTTCTGAAGGCACATCCTACCGTCGCCGCCGCCACCATCCCGAGCCCGACTTCTCTGAAGAAGACCTCCGTCGATCCCTCGACCAACAAACACAGATACTCACCATGATGCAGCAACAAAATCAACGAGCAGAGCAATTCGAAGCTTGGCAGAGAACCACGATGCAACAACTCCAAACTGGCCAGGAAGCCATCACTAAGAACCTGGCAAATCTTACCTTGCAATTCGAAGGACTCCAAGATTATGTCTATCACACTGGCGCTCTGAACTTTGAGGCCCGAGTCGAACATGCCAGAGGTAGAGGTCGTGACAGAGGACGTGACCGAGGCAGAGGCCGTGACTAGTTCTTTCTTTCTTTATTTGTTTCCTGTATTTTTCCCTTTCCTGTATTTTCATTTTCTCTGTATTTCCATCTCACATTCTTTCAAATCAGTGAGGACACTGATTGAGATAGTGTGGGAGCGGAGCGTTTATTTCCCGTTTCCTTGTACTTTCAATTCAGTAATTTCAATTCAAGCATTTTCCCATTTTAGCAAATAAAAGCTCTTTTATATGTCTTTTTCCGTTACGCAAATTTCCCCACTTTATTCGACATAAACAAAAAAATTTTGGTTGTTCCTCAAAAGCATCACGAGAATGCGCCAAAGTTCAAACCAAGTTTTGAAACTCCGAGACGAAAATTCTAACAAAACCAGTACCGTCCTGACACCTTAGACCTCGGGTTTATGCGAGTCGGTTTCACTACCTACTTGTACCAAGGTTTCAAGTTTCTACGCAAACTCAGCCCCAAGTAGTTTATACAAGCAGTCAGCACCATCCTAAACACTTCTAAGCGAGCGACCAATGCAAATAAGTGTATGATCTCTAAAAAGATGAAAAATCATGAAAAGAAAGCCATATAGCCCGAGTATAGAGACATGTTCCCTCTAAGTTAGGTGCTCCTCACCCGAGCATTTAGCCCAACGGTACAAAAACTCATTGAAAAATCAATAGTATAAGCTTATGAGCAATAAAAAGATCAAAACAGCAATGAGATCATATTCACTAACAGGTTGACTTGCCATGAAAGTGTATGGACAACAGGCTTAATGTGATTGCGCTAGAATAAACAGGGTAAACTTGACGCGAGAACCTTGATACCAAGCTGCAATAGCATGATTGGGACCGATTTGCATAAAAAGGAGACCTCCGAAGACTTATAGTCCAGTGTCGTCATCGTACTCGTTTTGTTCCTATTTAGAATCCCGGTTTTTCCCAACTTTCTGAACGAGGAAGCTGCCTCGTGCTTGCCGACTTTTATTCTTCCTGCTTTTACTTGAGGACAAGCAAAGATTCAAGCTTAGGGGAGTTTGATAACGCGAAATTGTATATATATATTGACATATAATTCAACTAATATTTGACTGGTTTCAATCCGATTTCGGGTTTTTCCATGTTATTTGTCTGATATTTTGCAGGTATTTGAAGATCATGTCCAAACAAAGCAATATGAAGAAAAGAAGCAATTACAGATGAAATATGGACGAAAACCAGATGAAAACAACATGAAAAACAGCAGATGCGTATTTTGCTGCTGTGACGACCGTCACACATCCATGACGACCGTCACACACCATGACGACCGTCATGCATGCAAAAACGCAGAACTTCAGTAAACGTGCAAAAATCAGTTCCAAGTCCCAAAATAATGGACCACTACTTCCTATTTTCTCTGACTCCAAGTCCACCTTCTGCAAGATATAATCGTTAGTATTTCACCTCTATAAAAGGAGAAGGAGGGGAGCTGAGAAAGGGAGCCGCATTCAGATAACGAAGTGCTGCCCAAATATTTTCCAGAGCAAATTTAGTTTAAGTCTTGAGTTTGTTTTCCTTTCTTTTTTCATGTATTCTATTACTGCAATATTCCTTTGTACGCTCTATTGGCTTGAAGACACAATCCTGCCGACATCGTTGGGATTTGGCCAAAAGCCAATTGGATACTTTACAGGTTTTTATTATTTCGTTAATTATAACTTTAATTCACAGCAGTATGTATGTTCTAAATTTCTGCTTTTATTTACGCTTTACCTGTTCCAAATCCATGTCTAGCTAAACCAGAGTAATCGGTATGTAATAATAATTCAGACGGGATTTGATAATAACCGGTTAAAACCTTTCTTTTTCAAAAGTTATTTATGGCCTGAGTGTTTAAACTTATTTCCTGAATAAACGTTCGTCGCGACAGCGAGAACTTATTTAAAAGTAGTTTTGCCACGACAGTGGGAAATTAATTAAGGTACGAACCAACGAGCGACAGCTGCGGCTAGGACCAGATAGTAAACACTAGGCATTTGTTTTAATAACAGCGAAAACACTTTAAAATAGATTAGAATTTAGAGATTTCCAAAAAGCGATTTTAACCCCGAACGGGATAGCGACAGCATACGTTCCGCCTTAAAGTTGCGACTAGCGTCAACAACCATCGTGAGACAAAGGTCTTTAGATCACTATTTTCTTCTTAAATAAATTCTGAAATATTTTATATACCGGTAACTTGTCAAATCCCCGAAGAACATAATTATTGCATATCGATTCGCGTAATTATACTTTAAGTAACGTTTTTAGTTCCCTTTAGTAATAGCAATTATTCCCTTAAACATTATCTACCTAGCTAAACATAGTAACTCCCGTGAACACTAGTTTGATTACGAGTCCTTGTGGGATCGATATCTTTTATTACTACGCGATAGACTGTGCACTTGCAGTTAAGTTGTATTAGACATAGAAAGTCGCGATCAATATGATTAGATTTGATATCATATGATTAATTTGATATGATATGATTAGATATCATATGATTAGGTTTGATATCATATGATTAGATTTGATATCATATGATTAGATTTGATTTAAAATATTTTGGGCCTTTTATGTTTTGGGCTAGTGTAAACCTAAAACTATAAATAGGGTGCCTTGCTTTGTATTCTACATCACAACAGAACAGATTTCACAGTTGCAGTTAGCAAGTGAAAGTTCAATAAGGAATCTCACAGTTGTGGGTAACACATTCTCTCCAAATACTTCTTCTCTCATTCTTCTTTTTCTTGTTTGTTATTCTTCTTCTCTTTTGTTGTTCTTAATAATTACTTGTTATTACCATCATTATCATATTGTGGGTTTGTTCATCAATCTTGAGATCAAGATTGAAGGGAATTCTTCATAGAGTGTGAGGTGAATTTCCAACATATTTGATATTTTAATTAAAAATATAGATTATTTTAAATTTAAAAAAAATCTTAGGACTATACTATACCATCAATAAATTTGTAAAAAAAAAAAAAAAGTGTTTTTTGGCAAATGTTAGAACTTACGGAAAATGGAAAAACAATGGCATGCTAAAAAAAATATTCAATTTTGAAAAAAAAAATACTATTAATGTGTTTGATTCATGTGTAATTGTTTTAATTTTTTTTACGAAACCGTACAAATAAATAATAAAAATGTACCTATTGATCTCACAAACACAAATGCATATTTAAAAACCATCAATCAATAACTAATTTTTTTTTTTAATTTTACAATGAGATGCACAACAACACCGATTTTTTAAAAATTTACTTTTCAAACTATTTTACACAAATAATTAAAATATATGAAACATACTAATTGCAGCAACAAATTTATGTCATGAAATCAAATAAAAAGAAAAAAAATCAAAATTTACCAACGTGAAAAGCCTCAAAAACACAAAAAAAAAAAAACACAAAACACCTATGAATTTTTCAAAGAGTTTGGAATTTCCAATCATCCTTTGAAAAGCCTCTAACTCTTGTTTTACTACATGTATTCGTTTTTTATATTTATGATACCTGTGTCATTAAAATCTAGCATGTGCACGTATACGTTTACTATTATTTTGCAGTTTTCATAGGACTTTGTGTCTTTTTAATTTTTTTGCCACTTTTATTTTTATCTTAGTTAAAATCCAGTCTTATTAATTAATAGTAGTAATAAAAAGCACACATTTTATTTTATAAATTTAATTGCAATGCACCCAGGGCCGGTCCAACATGTCTTGAACCCTGAGGCTAAAATTTAAATTAAATATTTTAATATAGTAAAAATATTTTTATTTTAGATTAATGAATTTTAATTTTACATTTTTTAAAATGTAAAATTATTAAATTATTTTAATCTATTTTATTTAATATTTTATTTTTAATTGATAATAAAATCAACACACCTAATCACTATGCTAATCATTTAAAAAAATTATAATTGAAAAAACATCAACAAAATTCTTTAAATAAACTTAAATTTCAATTAGAGTACAGATAAATTTATTATTTATAAGTATGAATTTTAACATAACCATTTTTAAGGGTGTGTAAGACGGATTATCGAATTGGGTCCAAAAATTTTCACGGTTAAGTCGTGGCTAAAAAGACCTAAGAAGTATTGATTATGTTCAAACGATAATAAAATAGAGTCCCTATTTATTTTTCGTAGTCAAACCATAATTAACCTACGCAAGGCATCCAAAAACTTAATACGATCTTAATTTTTAGATTAACTAATTATATAACATATATCATAAACGATTATTATTATCATAAATTCTTAATAGACGCTATTATATAATTGGTATAGAAAATAATTTTAATTTTTTTTTTTAAAATCAATTAATCAAAACTATATAAATATTTTTAAAAAATGAGACCCTAGGCAGTAGCTTTGGTGGCCTACCCCTGATTATAACGCCACTACATATCATTCAAGACGTATATGTATTGGGTGTTAATAATAATAATAATAATAATAATAATAATAATAATAATAATAATAATAATAATAAATTTATAATTAATATCAATTATAATATCAATATTCTAAAAATTCTAAATGTGATTTATAAAATTTTCTAAGGCAGTTTTAATAGAACCTTTTTTTTAGCGGAAATAGGATTTTGTTGGAACTAAAAAATTTCTATAAAATTTTCGACGTAAACAATAAGAAGGGAAAAAAATGAAGGGGAATGAAATTCATCATTGAGAATATACATTTTTTGTTTAAAAATATAATATATAATCAAAAATATTTTTTTTAAAAAATAATAAAATACTTAATAATAACAATAAAATTGGGTGATCTTCCCACTTTTCAACCATTGTTAATGTAGCAGCTAAATTAGCCAAAAAAAATTAATAATAAATTAGCCAAATATTTTAATATCAATTCAAAACATATTATTAATGTAGCAGCTAAAGGTATTAAAAAAGTTTTAAAATAATAAATTTGCTTTTTATGCTACAATTAGGTGTTAAAAATCTACTATTACTATGGAGTAACGTCGAAAATTCACATTAATTCATTCAGACTCAAAAAAACATAAGTTTTAGAGGAGTACTTACAAACAAATAATTTCCAAATAACAACATATCAGAGAATGTTTCTTAAGTTTGATATTTATTGTGATATTTTGCAGAACGCTCCATATCCTTCAATATACTCATAAACTGTTGAACATAAATGAAAAATTAGAAGAAAATAAGAATATAACAAAATAAATTGAAATAAAAATGATAAAAAAAATTATTATAACATACATTATTTGTTCCATAATTCAAAGTTGTGTTGTTGGGTACTGTTCCGGCCTGGGCCTGACCTCGGCAGACCCAATATCACGTACGGCCCAACAGGCGAATCGGGCAGGCCGGGCACGTGCGTCCCACGAGACGAGCAGAAAATGCCGCCGAACACGAGCAGCGCTTCATCATCAGCAGCTCGTCATCCATCTTACCAGCCGAGCAGGACCAACCCCGGCACACCAAAGCGCGGTCGTGGTTCCTCCCCTCCGCGAGGAGAACAACGCGCTCCGGGGTATCTCGCGAGCTCCCCTCCGCGGGGAGAACAACGTGCCCGGCGCACGTTCTCCACGTGCTCCCCTCCGCGGGGACACGTCATCAACCAACTGCCCACCTCCGAAAAAGCAGGTCAAACCCACTTTTCGGAGATCTAGGAGCAGTTGGACTAGGGCGAAGACCACGTCCTGGTCTTCATTACGCCACGTAAGCCCTAGCAGTCATTAGGGTTGGGCCTGGTCATCCAGCCCATCTCAAATGACCGTTGGCCCAGCGCTGGGGTCTCTCTATAAGTACCCTCTTCCTCAAGAGGGTCAGGTAATTCACATGTTGCCCTTTTCTGTACTTTGCTCTAACTCTGCCCAATTTCTTACTTTGGCATCGGAGTGTCTTGCAGGTACACCCCCTTCCTCTTCCTCATCACCGGAGAACAGGTAGCAGCCCAGCAGTGTGTGGCCAGCCCGTGATCCCCTCCTGATCAGATCAGTGGCACCGTCTGTGGGAACTTGAAACTTCCCCGTTACTCCGAGCAGAAAACCAAAAGTTTCACCAAACCTCCCCGATCATGGCTAGTCCACACCGCGACGGCACTCCACACGACCTCGTGCTCAACGACGCATCAGGCGGAAACCGACGAAAGGGACGGTCAAACTGCTTCGCCGTCATCCGCGGAGCGGCCCCTTCAGCTCGATCTCCGACCCCCGAGCCCGCCAGCATTTCAGCCCGTTCCCATCCCGGCGGGAGCGGACCCAACGGTGGCCGCTCTCTTTACGGCCATCAACCAGACGAACCAGCTGTTGTTCCAACAAAATGCGAGAATTGGGGCGTTAGAACGCATCGGCCCTCCGAGATACCCCCCGCGGGAAGACCAGAACGGAGGTTCGAGGAGTCCCTCGACCCAGAAACCGCCGACCGCGGCTAGAGAGACACCGCCCTCAGGTGACACGAGAATGCACCAGATCCCCAGCAAGACACGTTCGCGTGAGGAACCCAAGCACCGCGGTGGTTCCGACCGAAGACCCCCGAGGCGAGAACTCAGGCAGGAGATCGAGAACCCGAAACCGGGGGCTGACTGTGAACGGCTCATCTCCCCATAGATCCCCGGCGCCCAGCGACGAGGATGATTACCGCACCCCGCTGTCCCGAGAGATCATGGCTGCCCCCATACCCCAGGGGATGGAGAAACCACCGACGCTGTTGACATACGACGGCACCTCCGACCCAGACGATCACCTGGAAGACATCGAGGCTATGCTCGACTACCGAAACGTCCGGGGAGCTATCAAGTGTAGACTCTTCCCGACGACTCTGAGGAAAGGCGCTATGACCTGGTACAAAATTCTGGAGCCCGAATCAGTTACGTCATGGAGGGTCTTGAAGGACCTGTTCTCCAAACACTTTACGGCGTCCCGACGCCACCCGAAGACAGAAGCAGTCCTCGGGGCGATCATCCAAGGCCCCGACGAACCTCTCCGGAAGTACATCGAAAGGTTCACTCGGGAAGCAGTGCAGGTGACGACGTCCGACGAAATGAAACGCTACTTAATGGAACAAGGCTTGCGCCACGACTCCAAGTTCTACGAGGCCGTAGGCATACATCGGCCAACATCCCTCCAAGACTTCCTCGACAGGGCCGCGCATTACATCCGATTCGAGGAAACACAGGCGGCCAACTCCGCTCGTGACACTCGAGACAGGGAGGCCCCCCGCGGGCACCGAGACAACGGAGCTTCGAGCCATCGCCGAGGAGGAGACCTCCGTCGGGAAGACCTCCCCCGCGAACAACGCGAACCACGCGGCCCGGCAGGAAGATTCACAGAGTACACAGCCTTGGTCGCTTCACGCGAGCGCATACTGGCCGAATGCGCTAAAACCGAGTTCGTGCAGGGAGGTGTCCGTTTCCCGCGACCAACACCGCCCAAACCCAACGTGGACAAGTCAAAATACTGCCGATTCCACAGGGGCCACGGGCACGTGACAGAAGACTGCATCCATCTCAAAGATGTGATCGAAATTCTAATCAAAGACGGGCACCTGAAGCGATACACCCGAGGAGGCGAACCACCTAGGCCGGAGGCTCCAGAAGCCAAGAAAATCGAGGAACTTCCCTCTCCAGAGGACAACAGCAGGCTCCAGGTCGCGTTGTGCGTCAGCCGCCCCGAAGATTGGTTCGCAGGTAGAGAATTCGGTATCCCCGAAGGGCCCGACCTAGTCGACGAGCCAATCCGACCAACCAGCCGGTGGGAATACTTCCCCAGAGCCATGGTCATCTCTGATGGAGCCACGAGGAGTCTATCCATAGGATCTGTGAAAAGGAAATTCGATGAACTCATCGCGAACAACTCCGGCAAAATGAGCACGCTCGACAAATTCCAAGGCTGCTCCAACCCGATCACATTTTACCTCGAGGAACTACCTGGGGGATCCCCCAATTCCAACATACCCTTGCTCATACGTGCCCGAATGTCAAAATTCGACGTCAGGCGCCTCCTCGTCGACGGGGGGAGCTCGGTTGACATCATGTACTCACATCTGTTCACAACTCTCCAGCTCGACGAATCCAACCTTTCTCCCTACGTAGGCTCCGACCTTCAGGGGTTCAACGGGACGACGACGAGACCTTGGGGATACGTGGAATTGAAGATCACTTTCGGAGAAGAGGAAACAGCCAGGGACATCAACGTCCGTTTCTTAGTCATCGAATGCCCATCCCTATATAACTGCATCCTGGGCAGGACGACTATAGCAGAACTCTCCGCGGTACCCTCCATCATCCACCTGAAGATGAAATACTACACCAGAAGGGGGGCCGTGGTAACCCTCAACGGAGACATCGAGGCCGCCCGAAGATGTTTCGAAGCCGCGCTGAAAGGCCTAGACTCCATCGCTCCAGCGACCAAGAAGAAAACGTCAAGCACAACGCCAAAGGGCAAACCAACGGAGCTGGTCGGATCTGTTGAGCTCGACAGTCGCTTCACCGACGAGACCGACCACGAAACAAAGACCAGCGAAGTCAACGGGCAGCCCTCACACCCAGCACGCCCCATCCCGGACGGAGAATTCGAACTCGTCCCCCTCGGGGAAGACACGAGCAGAACCGTGAGGATAGGCGCCGGACTCCCAGACCTCGTGAAACGACAGCTCCAAGCCTGCCTCCGCGAGAACGCCGACCTCTTCGCCTGGAGCGCCGCAGAAATGCCGGGACTCAACCCTGAGGTCGCCTGCCACCAGCTGTCCATCAACCCGACCGCAAAGGCCGTTGTACAACGCTGACGTCGCCAATCCCCCGAAAAATCGGCAGCGGCCGAGCAAGCTGTAAAAGACCTCTTAGAGGCAAATTTCATTTCAGAAGCCCGGTGTTGCGGTGGAAATAGGATATCAAATTATTAATTAATTTGAATCGCAATTCAATTCACAACCGCTTTTTGATTTATCCGAAGGAAAATGTCAAGAAGGGAAAACCTATTTTGCATCGTAAACACAATGCGGGGAAAGATCTAGGGTTCGGGGGTTGGTTAAATTTAGGGAAGGTATTAGCACCCTAAACTTCCGTAGTACTCTACGGGAACCTTTTGTTCAATGCTTACTATTTGCTTTATTTATTTGCTTAAGGTATATGTACTAAGGGATTAAAAGTGAGAAAGGAGACCTAATGGGTTAATTCTAAGTTTACTCGGCAAGACATCGCATCTTGTGCCTACGTATCCTTACGGGAGTGGAATCAGAGTAATCGTAGTTCCCCTCAAAAGGGAGGTTAGAGACTTCTTGACTGTGGTCAAGGTCTCAATGGGGAATAAACGTATCTTAGGGACACGCTTACGTGGAGTGTAGAAACTCCAAATTTCTACGTTGAAATGTTAAGTTGTAATTAAGGTTAAATTAGTTTAGGGATTCCGCGGCGGGAAACCCTAAAATGAGCGCGGCGGCTCTTTGACCTAATGCTAGGGGTAAGATGGTAATTTTGCCTGTGGCGAGGCATGTATGAAAATTTAGGGTTGAAAAGGTGTAAGGGTTGAAGGTGAGGACTATTGACACGGCGGTCAAACGGCTAGACCTAATTCCTTCGGAGGAGTGATGTGACAGAATAATTGATGAATGTGTGAGAAACTAATCATACGAGCAGAGAAATAATGACAGAAATTAAAACCATACACGCAGAAATTTAAAGGCAGAAGTTAAAACGCGATTATTAGGGTTCGCGAGGTTACAACCGAGAAGCAATTACAACAATGATGAAACCTAAATAAAACACAATGTAATAAGCTGCAAAAATGAACACACGCGTTAGTAGGCAAAGCCATACGGTAACTGGCCGAGCCATGAGACAAGAGTGCAACATTGGAGATATTTTGTTGTTTTGAAAAAAAGATGTTAATTGAATTTATAAAAAGAAAGAGTAATGTTAATTTTTTTTTGAATATTTTAAATTTAATCTTAAAAAAGTTTTAATTCATATACTTTTAAAAAAAGATTTTAAGTTATTTATTTGAAAAAAGGTTTTTAATTTTATTATATGAAAAGAAAGTTTTTTTTTTAATTTTTATTATATGAAAAAACAATTTTAATACTTAATTTTTTAATAAAATTCAAATTAACTAAATATATACAAAAAAGAGAAATGAAAGGGTTTTAAAAACAATTTTTTAAAAAACAAAAATAAAAGGGGTTGGGCCGGTAATCACCTCCGGACCCAACCCGGTTGATGTAGTTGTAACAAAAGGATTTTAGGGTTTCATAACCCTAATATCTTCTCCGCGGCGCCGGTTTCTTTACTTCATCTTCTTTGCTTCGATTCCCTCTTCGTTTTGCTTTTATTCTCTCCGATTATGTTGCGATCCTGAAATTAAACCAAACAACCTTAAACGTGACGGTATTATGTGTTCCTGGCTTACATTTTCGTTCACAATCGGTGACGAATGTGTTGAAGAGGCGATGATGGCGAGCTGAGCCTCCGAGGAAGGTTTGCCCGTCGTGGATGGAGGCGGCGTTGGTGGACCTTCCTCAACCTCTCGATTTGCGCTCAAAACTCTCCTCCTCTTTCTCTCTCGCGGTCGCTAGGGTTTCACGATTCGTCTTCTTTGCAGCTTTTTGGTGCTCTCCGCCGTTTCCTCTAGGGTTTTACACGAGGTGATATCGTTCCCTTTTATAATTTCTCTTTGACTCTCTTTTGGGCCTCTGGTTGTTGGATTGTGATTTATGACTTGATTTTTGTGGATTTGTGAATTTGATAATATTTTGATTTGATTGAGATTCTTTCCATTCTCGATATTGATTGGATTTCGTTTTACTGATTTCCTTACGCTTTGATTATCTGGTTTGATCTTCACGGCTTTTGGCCTTTTCACTTCGAACTAACTTTTCCTCTTCTCTTTTCAGTGAACTAATGCTGAGGCTTTGGTCGAGTCAGAGTTGCCGAGGGGGGTATGCGGTGATGATGACTTTAGGGTCTGAACCTTTGAGGGATGCTATTCGATGATGCCGCGGTTGCCTTTGACAGTTGCCTTTGATATTCTCTGCTGTGTTCTTTGCTTGTTTGAATTTGGTTCAGAGTCATGGTTTCTGTGAACTGATATGGTTCTGATATGGTTTGGCCTCGGTTCTCATTAATTTTCCTTTTCTTCTTTCAGAACAGATGCTAAAGTCCCGGTCGGATCGAATGTTGCCGAGGGAGGTCATATGGTAGTGATGATACTTGTCTGAACCTGCGTTGGAGTCTTCGTGCGCTGATGTTTCATGAGTTATGGTGTCTAATTCGCCATTGGACCCAGTTAGATGGTTTGTCTCAATTGATTCCATTATATCTTGGGGCAATGATGTTCTGAACTGAGCCCTCATGCTCATAACGACTTGTGGTAGTTTGGCCGTGGGATTTCACTGATATGAACTGCTTTGCTGGCTTTTCATTGTGACTTGCACCTTTGATTGGGATTTATTCTGAACTGATACGTAACTGATTATGCGAGCTTATCTTGCTTTCTTTCTCTGGTATAGTTTCGCTCGTAGGTGTGATTTGTGTTGTGCTGCGTTGAAATTCGAATGTTTTTTATGATGCTCTGTTTAAGTTTTGAGACAACTTTTTCTGATGTTATCTTACTTGTTGATTTTTCAGAGTTTTGGCCCGTTGGGATCTTATTCGAGGCGAGTTTCAACTGACCAATTTTGGGGTTCTTTGTTTGATTGTTCTTGCACTGAACTTGCTCTTTTGGTTTATTGCTTTGTTGCTGTTGTGGCTTCTGGTTTTTTTTTGAACATGAACCGAATCTGATGTATTCTGAACTTAATTGTGAATTGGGCTTGATTTTGCTGAACTACCCTTGGTCTCTTATTTCCTGGCTCAACTTAAATCTTTTCTTTTGGGGTTGAACTTGTTTCTAAGTCTGTTATGAACTTTGGCTTCAATCTATGCCCGAATTTTTCTGATGTTGTTTTGTGAATTTCAGGTGTTGGAAATCTTTGAAAATAAAACGATTCAGACCTGCTGGCATCCGGGTCTGAGTCCGAATTTGCCGTGCTGTTTTACCCTTGTATCAGTTTGGGAAGTAAATTGGGATTTACATGATTTTGAAATGAATCCAATTGCGGCAAAAGCGAATCAGTCCCGCTTCTTTTATCTCTTTTATCTCTCGGTTGCCCCTTAGATAAGAACAAATGTTACCTGATCTGACGCCAACGACGCGGATCGGTAACGGGGGTAGGACGCAGCTTCGGTTGTGCCACTCCCGGCACTCGATGATGATGATGTTCTGAGAGTGTCAAATTATTTCTTCTGACATTTTCTTCTGCTTTTCTTTGTTTTCATTGTGCAGGTAATTGGATAGCGAGTGACGAACGCGAAGCATCAACACGAAGCCCACATGACTTAGAACTTTAGGAAATGCAATTTTTATTTCTCTTTTGTAACTTGTAATAAAAAAATATTATGAATAAATTCAATAATATTCTTTATCCAAATTACTTCCTCTTTGTAAATCATGATAAAAATATTATGAATAAATTCACTTTCTCTTTACAAATTGTAATAATAATAAAATATTATGAATAAAATTCACATATTCTATTAAAATCACTTTCCAATTTCTTTTCCATGATTTAAATTGCTACAAACACCTCAACATCCGATTAAACCTCACCGGTCAAATATCTCCGAATACAGGTTAAAATTAATTCGATCCAATAAGATTAATCTCTCCATATACCTTCAACATGAATAAGTTCCATTAATCAGTCGAAATTTTCACTGTTTTCCCTTTAAAACAAACAGGAAGATAGAAGAATGAATTCTTGTTAAAACCATGTTCTACAGATCAGATTCTCGCATCGCCTTGAACCAAACCAAATCAACCCACGTAAATAAATGGCTCAGGAATAAAACCTCATCGGGCCCAAAATTACGAATTATGCTTCAAAATGACCAAAACGCCCCTAGGGGTAATTCCTGCAAAACAAATCGCGCTCAATGATTGGTTAGTGATTAACGGATGCAAAAAATGAAATGTCATGCGTCATGACTGACTAAATGTAAGGGTAAAATTTGGGGTATTACACCCGATATTCAACCTGGTTGTCCAATGTTGTACTCGTTAAAAAGAATAATGGAAAATGGCGCATGTGTGTTGACTATACTGATCTCAACCGGGCATGTCCTAAGGACGCCTACCCCCTCCCCAATATCGACAAGCTCGTCGACAACTCCGCGGGCTTCAAGCTCTTGTCCTTCATGGACGCGTACTCGGGATACAATCAGATCCCGATGGCCGAACACGATAAACAAGCCACGGCCTTCATGACGACGTCGGACAATTACTATTACAACGTGATGCCCTTCGGCCTCAAAAACGCCGGAGCCACATACCAGCGGATGATGAACCGTGTCTTCCGCGACGAAATCGGAGACATGCTCGAAGTATACATGGACGACATGATCGTCAAATCCGGCGCGGAGGACGACCACGCGGCACATCTCCAGAAAGTCTTCAAGACCGCGAGGTCATGCCGCATGCGTTTTAACCCGGAGAAGTGCACCTTCGGCGTCTGCGCCGGTAAATTCCTCGGCTACTACTTGACCGAACGGGGGATCGAAGCCAATCCGGACAAATGCCACGCCTTCTCCAATATCGCCACGCCGACCACGAAGAAGGCCATCCAGTCCCTCAACGGCATGCTTGCCTCCCTCTCACGATTCATTGCGAAGTCGGCCCAACACGCCCTCCCATTTTTCAAACTGCTCAGGAAGGAGACCAAATTCGAATGGACGGACGAATGTGAGAAAGCCCTTTGCCACCTCAAACACGTCTTATCTGAACCACCAGTGCTGACGCGCCCCGCGACGGGCGAAACCCTATACTTATATCTGGCCGTGGCCAACGAAGCCGTCAGCGCCGTCCTCGTCAGCGAATCCGAGGAGGGCCAAAAGCCCATCTACTTTACTAGCAAAGCTCTCCACGGCCCAGAAGTCCGATACCAGCTGATCGAGAAAGTCGCCTTGGCCCTCGTAACAGCAGCACGCCGACTCCGACATTATTTTCTCGCACACGCCATCGTGCTCCGCACCGATCAGCCCATCCGCCAGCTACTCGGCCGCCCCGACATGGCCGGGCGCATGCTGAAGTGGTCGCTAGAACTCTCCGAGTTCGACATTACATACGAGGGCCGGCACGCCATCAAGGCTCAAGCCTTGGCCGATTTCGTCGCCGAGATGACCACACCACCCGACCCCACCGCTGGGAACCACCTCTGGACCATTTTTGTGGATGGCTCCTCCAACTCCACGGGAAGCGGCGCCGACATCGTCCTCGACAACGACGAGGGTACGGTCATCGAAGTCTCCCTCACACTGGCCTTCCCGACGACCAACAACCAGGCCGAGTACGAAGCGTTTCTCGCCGGCCTTCGCCTGGCATCCGACCTGGGAGCCAGGGACATCCGAATCTACACGGACTCCTAGCTAGTCGCCTCACAAGTCCGAGGCGAATATCAAGCAAAAAACGACACCCTCGCCGGATACCTCGCACTCATCACCGAAAAACTGAGAGGTTTCGACTCAGCAGAGATTCAGCACGTCCCTCGCGAGCAGAACACCCGCGCCGACATCCTCTCCAAACTGGCAAGCACCAAAAAGCGAGGCGGCCACAAGTCGGTCATTCAAGAAATCTTGTCGCAGCCAAGTACCAGCGCGACCACCACGCCCCTCGACATCAACGCCGTCGGAGACACTGACTGCTGGATGACCCCGCTCCACACCTATCTCAGCACCGGCCACCTTCCGGCCAACTCTGGAGAGGCCAACGCAACGAAATGACGCGCATGCTCGTACGTCCTCCTCGAGGGACGACTGTACCGTCGAGGCTTCGCAATCCCACTCCTCAAATGCATAGACCAATCCCAGAGTACAACCGTTCTAGAAGAAATCCACGAAGGCATCAACGCGCAGCACCTCGGCGGAAGATCCCTAGCACGGAAGGCCCTACGCGCAAGCTACTACTGGCCATCAATGCAGTCCGACACGAAGGAACACGTCAAACGATGTGATAAATGTCAACGACACGGGGACATGCACCTCGCCCCCCCGACCGACCTCACGTCCCTCTCATCTCCGTGGCCATTCGCCTGGTGGGGGCTGGACATCCTCGGGACCTTCCCCCTAGGTTCGTACCAGAACAAGTACCTCATCGTGGGAGTTGACTACTTCACCAAGTGGATCGAGGCCGAAGCTCTGGCCAAAATCACCGCCCACAACATACTCCGATTCTACAAACGCAACATCCTCGCCAGATTCGGGGTCCCACTCGCCATCGTCACCGACAACAGCACACAATTCACAGACAAAAACTTCCGCGACTTCGTCACCAAACTCGGAACCAAACATCACTTCGCCTCGGTCGAACACCCTCAGACAAACGGCCAAGCGGAGTCGGCGAACAGAGTCATACTCAGAGGACTTCGACGACGACTCGACGACGCCAAACGAGCATGGGTCGAAGAGCTCCACAGTGTCCTCTGGGCATACCGCACCACTCCCCACTCAACCACGGGGGAAACCCCATTTCGCCTCACGTACGGAACCGAGGCCGTGATACCGGTCGAAATTCGCGAACCGTCCCGACGAACGGAAGCTCCCCTGGACACCGACGACAACGACGGCTCCCTCCGAGAAGAGCTCGACCTCGTCAAAGAAATCCGCTCAGGGGCAGCCCTCCGTGAAGCCCGGATGAAGCAACAAGTCACACTTCGCCATAACAACAAAGTCCTAAAATGCGACTTTCAAACAGGCGACTTAGTTCTACGCAGAAACCAGAAAGACTCCCACGAGGGCAAACTGGCTGCGAACTGGGAAGGCCCGTACCGAGTCCGGTACAAAACGGAGCACGGGGCCTATTACCTCGAAAACCTGCACGGTGAACAACTAGCTCGACCATGGAACGCCGCGAAGCTTAAGCGGTACTACAGTTAGAACATTGCCCGCGACGACCCATCGTCCCAACCACTGGGGGGGCGACATGGTACCACCGCACACCCCCGCGTCCACTAGCGACCAAAGAAAAGCAAGCACTGCCTCTCGTGTGTGCGGGCAGAAGGCCTTGCTCGGCAAGGAACACCTCGACCGAGATTCCCCGCCGCCGTACCAAAAGCGGCAGGACACCCAGCTCGCGATGGGACGTCCATGCCCCGGGGAGAACTACCCCCGAAACGGCCCGGCTACGTCGCCGACCAAACCGGCCGGTTCCCTGCACTACCGGTAACAAATCGTCGAGCTAACACCCGAACACACCGAGCGCACACTTAGAAAATTTACAAGAAATATCATACACATCAAAGGCATTCAAAAGCATTCAAATAAACAAATACGAAAAATGAGCATAAACGACATGCAAATAACGAGCGCACACTTAGAAAATCCACGAAAAATATATTAAACAAAAGGCGGGCACCAGCCCAGTAGTCAATGGTACAAAAACAGAGCACGCAGGCCCAAAGAAAGATGTCACAAACATCGGCACGCAGGCCATAAAAACAACGAGCACGCAGGCCCGGCAACCTATGCTACCTCGTCCGCCCGGTCAGCAGTCGCGGGATCCTCCTCGGGAATAACAAGATAGGGATCGACCACCTTCCCGTCAACAATCTCGTGGTACGGCCCGATCCCATCCACGGCCAGCACGACACCAGGATTGGCGACCTGAACCTGCTCAACAACACTCTTGAATCCGACCTCAACAGCCTCCAGACAGTCGCTTTCCAACACCCGGATACGGGCAATCAGGTCAGCACGAGTGATTAACCGTTGATCCCCATCTGTCTCGTCCTCGGCCGGACGGACTGCGCTGTCCAAAACTTCCGTGCGAACCTTCAGCGCCTGCACCTCAGCCGTCGCTTTCCCCAGCTTCTCCTCCAGCGAAGTCACCTTCCCCTCAGCACCCTCTGCCCGTTTTCGCTGCTCAGCAACATCTTTCTGGCTCTTCTCCAACTCCTCAGTGAGCTTGGCCAATCGCGACTGCATGAAAGTAAGATCCCCCTGCAGTTTGGATAACTCAGCAGCGGAGCAGCCCTCCTCGTTCAGCACAAGAGCCATCGTGAACGTCCGCATCATTGCAGCCAAGTCCTCAGCCAGAACACGTCGACGAGTCTCTCGATCGGCCTGACGAACAGCCTTCACCTCCCCAGCGGAGACAGTGGGAGAACGGGCACCATGAAAATAGCCCGGATGCTGATGGCAGGGCGGGACGACATAACCTTCCTCAGCGGTACCGACCGTCAGATCTACCACACCTCGGGGCTCCTCGGACCTCTGCCTCTTCGATGCTCCTTGAGACGCAGGAGATTGACTCTCTTGAGGTGAAGAGGACGAACTTTGCCCCCCCGGCGTCGCGACCTCCTGTCCGACCAGCTGGCTCACCCTCGTCCTCGGGACCGCGGCATTCCTAGTGGCACGCAACTGCTTCACCCGCTCCTCGACGGAAGACATGTTCGCTGCAAAAACAAAGAAAAGAGTTAGCGACGGTTGAAGCCCCGACCACGGGGAGAAAAACGAACATTCCTACCTAGGTAATCCAGAGCAGCCGCCCCGGTCGCGCAACCGAGCAGGGTCTTGGTATTAATCAAACGCTTCTTAGTACGCACATTCCCCTGCGCGTCGAGGATATACCGACCGTCGGGCGTCACCAGCTTCGACGGAGGAAGAGACCGCACAAAGGCGACTATTTTCAAATAGGCGGCCATGTCTTTCTCCTCGAGGGTCCCCGCCCGGACGATATACCTATCCGTTCCTCGGCTGAAATGCTCCGCAGTCCACAGTAGATGTATCTTAGGAAGCCACGCGAGGAACCGCTGGCCATCTACCGTTCGCTCGCCCTCATCGAAGAGAGTGTCCGAGCCCTGCTGCGTGATCGGTTTGACGAGATAGAACCGGCTTTTGAAATCCTTGACGGAGTCACTATACGCTTTGAAAAGTTTGGTCGATTGTTTAAAAGAAACCCATCCGTGGCGGCCATTCACCGTCTGCCGCTGTAAGTGGAAGATGCGGAAAAATAGCGGTACCGTCGGCTCCACCGAGAGGTAGAAGCACACCACCTCGAAAGCCCGGATGAAAGCCAAGGCGTTAGGGTGCAGTTGAGACGGGGCCAGGCGCAACCAGTCAAAGAGCCCCAGATGAAAGGCGGAGAACGGTAACCGGAGCCGAGCTTCTTTAAAGTAGAACTCATGCATCGGGAACATCCGCCGCCCATATCGCGAGCAGATACGATGATGTTCTTTTGGTCGGTACACCTGCCAGTGCTGTGGCTCCCCTATAGGCGTGTCCTCGACCGTGGCATACACGTCGGACGCATCGGCCACAAAACAAGACGGGGTAGAAAGCGGCTCTTCGGCCGCCCATTCCTCGGACGGGGCAATGCGCTCGTCATCAAAATCCGGAATCTCGGGTTCGTTGTCTTCGACCATTATCCCCGGTACCAGAGCCGACATCTACACCTGAAAAGCAGAGGACAATGGTGAATTCGATAGCCAGGATCAAATCCACCCTTCCACCGCAGGTCAAGTGAAAGGGCGACAAAGGCCGGAAAACGACGAGCAAACGCTCGCTCCCCGTCTGCCCTCCTCGGGGCGTCTAAAGCCGACCCGCCATCCCTCCTCGGGACGGTCACCGGAAAAGCGCGCCTCCCCGGGGCACCCACCGGAAAAGGCACTTGTCCCCGGGGCATTCATCAGAGAAAGCCCCCGTCCTCGGGACATTCATCGGAATCAGCCGATTCTCCCCGGGGCACTCATCAGAAAATTCATCAGAGGCGGCGGGCCTCGCGCCCCTCCTCGGGGCATTCATCATGCCCCGACCACACGTTCCAATTAAATGACGGAAATAAAAAAGGAAAGAAACGAGGACTCACTTGTAACGGCGGCGAACGGAGCAAAGGATCAAAAGATACGGCGGCGATCGACGGCAAGCGGCGGACGAGCAGCGATGACGGAGCTTCGCAGACACAACAGCAGATTGAAAAGTAATAAAATGAGCGGGGACCCCCGTATTATAACCCGGCGCGGGATTCTAAGCGACGCTAGGTTCATTAATGACATAGGGTAGCCGCCCCTACGACCGCTAAGCACACGACACATGGCGGCAGCCTGACAGTCGCACCCCTTCGCCTACTTTCACCCCGTCACCGCCGACACGTGGGTAGCCGTTCCACCGTGCACGAATCCCGACGAACCTCCCGCTCTGTTACCTCTTCCCCGACACAGCGACCTTAAGTCCTCGCTCTCTCCCCAGAGCTTCGACTTGGGGGGCTCCTGTTCCGGCCTGGGCCCGACCTCGGCAGGCCCAATATCACGTACGGCCCAACAGGCGAATCGGGCAGGCCGGGCACGTGCGTCCCACGAGACAAGCAGAAAATGCCGCCGAACACGAGCAGCGCTTCATCAGCAGCAGCTCGTCATCCATCTTACCAGCCGAGCAGGACCAACCCCGACACACCAAAGCGCGGCCGTGGTTCCTCCCCTCCGCGAGGAGAACAACGCGCTCCGGGGTATCTCGCGAGCTCCCCTCCGCGGGGAGAACAACGTGCCCGGCGCACGTTCTCCACGCGCTCCCCTCCGCGGGGACACATCATCAACCAATTGCCCACCTCCGAAAAAGCAGGTCAAACCCACTTTCCGGAGATCTAGGAGCAGTTGGACTAGGGCGAAGACCACGTCCTGGTCTTCATTACGCCACGTAAGCCCTAGCAGTCATTAGGGTTGGGCCTGGTCATCCAGCCCATCTCAAATGACCGTTGACCCAGCGCTGGGGTCTCTCTATAAGTACCCTCTTCCTCAAGAGGGTCAGGTAATTCACATCTTGCCCTTTTCTGTACTTTGCTCTCACTCTGCCCAATTTCTTACTTTGGCATCGGAGTGTCTTGCATGTACACCCCCTTCCTCTTCCTCATCACCGGCGAACAGGTAGCATCCCAGCAGTGTGTGGCCAGCCCGTGATCCCCTCCTGATCAGATCAGGTACTATTGAAAAGATGTCTCACAGAGGGAAGTGTGGAAAAATAGATCCACCCACTGTATTCGGAAATATAATTGCCAACCTAACTACCCAGATTCGTAATCCCACTTTATCCAGGAACGGTTGTTCTTTTATTTAGAGAGTCTTCTCTTGATAAAACAACTTTGTCATCTTCTCTTATACGTTTAATACCAATGATATCTTCAACATCATGTCTTCCATTTGATATTGTCACTGAGTGATTTTCTTCATTCATCCCTGGGCTTATAGGCACCTAAACATAAATAAAATACATAGTCAACATCAATTGTGAATTCATAACAAAACTGAATATGTACATAATATATTCGAGTTACATTTAAATCTGATACATTTTCAGATTCAACAGGTGAATCATCCTTATCCTCGTCATCTTCCTCCACCACCTCATTATCCTTCTCCTCATCCTCAATCTCCTCTTTCTCCTCATCAACAATAGTGAAATCAATTCTTGCAAGTACTGGGCACCTACGTATCGTGTGACTCGACCTTCTACCATGAGAACAATGTCTTTTTATTTATATATAATTTTCTTATTTTAGGGGTCCCTTTGGTCTTCACATCTAATGGATCACCCAAAGAAATTTTATAGGTCTTACTCTTGCCATTGACATTTCCCTCACGACTAACATTTATCTTGTTACACAAACTATTAATCCCTTCCAAAGCTTCTTTATAATCATTATAACTTATACATGAAACTTCACACAACCTATTAAATGCAACAGAAAGTGCCGCTCGACGCAACATCACCATTTTTTCATCGTTATTAACTTCTTTGGATGCAAATGATGAGTGGTGATCACTCTTTGCTGTTTTTAACCATATCTTGCAAATCAAACTTTCTGGAAAAACATCAATGTCCTCATACTTCATGACATATATTATGTGGGAACAAGAAAGTCCTTTGCGCTCAAGTCGTCTACAATCACATAAAATTTATTTTGCACCTTGTCAAGATGAACCCAAAAAACAACATTTTTGTTACGGTATACATTAACCCTGAAAATTATATTGGTTTCTAACACTATCCGTTCCGTGACAGATAATGCAACAACATTTTCTATGGCCTTTTTTACTTCTTTGAACTTTTTAGAATGAATATCTTTGAAGCTTCAAGCTTAAATCCCGACAAGGAAGTTGTCAACGCATGTTGACAATAAAAATATTTGAAATCAGACACTAATTCATTATGCCTATATTCTTTGAGTGCTCTTTCAAAATTATGCAAGAAATCCACAAGGCTGTTTTTGTTTTGAACATACTTCTTGATAAACGAATTCACACCTTCACATATCGATGTCGTTCAAACTCCACAAACAAAATGGTCTCGCATGTATGCACTTATCTACATTTCTTTCAGTTTGTATATTTTGATTACCCACTTATTCTTTGATACATCATATCTCTCAACAACCTGCTTCCATTCGGACTCAAACTTTTCAGGTGCATAGCTAGAATACATTAATGTCTTAAACTCCTTCAAAAAACTTGGATTCTTTACATGCGCCTGAGCATTTTTATGTAGATTCCATGAACAAAGACAATGTTTTGAATTTGGAAATAAAACTCTAATAGCTTCCCCCATTGATTTGTCTCCATCTATAACAACCGATTTTGGATGTTTGTCATACATGGCCTTTGAAAACATATTTAAAGCCCAGTTATATGCATCTGTTGTTTCATTACAAATCAAAGCAGATGCAAAAACGATTGTTTCTCCATGGTGGTTGTATCCACAAAAAATTACAAGTGGTTTGCCATACCTGTTCTTTCTATAAGTAGTGTCAAATGCAACCATATCACCGAAACATGCATAATCAAGTTTGCTGGTAGAATTAGTCCAAAAAATATTTTCTAAGCGTCCATCATATGTAAAGGTAAACTCTGAAGAAAAAAAATTGTTGAATCACTATCAGCTTTACCCTAAAAATAACTCAAAGTAGAAAAAGTATCCCCATCTTCAATTATAACTCTCCCTTATTAGAAGTAATTCATATTTAGTTGTACTATTACTTAGCCCCTAAGTTTGTTAGAGGGTATTTTAGTATTTTATCTTATTCTAGTAACCCTAGTTTTAAATTATAAATAGGGTTGCAATCATTGTAATGTTTAAGTGAGTTGTGTAGCCGTCATTCTCTTTAATAGAATATTTCCTCTGTTCATCATTTATTCACCTTTGCACCAACAATTGGTATCAGAGCCTGGTTCAGATTCATTAGGAAACACGGGAAACACGGGAAACACGAGTGAACGTGAGGCCTTGTGTGTTTGATTTTGTTTCTTAGATTCGTGTTGAATCTTGAACAAAATCTGATCAGAATTTTAATTCTGTGGGTTGGGAAACACTGTGTGAGAAATCTGAGTGTACTGTGCAAGGTAGAAGATGAACGGAAACGACAACATGAACACCAAACTTCCAGTATTTGACGGTAAAAACTGGAATCGTTGGATGATCCAAATGCGTGTATTGTTCGGTGCTCAAGATGTTCTAGATCTTGTCACTGATGGTTATGTTCCGGTAACAGCAGATGCGACGGATGAGCAGAAAAACAAGCAGAAGGAAGTAAGGAAGAAGGATCAGAAAGCATTGTTCTTCATTCATCAATGTGTGGATGTAAATGTGTTTGAGAAGATTGCAGATTCAACGACAGCAAAGGCTGCGTGGAACACACTGGTGAGATGTTATGGTGGTGACGCATCAGTGAAGAAGGTGAAGCTTCAGTCCTTGAGAAAGCAATATGAGAATCTCAACATGAAGAATAATGAGAAAGTCTCTGAATACATCTCCAGAATGATTCTGATCACTAATGAGATGAAGGTGTGTGGAGAAACTCTTTCTGAAGAAGCAATCATGGAGAAAGTATTGAGATCCCTTACCTCTCAATTTGATTACGTTGTGGTAGTAATAGAATATTCTAAAGATCTGAGTACCATGAGAATTGAAGAGCTACAGAGCAGTCTAGAAGCGCAAGAGTTGCGTTTGACTGAGAGAACTTCTAAAAAGGAAGTAAAGCAGCAGGCTCTGAAAGTAACTTCTGATAGGAGGTATCAGAAGCAGTTAGAAGCCAGGAGAAGATCTGATGGTGGTCAGAAGTCAGAAAGCTCAACCTCTAATAGACAAAAGAATGCTCAGAAGGGAAAAGAGAAGTATGACAAGAAGAAAATCCAATGTTACTGTTGTAAGAAGTTTGGTCACTTTGCTAGAGATTGTTGGTCAAACAAGGAGAGAAAATCAGAAGAAGCAAATATAGCCAGAAGTTCTGATGACGAATTTGTGCTATTGATGGCCTCTGAATCTGATGATATGGATCTAATAGACTGGTGGTATATGGACACTGGCTGTTCAAATCATCTTACTGGAAACAAGAAATGGCTGGTTGACTTTGACTCTGAAAAGAGAACAAAGATCAGATATGCTGATGACAAATATCTTAACGCATAAGGTATGGGAAATGTCAGAGTGATTCTGAACAATGGGAAAACAACATTGATTCAGAACGTGTGGTATGTACCTGGCATCAGAAGCAATCTGATGAGTGTTGGACAATTAATTGAGAAAGGTTTTTCAGTTACCATGAAAGACAATCTTCTGAAGCTGTATGACTGCAATCAGAAGTTGATTATGGAGTCAGAACAGGGAAGGAATAGAACATTCAAGGTGAATGTCAGAACTGCAGAGTCAGAATGTCTTAGTGCAACAAGTGCTGAGAAGAAGAGTGAGTTGTGGCACAGAAGATTCGGTCATTTGAATTTCAGAAGTTTAAAACATCTGAATTCAAAGAAGTTGGTACATGGAATTCCTGCAATTAAGAAGCCTGAAAAGTCATGCAAAGTTTGCATGGAAGGAAAACAACCACGATTGCCATTTGCATCAGAAGCTGCTCCAAGAGCAAAACATGCCTTGGGAGTTGTACATTCTGATGTGTGTGGTCCATTTCCAGTAGCATCGATTAAAGGGAATAAATACTTTGTGTTGTTTGTTGATGAATTCACAAGAATGACATGGGTATCCCTTATTAAGTTTAAACACGAGGTGTTTGATGAATTCAAGAAGTTCAGAATGAAGGCTGAGAATCAGAGTGGTCAGAAGTTGAAGATTCTTAGAACTGACGGTGGAGGTGAATATAACTCCAAAGAGTTTCAGAAGTTCTGTGAGGAGAATGGAATTGGGCATGAGGTTACTGCTCCTTATACCCCTCAACACAATGGTCTTGCTGAAAGAAGAAACCACACTTTGCTTGATATGGTGAGAAGCATGCTAAAGGAGAAGAAGCTTCCTCAAAAGCTCTGGGGAGAAGTTGTTACCACTGCAACGTATGTACTCAACCGATGTCCTACGAAGAAGTTGAAGGAAATAGTTCCAATACAGAAGTGGACTGGAGATAAGCAAAGTGTTAGTCATCTGAAGGTGTTTGGTTCTGTTTGCTATAAACATGTTCCAGAAGCCAGAAGACGGATGCTGGATGATAGAAGCAAAGTGATGATTCTGATAGGGTACCACAGTACAGGTGCATACAAGCTCTATTGTCCAGAAACCAATAAAATTGAATTCAGCAGAAATCTGATTGTGAAGGAATCAAAAGTTTGGAATTGGGATAAGTCTCAATCTGATTCTGATGTTAGAACTTTTAAAGAAAAGTCAGAGTTAAGAATTTCTGAAGATGAAGGTGACTCTGATGATCCAAACTCTGATGTCAATCCAGATTCTGGTGGCAATTCAGACTCTAGAAATATGCCAGACTCTGAAGATGGTTAAAGCTCTGGAGGAAGTCAATCATCTGAAGCTAGAAACTCTGAAGCTCAAGACTCTGAACAAGTTCAGAGACCACTGTTGCACCCCAAAATTTGACCAACATTAATTTATCCATCAAGTGTTTGAAAGTTGATCAGGAAGTTCAAGAGATCCTCAGAGAAATTGGTTGAAACCAAGGTTGTGTGCTTCATAGCTTGAGAGTTGTGGGTGCCTCTCAGATGATTCTGAGACTTTGAGAATAAACTTGAAGCTTTGAGAAAGTTTATGAGATGTCTTGAAAGCCATCATGAAGCCCATAGAAGTCATTGTGCAAGAATTCAGAAGATTCAACCATGAATGGTAGAATTAGGGTTTTGACTGGGTCAATCCTAGATCAGCTGAAGTTTTGGAGAAGGTTGAGAACTAATCCAAGAGCCATGAGATCATGGAATGATGTATTGAGATGTTATAAGGATGATTCTTAGACCAACTCATCATGATTGAGGAGTTTGAGAAGTTTTGAGTTAGGGTTTCCAGGGATTGTTAGTGAAAAAACCCTAGTTTGATCCCTATCTTCCAGGCAGTTTTAGCTCAAGATGTGGTTGATATCTCATCTTCCCCACAACATGAATGTTTTAGAGCTTGTTCTTAGCTTTATTTTGAGTGGTAGAAGTCCTTGATAGGAGTTGCAGAGCTCAAGTTATGGTTTTGACAAATTACAGGTCAGCTGAGGTGTGTGAATCTGGGTCCTTGAAAGTCACCCAACTTGCAGACAACTTTTGCCCTAGTAGGATGATTCCTATGATCTCTTGGTCAACATGAATGTTGAAGATCATCTTCTTAGATTTCTAGAGAGTACTATAAGTCCTTGATAGGATTTGTAGAACTCAACTTATGGTTTGAACAAGACAGGGGTATTTTGGTCATTTGGTGATTATAGGTCATTTTAAGCAAAGGCCATATCTCCTATTTCCAAGCCTCAAATGAAAAAACTCAAAACATAAAAGTTGTTCAAAATGGCATTTTAAGCCTAGAAAAGTGGTCATGATTTGTTGAAAAAGCTTGTAGCAAGGATTTACAAGATTGGGTAAAAATGACCTAAAAATGACTTATAAGTTAAATGAATCCAAGTTGGAATTTGGTTTGGGAGATCCACAAATCCAAAATAGGTCATCCAATATGTCATTTTGACTCCAAACATCATTTTAAAAACAATGGTTCAAGTAGAATTTTGATTTGAGGTCTTAAAATGAGGGCTACTTTGTAAAGTTCATGGTTGCATATTAAGGCAACTTGAGAAACTTCACATAAAGCAAAGGCAAGGCTTGTTTTCCACACATTCCTTCTCAATATCTCACAAGGGGAGATTTTAAAGCAAAATGACAAGCTTAATGCATGAGATGAAGGGATATACAATGTATCACTTCATGAGAAGTTCCATAACATTCTAGCTCTTTCCATAAGTTTCTAGACCTTTCCATTGGTTGTTATAAAAAGAGTGAATCACAATGAGGAAAAGGTTGGTGAAAGTTGCTGAATCCATTGGAGAGAGTGAGAGAGAAAGTGCCATTTCAAGATTTCTTCAAAATCAAGCAAGCTTTCATTTCTTCATCCACAAGCCTCATCCATCACAATTCTTGCAAACAGAAAGATATCCACCATTTGAGGAGTATCTGGAGGAGATTACAAGTCTTGAATCAAGCCCTAACATCACTCACCATTGATATTTGACAGGTTGGTAACTTGCTCCATAGGTCCTTATTTAGGTGCATACTGTTAGGATTCTAGGTGGAAAGATAACATGCTAGGTTAGTTGATGATATTCTGAGAAGTAGAGAGCTTGGCATAAGGTTTCATGGCAGGTCACGATTTTTTCAAGATTGTACAACAAGTTGTATACTGAGTTTTAATGGATATGATATAGTGTAGTTTGGTTAGGACAACATGTAGAACAAGTTTGGATCAGTAGGATTGAGTTCCACCAAGGTTGATACCAGAGGAAAATGTTGAAACCCTAATGTTCATGCATTCTGTTAGAGTGGTACAAGAGGTTTCAGGGAAAATTGTTGGCACCATCGTGTTCTTGGCAATCAACAGGTCATCTTTGCTTTTGGAAGTTTCAAATTTCATCGAGGAACAAGGAAGAACGAGTGGATTGAAATCTCACGCATGGAGTGATCGTGTCTGAAAACCCTAGCTCACTTGGGGACGATGAGCCTCCACCGTTGGATCATCCTGTTCAATTGACTTAATCTCCTCATCGCACGGCCATGATTCAATTTCAGAAACGGAGGGAAATTCCAACAGCAAAACGCAGCGTTTGAATTAGTTGGGAGTTCTGGGCTTACTGAAGACTTTGATACTCACACCCCACCCAGGAGCCCAATCCAAAGATAAACTTGAAATTGTTGCTATTCGTACCGTTACTTTTTCAATTTTCCTTTAATTTTTCTTTTATTTTCTGATGGTAATTGGGCCCAGGCGCGCCATGTTAGGCGCACCCCCCTTCCTGGGCCCATCATGGATATGAACTGGGCGCTTCTTCTTTTCTCACCCCCACCCCATTTTTCTTATATTTTCATATTTTAATTTCTTTTATTTGCTTGCCTTTTATAAAAATCATATAAAAATGAAAAATTAATATTTTTTAATGCTTGTTTTTTCTATATGTTCATAATCATGTCTAGAAAAATATCCATAAATAAAATTGGCATTTTATTTCTTTTAATATTTTTAGAATATTATTCTTTTAAATAGCCTTTTTAATTGATTTTAGTTGATACTTAATTTTGTAGAATTTGTATTAGGACCTTCCCTTAGGATTTTTGAGCCATTCTTTTTGGCATAGTTAGGTATTGAATCATAGTTCATATAGGATTTAATTCACAATTTGTAGATTAAAATTTGATTAGTTTGTTTAGGATAGCATTAGCATAACAAAATTAGGGTTTTATTCACCATAAGTAGATTTGAACAATTTTGTTTTGGGTTTTATGGGCCAAATTAGAGTATGGGGAATATATGGATTAAGGGTAGGAATGTGTAGAATCCCCTAGAGTTTTACTAGAATATTATATAGTATTTTAGTATTTTTAATTGATTTTTGAATGTATGGATAGTATGTGTGTTGCTTAAGGGCATAGTTTGTATTGTTTTGCTTTCTTTTCTTCTCCTTTGAGTGTGTGAGCTTTGAAGATTGAGTTGAAGACCTTGTGGATCATCATTGAAGACCTTGAAGTGGAGCTTAGTTAGCTTTTGTTTGTTCTGTTTATAGGATCATAAGTACATAGGTAGAGCTCTAGATAGAATAATTCCATTCAATAAACAAGGAGTGTCTTGTTCACATCCTTCCTTCTCTATGATATAAAGTCCCTTAAGGGTATTCACCTCTCTCCTTTGGAGGGATTAGTGACCTTGCCCTATGAGGTAGAGCTTTGAGAGAGCCTTTCCTTTTGATGTTAAGTCCTCAATGGAATCCTTTGGAAGTCAGTGAGCACTCTAACATCCTCATCTCATCTTGTTAATTAAATCTTGTTTGCTGAAGCATTTGGGTTGTTGAAGATAAAGAAAGCAATGAAGATGGTAAGAGATTTGATTGAAGGTCTAAAAGTCATTGAAGATAGGAGCTGAAGCTTTGCAGAGGATGATTCCTTGGATATTGTTGAAGTCTGAAGACTTTGTGAAGATCAAGTTGATATTTGGGTTAGAAGCTGAAGCTTTGAAGGGGAGGAGCTGAGGCTTTCTTCTGTTTTTCTTCTCTGTATTGTATGTTTTGCTTGAATTGTCTGTTGCATTAGATTAAGTTCATCTAGAATAAGTTCAGTCTAGGAGCATGAGTGCATTAGAGGTTGAGTTGCTCCCTCTGCTTGTATTGTTATCGCGTGGCTTTGCTTGCGGGTATTCGGTAGAGCCCAACTCCCTTGCCCATGTGGTTTGTTTGCCTGATGGCATGTTCATTTCTTTTATCTGTATGATTGCAGTTTACTGTTTATTGCTTGATAGCATGTTGTTTATTTTTCAGTATGATTACTGTTATTTCATGACTGGCTTGAGGTCGAGACGAGCTTGTGGAGGCTGAAGCCCCACACACATTTCCTCCCTCACTTGCATTGCATGCATTTTACTGTTAAGCTGATGCTTTGTCTGTTTTGGTGTATCATTGACATGATCCCTTAGGACTCTCATTTCCTTTGATAAGGATTTGATGACAGAATATTAGGTTGAAACCTATGCATGACAACATCTAGGAGTTCCATGTTCAAACCTCAACCATAGGATGAATCCATGGCATGATAACAGTAGGACTTGATGGTCTCCCTCCTAGTTGGGCCTGTTCTCTTCTCATCTCGAAGCAGTTTAAGATACAGTAATCAAGAATGATTTCTTTCGTACGTTACGAGCCTTAAGCTATCTGAGAAAGGATTGTGGGAGAGCTTCTTTTCCATAGTCTGGATGTTTAGTATGGTACCCTTTGGGTGACATGTGACGCATTCACTCTCAGGTCATAGTCTCTAGTGCGGTTGAAATCGCAAACACAATAAAAAACACTTCTTTCGTAAACAGGAAATAAACCGTAGTTTCCCGAACTACGTGAGCTCTGATCTCTCAGGCCTGTTGAGAGTACGTAGGCACAAGATGGCGAAGTCTTGGCGAGCTACCTTCCCCCATAATCCTTCGTAGGCCGAACTACGTTGACTCTGATTTCTCATTCTTTGATGAGAATACGTAGGCATAAAGTGCGACGCTTTGCCGAGTCATTTTTCTTTTCTTTTTCAGCCAGCCTCGATAGGTAGATAGATTATAACCAACCTGTCCAAGTAACCAAGCAAGCATGGATACCGTCGAGTACGACGGACGTGAGGGGTGCTAATACCTTCCCCTTGCGTAACCGACTCCCGAACCCAGACAATGGTTGCGATGACCTTGTCTTACCCTTTTTCGTCAGGTTTTTCCGATTGTTTCCTTTCCCGCTCTGAGGGATAAATAACGAAAGGTGGCGACTCTTCTGTTTTGCCGGCACCTTATTTTCGCGCAAGCGACAACCACAAAGAATAAGAAACGTCCCCAGAAGATATGTAGAATTTGACATGCTGCAAGACACTGAAGTAGACTCTGTAGGAGAAGTTATTCAGTGTGCCATGATAGTAGACTCTGAACCCATAAGTACAGAAGAGGATCTTAAGCAGAAGCTCTGGCTGAAGGCCATGAAAGAAGAACTTGATGCTATAGAGAGAAACAAGACTTAGAAGCTGACAGAACTTCCAAAAGACAAGAAAGTCATCAACGTTAGATGGGTTTTCAAGCAGAAGTTAAAGCTAGATGGTTCAATTGGCAAACATAAAGCAAGGTTGGTAGCCAGAGGATTTCTACAGAAACCTGGGCTGGATTATTCTGAAGTGTTTGCACCTGTAGCAAGACATGAAACAATCAGAATGGTGATTGCAATAGCTGCTAACAGGAATTGGTCTCTGATGCATTTAGATGTAAAATCTACATTTCTGAACGGTCCATTAGAAGAAGAAGTTTACGTGTCACAACCTCCTGGATTTGTGAAAAAGAATCAGGAAGGGATGGTGTACATATTATACAAAGCTCTATATGGATTGAAACAAGCGCCCAGAGCTTGGAATCAGAAGATTGATTCATTTTTCAAGAAGCAAGGCTTTCAGAAATGTGAGATGGAGTACGGTGTTTATGTTCATCATACTTCTGAAGGCAATATGACTCTGGTGTGTTTATATGTTGATGACATACTGATGACTGGAAGTTCTGAACAGGAGATAGCCAAGTTCAAGAAAGTTCTGATGAATGAATTCGAAATGACTGATCTAGGCTAAATGACATACTTTCTAGGGATGGAGTTCAGATATTCTGAGAAAGGTATCATTTTGCATCAACTCAAGTATGAATTAGAACTTCTGAAGAGATTTGAACTGAAGAATTGTAAGATTGCTGTCACACCTTCTAATACAAATCAGAAACTGGATTCTGACTCTGATGGAAAGGATGTGGACGCTACAACATTCAAACAGTTGGTTGGTTCTCTGAGGTATCTGTGCAATACCAGACCAGATATTTGCTATTCTGTTGGGATGGTTAGTAGGTTCATGAGTAAACCTAAGTGGTCCCATTACCAAGCTGCTGTCAGGATTCTGAGGTATATCAAGGGAACTCTAAAGTATGAAGTGTTATTTCCTTCTGGAAGAAAGAATGAATCAGAGCTTCTGAGTTATTCAGATTCTGATTGGTGTGGAGACAGAGTTGACAGAAGAAGTACCTCTGGGTACTTGTTCAAATTTCTAGGAGGTCCCATTTCTTGGTGTTCCAAGAAGCAACCTGTTGTGGCGTTATCAACTTGTGAAGCTGAATACATTACAGGTGTTGTTACTGCATGCCAAGCTGTGTGGATTCTGAATCTGTTGCAGGATCTGAAAATTAAAATAAACAAACCTCTGAAGCTGATGATTGACAACAAGTCTGCAATCAATCTTGCCAGAAACCCAGTGTTGCATGGGAGAAGCAAGTATATTGAGACCAAGTATCATTTTCTGAGACATCAAGTTTAGAATGGAGTGTTAGAAGTTGTACATTGCAGCACTCAGAAACAGTTGGCAGATGCTCTGACGAAAGCTATCAAGACTGATTAATTTCTCAGACTAAGGGATGGAATTGGTGTTACAAGTTTTGATGAAATATGAATTAAGGGATGGTATTAGAAGTAATTCATATTTAGTTGTACTATTACTTAGCCCCTAAGTTTGTTAGAGGGTATTTTAGTATTTTATCTTATTCTAGTAACCCTAGTTTTACCTTATAAATAGGGTTGCAATCATTGTAATGTTTAAGTGAGTTGTGTAACCGTCATTCTCTTTAATAGAATATTTCCTCTGTTCATCATTTATTCACCTTTGCACCAACATCCCTTGATGATCTGTGTAGTTATATAGATCCTTTTTTATAAATCTAAGACCTCCATGACCTCCTTTCTGACCCATCAAAAAGCCTAATATATGACAAGTTCTAACACCTTGTGAAGGCAAACCATTGACAACCAGCTTATCTACTTCACTCAATTTACGATAATTGGGAATCAAATAAACAAAATATGCAGGAGTTAGTTCATGGTTGTGAGAGGGCTCACAATTAGTAACTTTCCAAATATTACGAACAAAGTCATGAGCTACTCGAAATCTAGCACGACATCCCGTTCGCATAGTTGGTCTATGTTTATCCTCATTCTTCTTATTTTCCCTTTCACTTTTACCCTCTTTATTGCAAAGTAATTAATGCACAATAATCTTGTTCTCATGATTACGCACCACATCATCTTTCCTTACTGCAAACCCATGAAAACATGCATACATTGTGTAAAATTGTATAGTCTCTTCCTCTGTGTTAAATTCCATAGCTCTTACATCATCATGTGCAATTTCACATAAACATTTAGTACCATTGCAATTCTCTTTCTCTGATGTATCTCTATCAGAACCATTACCATTACCATTGTCATTGGTGAATTCTTCTACTTCTCTATCACTATCGAAATACAAAATTTCTTCACTATATGTAAACATTTAAAATTAAACTTACTTGAAATAAAAGACAAACAAAACCATTATTTGAGACTTATATCATAATAACAATACTCATTACACCTTTAAAATTAAGTATGATTCAATATCATATAATTTGCATTAAATAAAATATTGTAAAACAATAATAATTTGACAAATAATTTGTTTATGCGGCTCACCGTAAATTTTAAAATTTTATAATTAATTATGTATTACACTCAATTTTGCTTCCTTATTATAGTTATATTTTACAATTGTTTTATATTCTATTATATTTATTTGTCTAATTTTTTAACACCACTAAAAAAATTTAATACTTCCCAAACATTGCAAAAGGATAAAATTAAATTTTATTTATTTGACTTTTTTCTATTAGTTTAATTTATAAACTTTTTATTTATTTGTTTTATTGTTTTAATTCTTGAATTTTCTTCATCTTCATATTTTTTGAATTTTTCTTCACCCCTTATTTGTGTTAATTGTGAAATTTTCATTTTAATTTATTTTATTTAAAGTAATGCAAACTCAAATTTTAAATTAGAAAATTTAAAATAAATAAAAAAGTTGAAATTTTAATTAGTTACAAAACTGAATTTTAGATTAATTTAACAATAAAAATAAAAATAAAAATTTAAAAATAATTGTTCAACAAATAAAAAAGGTTAACAATGAGAAGTTAATATTATAAACATAGTCAAAAATGAAATAGAAATTTATTATTAGAAGTCAACGATGAATAAGAAGTTTAAAAATATAAATAATGATAAAATTTTAAATAATAATTTATTAATAAACTTTTTGAGAGTCTAAATACCAATGAAAATATATAAGATCCAACAATAGAATATAAGTTTTTAAATAGTGCATATAGAATAATAATATTTCTCTATTAATCGTATCAACAGGATTAAAAGATATTGAAAAATAGAGTTATTATTTTGAATATTTTAATTAATAAATGTAAGTTTATTCAAAATCTTTTGAATTAATGCTACATGAATGTACTAATTATTCTAAATATTTTATTTTATTTTTGAATTTATCTTAAATGTTTTATTCGATATAAATGTACGAATTAATTCTTTTATAATGTTTTTTAATATTTCTCTACAGTAATGGTGTATTTTGAATTATTATTTAAAATATTATTTTTAATTAATATATTGATATATTGATTCTATGTTTATTTGATTATTTTAAAAAATTTTAATAATAAATTTTTGCATGTTGATAAAATAAATTTAGCGAAATAAACGAATGAAATGAAAATCATTTATTTTTAATTCAATAATATTGTAAACTTATTTTTAGTAATCATAATATTATAAAATTTTATTTAATTATAATATATTCTAAATATCAAAATGCAATAATTATTTTCAAACACTAATAAATTATCATTTTTAATTCGCATTGTTGTTCTCTAAATTAATTTTAATATCTTACTCCATAGTAATGGTATATTTTTAACACTTAATTGTTGCATCAAAAAGCAATTTTATTATTTTAAAGTTATTGATATTTAAAATATTTGGCTAATTTTATATGAATGCTAATGTTTGTTTCAACTCTGGGTGTGGTGAGAGACAAAATCAAAAACTCTTTGAATATCAATATTTTTTTAAAAGGTCACATATTATTATTATTAATTGCACATTACAACATTAACAATGGTAATAATTAGAAAGTGAAAAGATCACCAAAATTTACTGTTATTACTAACTATTGTTTTTTATAAAAAAAATATTTTTGATTATATATTATATTTTTAAATAAAAAATATATATTCTCTGTTAATCGTATCATCACTAACCAACAACATGATTCTATTTATTTGTTTTCAATTTTGAGTTCTTCAACTCTCAAATATATTAACAAATAAAGTACAGTTTTTGTTTTTCTATTTAATTACTATGTAACAATGAGCTTCAAAATGATAAACACAGTTATTTGCTTGTTCATATAAGTTTAAACACATTACAACTTAAAGTATTAAATTTTTAAGGTGATTTTTAAGTACTTATAAACAAATAATGATAATAACTAGTAATAATTGAAATAAAAAAAGAAGAAGGAATTTGATGGAGGAAATAGATCAACTTACTTCTGATTGTTATGGTGGAGATGGAAATATAGTTGAATTGGTATTAGTTGTTGGCAACAATTTTGTATATAAAGAATCAACCACAAATTAACATTGTTATATAATTTGCAGAAAATAAATGTAATTTTTAAAAGAGAAGTGTGTTATAAGTAAAATGAAAATGAAGTTAAAAATGAAGTGAAAATATGTGGGAAAAAAAGAGAGAAAGAGAAGGGAGAGTGAAAAGATCTTTTTTTTAAAGATAAATTGTAATTAATGTATAGAGTCAAATGTGAAAATAAAATAAAATATCTATAATAAAATATAAATAATATACTTTAGTGTTGTAAGATTAATGAATATACATATTTCTTTATAATTAGTTTTACCTCATATGGATAAGTTGTCCATCTTTTTCTCAAGGTAATGTAGAAAAAACCTAATTTGATTGTTAAATTTTAAGTTCTCATTAATTAGATTAGTTATGTGAAAGTTTATTAAACTTTAAAACAAATGGGTCATGCTAACGAGTGTCTCAGGAGCACTTTTTAAAGTTTCAAAATAAAGAAAACACTGCATTGAATTCAAATGTTTTATATAAAAACATACCATTTATTCTTTAAAAAATTTAATTTTTTAAATTTTCAATGTATTTAATACAAATATTTTCAAATAAAATATACCTTTTTAAACTCTTAAGAGTGTTCTTGAGCACTCGTTAGCATTTCCCGAAATAATATAATACTTCAAGAGCAAGTTAATTGTAACTGGTTGCAAATTAATAGTAACTTATTGCGACTTAAAATAAATTAGTCTATCATGATTCGTGAACAAGTTTTTAATACTAATTAATGTTGGAATGAAAATTTACCATTCTATTGATTAACTATTGTTGTTAGCCGTTCTTAGAAATGAGAGGGAATGAAAGTAACAGAATTTTCAGGTAAACAATCATGTAGAGAGTGAAAATGAATGAATGAATCATTGTTCCATTCTATTTTTTAATTGACTTATTACAATGCGTATTTATAACACTTAGACAAAATTAAACTAATGGTAATGCGTGAATTTACCATTGCCTAATTACAGTTAAATAAATTTTAACCGTCCACTAATAATAATTGCCAATAATATACAAGTTTTAATTACCTCACAATACTCTTCCTTAACTCAAACTTGCAAGGCTTAGCATTCCTATCTTACTTCTCATATCTTCAAACTTGCTAGTCTTCAAGCCCTTTGTTAACATATCTGCTAACTGGTCTTATGTACTGCAGTGTTCTATTGCAAGTTTCTCTTTGGTCACTTGATCTCTTAGGAAATGATACTTGATCTCTATATGCTTGCTCCTTCCATGAGCAATTGTATGTTTTGCTAAATCAATAGTTAACTTGTTATCCACTTTCAACCTCATAGTACTTTCACACTTCACTTTCAGTTCATGTAGCATCATTTGTAACCACTGTGCCTGACTAGCACCAAAAGTTTCTGCAATATACTCAGCTTCACAGCTTGACAATGCTACAACATTTTGCTTCTTCGAACACCATGCTATTGGAGCCTTACCCATCATGAAAATGTAACCAGAAGTACTCTTCCTATCTTCTGTATCTCCACTCCAATCAACATCAGTGTATCCTATTAACTCAGTAGTTGCAGGTCCCTATGTACTAAGAAATAGAATTCCCCAATCAATTGTGCTCTTGAGATATCTCAGTATTCTCTTTGCAGCCACCATGTGAGTTCTCTTAGGCACCTCCATGTATCTACTTACCACTCCAAAATTATAGACTATGTCTGGCCTTGAGTGACAGACATATCTAAGTGAGCCAATCAACTGTCTAAACAATGTAGAATCAACACCTTCATTAATGCATTTTTATGCAATTTCATAGTAGTATCAACTGGTGTAGATATAGGCTTGCACTCAAGCATTTTAAACCTCTTGAGTACATTAGTAATGTACTTCTTCTGATGCAGAAAAATTCCCTTTTCACATGACACAAATTACATGCCAAGGAAATAAGATAATTTTCCTAGATCAGTCATCTCATACTCGGTCATCATTTGCCTTTTGAGCTTCACTATTTCTTGTTTATTGCTCCCTGTCACTAACAGGTCATCCACATACATGCAAATGATTATCAAGTCATCATTTATGTTCAATCTTACATACACGCCGTGTTCAGTTGAACACTTAGTAAAATTTAGCTTCTACATTGAGGTATCAATCTTCTTATTCCAAGCACGTGGTGCTTGCTTGAGTCCATACAAAGCCTTCTTCAACTTCATTACTTTTTTCCATACCTTTCTTCTCAAAGCCAGGTGCCGGCTTCACATAAACCTCCTCTGCCAATGGCCCATTGAGAAATGCAGAATTGACATCAAGTTGATTCAACCTTCATTTTCTCAAACTAGCCAATGCTACTATCAATCTCACAGTCTCAATCCTTGCAACTGGGGAAAATATCTCATTAAATTCAAGTCCAGGTTGTTGCAAGAAGCCCTTTTCAACCAACCTAGCTTTATATTTTGCAATCTCACCATTTGGCTTCATCTTAGTCTTATAGACCCATTTCACATCAATGGCTCTCTTATTACTTGGTAGATTTACCATCTGCCAAGTTTCATTTTTTTTCAATTGACCTTAATTCATCCACCATTGCTTCCTTCCACTTTGGATTTGAAAGTGCTTGATCAAGTGTTATAGGTTCTGACTCTGCCATGAGAACCAAGTGCATTATATCAGTAACATCTTCACACAAGCTTACAGGGTACATGGCATAACCTTGTAGTCTCACTGATGGGAATCTTACTCTGTTAGATCTTCTCAATTGTTCCACATTGTCATTATCATTATTCTCAACATTGTTTTCATTGACATTGTTCACATTGTCATCATTAAGAACAATTGGTCCAGGCACATTCACTTCTTTCTCATTGTCAACTTGGTCACTATCAAGTTGAATGATAGTTGTTCTACTGGTAGCTTGCTCAGTTGATTCCTTCCAATTCCATTCTCTAGTTTCATCTACAATTACATCATTACTCACTACTATCTTCTTGTGAATTAGATCATATAGTTTGTATGCACCAGTGTTATGATAGCCTATCAATATCATTGCTTGTGCTCTAGAATTAAGTTTTCTTATATTTTGTTCAGGCACATGCCTGTAACACAGTGAGCCAAACATTCTAAAATGCTTTACACTTGGTTTCACATCACTCCATGCTTCTTCAGGCGTGATGCCTTCTAGTATCTTGGTTGAACACCTGCTCAATATATAAGTAGTTGTATATACTGCTTCTGCCCAAAACTTATGTGGAAGATTTTTTTCTCTTAGCATACATCTCACCATATTAAGCATAATTCTATTTCTTCTCTCCGCTATACCATTGTGTTGAGGAGTATATGAGGCCATTACTTCATGAACTATACCCTCATCTTTATAGAAATTTTCAAACTCATGTGATGTATATTCACCACCACCATCAGTTCTAAGCAATTTAATTGTACTATCACACTATTTTTTTCACTAACAGTTTAAATTGCTTAAAAATGTTGAACACTTCACTCTTTTTCTGTATAAGATAAATCCATATCTACTTAGTATAGTCATCTATGAAGGACACAAAATAGGAATTACCTTCAATGGATTTGACTTCAAAGGATCCACACACATCTGAATGAATAATAGCAAGCTTCTTTGTTCTTTTAGTTGGTATTGCAGACTTATATGACTTCCTTGGCTGCTTTCCCTCACAACATTTTCCATATATCTCCTTCGGTTCTTCAATTTGAGGTAAGCCAACCACCATATTCTTCTTCTGCAACATCTTCAAGCTATTGAAGTTCAAATGTCCCATCCTTTTATGTCATTTCCATACTATATCATCTACTTGTGCAATTAGACATTTTTTATCAATAGAACTCACACCAACCTTGAAAGTTCTATTTCTTGACATAGACACTTTCAATACTACCTTCTTTTTGCTATCAATACTTCCATGTAATTCCCTTTCATATTCATTGAATAACCCTTCTCTAGTAATTGCCCCAAACTAAGCAAATTACTCTTCATTTGTGGAACATAAAGTACATCACTCACTATTACTTTTGTTCTGTCTTCCCTTCTAATGGCTACCTTTCCAATACCTTCTGCAATGACATAGCTACCATCACCAAATCTAATCTTTCTTCTCACAGTTTTGTCAATTTCACAAAACCATTCTAAATGGGTTGTCATGTGATTAGAGCACCCTGTATCCAAGTACCACCATTCTATTCCACCACCTTCAGTATCTGCCATCAGCATCATCATCTTTTCATCAATTGTTGCCACTAATGCAACAAATTCTTCATCTGAGTCACGAGCTAACTGTGCCTCTTCATTTCTCTTCCTAGGCACCTTAGAATTCACACATTCATCTGCAAAGTGACCCTATTTTTGACAGTTATAGCATTGAATGTGTTCCTTGGATTTCTTCTTTCTTTTGCCATCACTCTCACCTCCTTTCTTCTGAGATTCTTGCTTAGAATTTCCACCCTCATTTTTGTTACTCTTCCACTTTCCTTTACCTTTCTTCTTCCAAGATTTATTACTACCACTTCCTTTGTTTATGAGATTGTGTAAACAATGCATTCTCAGTTTCTTTCTCATCTTTCTTGACACCATCTCTATTCTTCAATTTCAATTCATGAGCTTCTAAAGAACCTATTAATTGTTCCAATTTCAACGTGTCTAGATCCTCAGATTGTTCAATTACAACAACTAAATTATCAAATTTGGGTGTTAAACCCGTGATAACCTTTTTAACCTTCATTGAATCAGTAACTACTTTACCACAACTCTTCATCTGGTTGGTTAGTACAGTCAACCTGTTCACAAATTGCGCTACTGTCTCATTTGGTTCCATTTGCAATTGACCTAATTGATGTCTTAAAGCCATCAATTTCACCTTCTTGGTTTGTGTATCACCGACGTAAGTGGTTGCAAGAACATCCCAAGCTTCTTTGACTGACTCATATTCAATTATCTTTTCCAAGACACTCGAATCTACACATTGATGGAGGAAGTATATCGCCTTGTCATCTTTCTTCATTTGTTCACGGTGAGTTGCCCTCGTTGCCTCTGTTGGTGTTGCGTCAAGAGATGTCACTCCACTGCGAATAACATCTAGAACACCCTGATACCTAAAGACAACCTTCATTTGCGTTGTCCATCTTTCATAGTTGTTGTCGTCAAAGATTGGAAGTTTCGCATGAATTTGACCACTAATTTTTTAAGTTTCTGCCATGTCTGTTGTCGTGCGCGGTTGTGGATCGTCTTGCTCTGATGCCAATTTATTGGAATGAAAAATTACTATTCTATTGATTCACTATTGTTGTTATCAGTTCTTGGGAATGAGAGGGAATGGGAGTAACAAAATTTTCGGGTAAACAATCATGCAGAGAGAGAATGAATGAATGAATCATTGTTCCATTCCATTTTTTAATTGACTTATTACAATGCGTATTTATAACACTTACACAAAATTAAACTAATAGTAACACGTGAATTTACCATTGCCTAATTACAATTAAATAAAATTTAACCATCCACTAATAATAATTGTCAATAATACACAAGTTTTAATTACCTCACAATAATTAATATTAAAAGGCACATATTTAAGGTTTTTTTTCAAATAAAAGTTGGAGTTAATCTTTGGATCTTTCAGAGAAAGGGGATCTTCAAAATTCAATGAAAATATAAAAATAAAATTTGATTAAAAATTGTTTCACCTAAAATTTAAATTTAAAATTTTTGAATAATTCGTCTTTGAATAAAATTATTAATTACTCTAATCAAACCACCTTTGTTTATTATATTTATGCATCCATTTTTATATTGTGAAAGGAAAAAATAAATTGAATAATTAGTAGATATTCCTACTATTCCCATCCACCACAATAATCCTATCTAATAAAAACAGAGAATGATTTTGATGTTCCTAGTGAACGTGGAAAAATACGATCCTTGTTATCTCCAAGCTAGATCACACATGCATGGGGAACAAATGCAAGGAAATGACACATTAGAAACTAGAAAGTGTTTGGCCTGATAAGGAAAATCTCCTTTACTTTTCCTAAAGTTTAGCTTTTGCTTTCAAAGTTCCATTATTAACCACTAGCTCAGGACCCATGTACATTAGTTGTGATAAACTTTTAGTTTATATGTCAATTTCTAATCATTACTTTAGATGAATAGGTTAGTTGTTTGAGTGCGGTTGGGTTTTGGTGTTTTTCATAGAGTCATAGAATTCTAACATTTCTATAATTTGATAACTTTAAAGTATATGATTCAGATTCTACCTAGAACTGTTGTTGTTCAGTGCAGGCCAAATATCTCTGTTCTAATTCATTCAAAGTGCGTCGATCATTAAAGTATAGGTAGACTCCATTTTGCTGCAACGCACAAGAGCACGACATATCATTCATCATGATCGTTAAATTACATCTAACGACCAACTGCATATCACGCCTGACAAATAGGAGACGGTTATATCATTTCCTCTATATACGTGCGACTCAGAGTTACACTCATGTACACTCTCACTCATGCTTAAAAGTTTCACCTCGTTCATACACTGACTTAAGCCTCAGAAAACTAACATTTTTTAGGTACCCACCTCTTCATTCTAATCACTAGAGAATCATAACCATGTGCCAAAAACTTCACCATGTGGTCGTCATCAACCTAACATCAATTCATATTTTAAGTGTGAAATATTGGTGTTGTATGTGAGAATTGTCTTCTGATTCTCTCAAAGTTCACTTTGATTTTCTCAGACTTCCATAATTGTTTTTTCACATCCGATTTCGTTTTCAACCTCGATTAACCATAACTTCTTTTGTTTCTTCTTCAATGACTAATTAAAAAGCAGTAGAGATATAAATGGATATTTATGGAGGTAGATAGTATGATATTTGTGTCAGCCTAGTTGAATAAATATGATATTTGTATCTGTCACATATCAGTGCGGGTATCCGCTAAGCGGGTAATATGTGGGTTTTAAAATACCCACAAATATTTAAAGATATCTGTTGCGGTGAAATTTGGATGTCAAGCTATTGATTAACTTGAATCTTAATTCATTTACAACCGGTCTTTGATTTATCCGAAGGAAAGGTTAAAGAAAGGAAAAACCTAAAGGGGAGAGATCTAAGGTTCGGGGGTTGGTTAAATTTAGGGAAGGTATTAGCACCCTAAACTTCCGTAGTACTCTACGGGAACCTTTTGTTTATTTTTTTTTATTTATTTCATTAATTATTTTGCTTTAGGGTATGTACAAAGGATTAAGGGTTTAAAAGACCTAAGGGGTTAATTCTAAGTTTACTCGGCAAGACGTCGCATCTTGTGCCTACATATCCTTACGGGAATGGAATCAGAGTAACTGTAGTTCCCCTCTCAAGGGAGGTTAAAGAACACTCGACTATGGTCAAGGTCTCAAGGGGAATAAACGCATCTTAAGGACACGCTTACATGGAGTCTTAAACTCCGATCTCTACGTTATGAATTGTTAAGTTGTAATTAGGGTTAAATTAGGGATTCCACGGCGGGAAACCCTAAAATGAGCGCGGCGGCTCTTTGACCTAATGCTAGGGGTAACATGGTAATTTTGCCTGCAGCGAGGCATTTGTGAAAATTAGGGTTTGTAGTTTGTAGTTTTGAGGATTTGAAATTGAATATGTGAAGTTTTACGGACTATTGGCGCGGCGGCCAAACAGTTAGACCTAACCTTCGGATGTGTGCAATGTGACAGAAATAATGGTAAACGCGTGAGATAATTGAATTGCAAACAGAGAGATAATGTCATAATTTAAACCATGCAAGCAGAAATTTAAAGGCAGAATTTAAAGAGCGATTGTTAAGTTCGCGAGGTTACATAAGAGGAGCAGATACAATATGATAATGAAATTTGAATTGAACAATAATAAAATGGTTAAATAAGGTTCTAGTTATTATTTTAAAAAAAAAGATTTTAGTTATTATTTTAAATTTATCTAAAAAAAAGTTTTTCTTAAAAATAATAGGTTTTCATATTAATTTGGAAAAGATGTTAATGTTATTTATTTTAAAAAACAGATTTTTATATTATAACAAGTTTTAATAAATTAATGATAACAATAATAATAATAATAATGGTAATAATAATGATAATAATGATAATAATAATAAATAATGATAATAATAATACTAATAATAATAATAATAATAATAATAATAATAATAATAATAATAATAATAATAATAAAGCAATAATGAATTTTAAATGTGCCAAATAACCCAACAATGTTGCTAACGCAGAAATGCGCTCATCGCAACCAGATCTAAATCGGACGAAACAAAATTAAGCAAAAAATAGTATTATTGCTCACACAAAAATGCGATCATCGCAACCAGATCGAACTAACACAAATGTCACGCGTCATGCACACAAATGTGCAAACATCGTATCGACATAATTTGATCAAAAATTAATCTTATATATATAAACTCTAACAATTTAAAAATTATATATATATATATATAAACATAACAGTAATAGATAAAGAAAAAGAAATAACGGTAATAGATGAAGAAAAAGAAATAACGGTAAAAGATGAAGAAAAAGAAATAACGGTAAAAGATGAAGAAAAAGAAACAACAGTAATAGATGAAGGAAAAGAAATAACTGTAAACGATGAAGAAAAAGAAACAATAGTAATGGATGAAGAAGAAAACTAAATAACGGCAAACGGCACTCACTCCTCTTAGGTTTTTTTCATTCTCCTCCTTTTTCAACAAGGCAACACATGTATATATAGGGAACAAATTAGGGTTAACACCAAATTGTCAATAATGTCCCTAAAGCCCATTTTAAAGCCCAAACTAAATAACTAGTTAAGAAAAAAATAAAATTTAAATAATTTAAAATAATTAAAATAAACTTAAAATAAAAACTAATAATCCTATTGATTCCTAAAATCAAAAATATTATAAAAAGAACAAAATTTTTTCCAATATTTTTTATTTTATGATTTTTTTAGATATTTTTATGAATAATTTAGAAAAAGGTGAAAAAAATAATATTTTAAAAAATGATTTAATTAAAATACGAAAATAATAATTAAATAATAATAAAAAACTATTTTTGTTATTTTTTAATGAAAGATAGAAAAATTTAGAGTAAAAATAATAAAAAACAAAAAAAGTGACAAAGGTGAGATTCGAACTCTCAACCTCTCACACTCACAACTCCTTACACATGTCCTCCTACCAATTGTGCCATTTTTACTTTTTAGAAAAAAATGCATGCCATATGATATTTACCTGCAAAAAATCAAACGACTACACAAATTTGTTAGTAATTGATTAAATGCAATAAAAATGCAATGAAATGCGACGACAAATCTTAGGGCAAAATTTAGGGTATTACAGTTGCCCCTATTTAAATAACTTCACCGGGTGATTTGAGCAACGGAGACTCGAGAAATCATGGTGGAGGGATTTAAATACAGATAACCGAAAATTTTGCCTTTAGACGCAGTGCTATGCAATGATATGGACAAAACAAAACGAACTATAATGCTAAATATAATATGAATCTGATATGATGAAAATGTCAAATGCACGGATACAGACGAAACAACGTCACAGGGGACGACCCACCGAGGAATTGCACTAGGGAAGAAGACATGTCATATCTGGAAGAACGTCAGGTAGACACGACACAGAATTGTTGATAGGTGCCAAGTAAATTGGAAATTGTCCGCAAGGTAAGACGCGGGTAAAACACGAGCTCAGGAGAAAAACGCAAATGGGGATAAAACACCCATGATGCCAAGTAAATAAATTTTTCCCACAAGGTAAGACGCGAGTAAAACACGACCTCAGGGAGAAAAAAAAAAGTAAATGGGGGTAAAACACCATGATGTTAGGTAAACCCAAGAATATCTGGTAAACGGAGAATAAAACACCCGGGATAAAGGTACATGGGGGATAAAACACCCAAGGATAGAAGGTAAGGGGGGAGTAAAGCACCCAAGATAGACATGTAAATGGGGAGTAAAGCACCCAGGATAGAAATGTAAATGGGGAGTAAAGCACCCAAGATAAAAATGTAAATGGGGAGTAAAGCACCCAAGATAAAAATGTAAATGGGGAGTAAAGCACCCAAGATAAAAATGTAAATGGGGAGTAAAGCACCCAAGATAGAAATGTAAATGGGGAATAAAGCACCCAAGCTAGAAATGTAAATGGGGAGTAAAACACCCAAGATAGAGAGGTAAATGGGGAATAAAGCACCCAAGATAGAAATGTAAATGGGGAGTAAAGCACCCAAGATAGAAATGTAAATGGGGAATAAAGCACCCAAGATATGCACATGTATAGGAATTATGCTATGAGATATGATCAAATGCAAATGCAGACATCGACGACAAGGCTCGACTCTTTCGGTGAGATGACAAAACTGGAGGACTGATTCCTCAACACGGAGATCACTGTCATTCTGTTAAACTGTATCAAGTTGATAGTCACTGTAGGAATGATGAATAACTGCTTAGGGATTATGCAAGTAAACTGCCCCAGGTCAAATGAACTGATAATTGCTTCAGCTGTCTAATTCATGGAATCGACTGTTTTGTTGTATCCTCGGAGGGCTTGCCCCAGTCTGGGTCTTGAACAATTCTCTGGATAAACCAAATCTGAGAAGATATTGCCTTGAACAAATCTTGAACTAATTCTTTGACAGGATGTAAAAGGAACTTGCCCCTGATAAGATCACTTGACCAAGTTTCTCATTGTTTGAAAATTCCTTAGAGGAAAGCCAGTTTGCAAACAAAAATATTCATACAAACATGGTAATGCAAAGTTCATGCGATTTTTGAAAAATTATTTTTGAATGATGGAAAATACATGAGTCGTTAGTCAGAACACAACGGTTCAAGACGCTCAAAGTTTAAAACAAAGGTGTACTGCCAAAATAAATGATTCACAAAGATCTTTAGGAGTCAGGTTATGCAACCTTGCTGTAGTATACTTTCAAAATAACCTTGCTTCAATTAGGTCTTTTGAGGGTTGTAATGTGGTCTGGTTCACGGTTTATGAAACAAAAGATAAAGGCTCAAAATTTATTTGTACCCACCCAATCTACGTGATGATATTCAATCCTATGCTCAGTTAACTCATACTATGCATTCAGGTTCCCATAAGTTAGGGATTTCATTGATCGTAGCAATGATGACTCAGAAGTCAAAGGGACCTATGAAAAGGCAGCCACTACTCCCCTATAACATTTGATTGTTTTGACATTGAGGATTTTCAAGATAAGGATTTAAAAATCTCTTTGTATTATCCCTAAATTTTGCCTGAACTGTTTATTTTAGAGTTTACAGTCAGCGGGATGCCCCAGTTTTGCCTAAGTCTCCTTCATAGGTTTTGACTTAGCGGGCTTCTTTTGATTTTTTTATATTATTTTTTTTTGTGTGAAGGAAAGTGACTGTTTGATTTTAATGATTACGGTGAACCATCATCGACCTTTTGATTAGAAAACATCTTCGACACTTGTTTGACGTGTGCGAAGGAAAATTTGTTAATGAAAGGTGTATCGTATGAACACACAACCAAGTTAACTGAGAACTACCCATCCCAAGGTTAAAATTGTGGGTTTTGTGTAACGAAAGAAACTCCAACTTCTAGGCTCGAAGGGGGTAACGAGGGATTAACCTCCTCATTTCTCCAGTGTTTGGGAATTGAAACAATGCCTTACATCGTCAACAAGGTTTGATTGAAAGCATACTAACAGCAATTATGGGTATAACGTTTTCGTCATCCTCCCTCCGATCTTAGCATATCAAAATTTTGGACAAGAAGTAAACATTTGAAAAATAAAGCATAAAGATGCAAATAAATGGACGGAAATGAATTGAATCAAAAGTCGCAATGCTTATTTCATTAATGAAAGTACAAACATAATTGAAAGCAAACAACTTAAACAAAATAAGGAAAATGCAAACAACGAGAAAAAAAGGCCCAATGACAAAGCTTTAATTCTGATGTGTTGGCAAGGGATCTGTCTGGACGCTCGGACGACTATCCGTAAAATCAAGTATTCCGGCTCTAATCAGTTCACGCACCCTAGCTTTCAATGCAAAACAATGCTCCAAGTCGTGGCCTAAGGCACCCTCATGAAAAGCACACTTTAGATCAGCCCTAAATCCAACTGGAGGATTAAGAGGAGGTGGTAAAGCCTTTGTAGTGATCAGCCCTTGTCGGACTAAGTCAAGATATAGCTCTGTGTAAGTCATGAGAATAGGATCAAAGTGACTCCTGTTCCGTTTCTGGTCTGATATCTGTGTCGAGGAATCAGCTTGATGACTCAAAGGTACACTGGAAGACGATAGGACCAAGAATGAGAAACCGGGGGATAAATGCAATGCAAAAATGTGATGCTAATGCCATGCAATGGTCTCAAGAATTTCAACGGTCGATTGCAAACATTCCCTTTTAGGAAAGCGAGAAAAGCTGTTAGACTTTAAAATGTAGGACTTCTTGAATTTGCAAAGGACTTTTGAATTCCTTGAAACTAGAAATGATATGATGCTTTATGGATGCAAAGTACAAACGCACATAAGCAAACAAAGGTCCTAATTTTAGAGGAATAATGAATGGAGTCAAGGTCTACCCTTCCCAAAGAGGTATGTACTATAGGTTGATTGTACCTGCAGAACAAGGGTTCTAAATCAGTGCCCAAAGTCATCAGTCCATCTTTCAGATATTATCGACTTCCCGACTGACTCGAGGGCCAATAATATTCTCAAGAGAACCTCTTTTAAGTGTAGCATCGCGTAGCAACCATTGTAGGACTACTCCCATATAGTTCCCGCACTACGTCCTATATAAGGTCAAGATGGTGTAAAGGTACTACGGTTCCCAGTATCACAGACTCCAATCGATAACGGTAAAAGTTTTCACGACTACACTCGATCAACCGAACCATTTTCGAAAGTGTCTCAACTGAGCGATGATTCTCGATTTAGCTTAGTCGGGACTCACTCCCTATAAGCCTCGTCGAATATATCGCCATCCTATAATAATGTCACTCAAGTCCGGGTGTAGGACTTATCTCACAACATAGTAATTCCCAAGCAAGGTACCCCTGAACAATATATATACAAATGAGCAAAAATATTAATGAAACAAATATATAATGAAAAATAAACAAAATGGGGATAACCCTCAAAAGTTAGGACTCCCCAGTGAAGTCGCCATTTTCTGTTGCGGTGAAATTTGGATGTCAAGCTATTGATTAACTTGAATCTTAATTCATTTACAACCGGTCTTTGATTTATCCGAAGGAAAGGTTAAAGAAAGGAAAAACCTAAAGGGGAGAGATCTAAGGTTCGGGGGTTGGTTAAATTTAGGGAAGGTATTAGCACCCTAAACTTCCGTAGTACTCTACGGGAACCTTTTGTTTATTTTTTTTTATTTATTTCATTAATTATTTTGCTTTAGGGTATGTACAAAGGATTAAGGGTTTAAAAGACCTAAGGGGTTAATTCTAAGTTTACTCGGCAAGACGTCGCATCTTGTGCCTACATATCCTTACGGGAATGGAATCAGAGTAACTGTAGTTCCCCTCTCAAGGGAGGTTAAAGAACACTCGACTATGGTCAAGGTCTCAAGAGGAATAAACGCATCTTAAGGACACGCTTACATGGAGTCTTAAACTCCGATCTCTACGTTATGAATTGTTAAGTTGTAATTAGGGTTAAATTAGGGATTCCACGGCGGGAAACCCTAAAATGAGCGCGGCGGCTCTTTGACCTAATGCTAGGGGTAACATGGTAATTTTGCCTGCAGCGAGGCATTTGTGAAAATTAGGGTTTGTAGTTTGTAGTTTTGAGGATTTGAAATTGAATATGTGAAGTTTTACGGACTATTGGCGCGGCGGCCAAACAGTTAGACCTAACCTTCGGATGTGTGCAATGTGACAGAAATAATGGTAAACGCGTGAGATAATTGAATTGCAAACAGAGAGATAATGTCATAATTTAAACCATGCAAGCAGAAATTTAAAGGCAGAATTTAAAGAGCGATTGTTAAGTTCGCGAGGTTACATGAGAGGAGCAGATACAATATGATAATGAAATTTGAATTGAACAATAATAAAATGGTTAAATAAGGTTCTAGTTATTATTTTAAAAAAAAAGATTTTAGTTATTATTTTAAATTTATCTAAAAAAAAGTTTTTCTTAAAAATAATAGGTTTTCATATTAATTTGGAAAAGATGTTAATGTTATTTATTTTAAAAAACAGATTTTTATATTATAACAAGTTTTAATAAATTAATGATAACAATAATAATAATAATAATGGTAATAATAATGATAATAATGATAATAATAATAAATAATGATAATAATAATACTAATAATAATAATAATAATAATAATAATAATAATAATAATAATAATAATAATAATAATAATAATAATAATAATAATAATAATAATAATAATAAAGCAATAATGAATTTTAAATGTGCCAAATAACCCAACAATGTTGCTAACGCAGAAATGCGCTCATCGCAACCAGATCTAAATCGGACGAAACAAAATTAAGCAAAAAATAGTATTATTGCTCACACAAAAATGCGATCATCGCAACCAGATCGAACTAACACAAATGTCACGCGTCATGCACACAAATGTGCAAACATCGTATCGACATAATTTGATCAAAAATTAATCTTATATATATAAACTCTAACAATTTAAAAATTATATATATATATATATATAAACATAACAGTAATAGATAAAGAAAAAGAAATAACGGTAATAGATGAAGAAAAAGAAATAACGGTAAAAGATGAAGAAAAAGAAATAACGGTAAAAGATGAAGAAAAAGAAACAACAGTAATAGATGAAGGAAAAGAAATAACTGTAAACGATGAAGAAAAAGAAACAATAGTAATGGATGAAGAAGAAAACTAAATAACGGCAAACGGCACTCACTCCTCTTAGGTTTTTTTCATTCTCCTCCTTTTTCAACAAGGCAACACATGTATATATAGGGAACAAATTAGGGTTAACACCAAATTGTCAATAATGTCCCTAAAGCCCATTTTAAAGCCCAAACTAAATAACTAGTTAAGAAAAAAATAAAATTTAAATAATTTAAAATAATTAAAATAAACTTAAAATAAAAACTAATAATCCTATTGATTCCTAAAATCAAAAATATTATAAAAAGAACAAAATTTTTTCCAATATTTTTTATTTTATGATTTTTTTAGATATTTTTATGAATAATTTAGAAAAAGGTGAAAAAAATAATATTTTAAAAAATGATTTAATTAAAATACGAAAATAATAATTAAATAATAATAAAAAACTATTTTTGTTATTTTTTAATGAAAGATAGAAAAATTTAGAGTAAAAATAATAAAAAACAAAAAAAGTGACAAAGGTGAGATTCGAACTCTCAACCTCTCACACTCACAACTCCTTACACATGTCCTCCTACCAATTGTGCCATTTTTACTTTTTAGAAAAAAATGCATGCCATATGATATTTACCTGCAAAAAATCAAACGACTACACAAATTTGTTAGTAATTGATTAAATGCAATAAAAATGCAATGAAATGCGACGACAAATCTTAGGGCAAAATTTAGGGTATTACAATATCCACATAATATTTTTTTTCTAAATGTTTTTTTAAAAAAACTATTTTCAACTACTTTTAAATACACAAAAAATTATTATCATGTAACACTATACAATTAGCTCTCAATTTAACAACAAAATTTCTTGACATTAAATTCCTTCTTTTTCACCAACACGTAATAACATCTAATCAAAATATCCATACATTTCATTTTAACCAAAACAAATAAAAAATATTGTGATTATGAGTTATAGTAGAAGAGTGGACAACAGAGGAGTAGGAAGAGAGACACGAGTTAGAGAGAGGAATGACAGTACAGGTTGGTTTGACAATGAAATTGTTGAAGTGTATCTCAAATAAAGAAGAAGCTGAAATATGAAATTGCCAAATATGATTTGTATGGAATGTTAAAGTTTTTCTTTGAAAAAAAAAAGAAATATGAGAAGTCTAATTTTTTAGAAGATGAAAAGACATAATATAATAAACTAATAATATTTAAATAAATTTTATAATTTATTAATAAATATGGATATTTACGGGTACAAGTATCATTAAACCTGCATTAGTATCTACTAAAAAATGAATATTTAAATATCTATTTATTTTATTCGTGGATATTCATTAATCTACCCGCCTTGTACCCGTAACAAATTTTATCCGTGGATACCCATGGGCACAAATTATTTTTCATCCCTCAAAAACAGGTCATACTAGTAGTTTCACTGGTGATCTATAACTGACAATTCACTTTCATCACGACAACAGTGAACCAACTCTTTTTGATGTCAATATGAAGATCCATAGGTTTCATCTCTAATTTCTCAACTACCAGTTCAAGACACTCATCTAGTTCCTCTGTCATAAATACTTATTCCTCAACCTCACTATTCTCTCCCTTCACTGCATCCTAATCTTTCTCCTCTGCAACCTCACTTTAGGTTCCTCAACTATTTCACATTCTCCAACATCTCCAAGTTTTGTTAGACGCGCCAAACGTTAATAAGTATCTGTTGAACATTTTCAACCTCTTGCAACAATAAAGTGTGAGAAAACTTTGCATAGAAGAAAATCAAAAGAAGATTTCAACTTAGACTACAACACATTTAAAGGTTATATAACCCGTTCACTCCTAAGCTATCATGGGGAATGCTCTTGTCGACACTGGATCATAATACTTAAGAGCTTAAACGTTTCCAATGAGGCATTGTCCTCCCTACCATAAAAAATTCACCTCCACATGACCTTGGTGACAGAGATAGTAGTCGTACATCGCCTGAATACTATCATACAAAGGAGGCCTCAATCTCCTCTTAGAATGCGGAGGAGGCGTGCGTGAGCACTGTAACACCTCTATTATATTTATATTTTATTTTAATTTAGTTTTGGAGTGTTTTGAGTTATTTCATTGTTTTAATTATTTTTATAAGCGTGGGTAGTAATAATTATTTATTTATTTATTTATTTAAAATAATGGAGAAAAATGAGATTTTATGCTTTGGAGAGAAAATAAGAGTTTTTAATAAAATTGAGAGGTGGTTTGAATTAGTGAGAGTTGAGGAAAGTTTTCAAAATTAATTATAATAAAAGAGAATTAGGTTTTATTTATTTAAATAGAAAATTTGGGCGAGAGTTTGGTCAGTACGTATTTTTGGTACCATAGGAGTGTCTTTGGAAGAAGAATATAGAACCTCCATAACCAAAGCTTCATGTTTTCTACGAATTTGAGGTAGGAAGACTATTTATAAAATGGGTGTTTAAGCATGAAGGGTACAGGGGAATCTTTAACACCTTTCCTTTTTTTTCTTTTCTTTTTCCTCCAATGTTGAGGGATTTGAATCTTGAGAAGGTTTTTGCTAAACATCTCTAGATTGTCATGATGTAAATCTGTTTTCATGCTTTGTTAATTGCTGATTTTTGTTTGGATCCATGTGTCTAATATGAGTTTTGAGGTTCACGAATATATGCTTTGAATTGATAAACATCATGATGGTTTTATGTTGAATTGATTATTAATGATAGTGAAAATTGTAGCCTTATAAGTTAAATATTTTATATAGACGGTTAGGTATGATCATTCATGCTCAGAACTGGATTGAGATAGGTCTTGGGTGAAGAGATTAAGGTTTGAGTGAAATTCTCGTGAAAAAGTTGTAGAACCTGGATATGTTTCCCCACGGGCTTTGTGGTAATCGATTACCATGTAATGATAATCGATTACCATCACAAAAATTAAGTTTTTAGACTATTTCAGGATTGGTAATCGATTACCACGTATTGGTAATCGATTACTACAATATTTCATGGAAATATTTTTTTGAAGTAAAACTAAAAATGCCATGACTTGAGTTTTGTAGCTCGGATTTAGCTGGGGTCAGAAGTGTGAAGAAATACTTTTCCATGTATTTTAGTTTTGATGAAGATATTGTGTATCAAAGAAGAAGAAAATTGATCTTACAAGGTTATAACAAGATCTTAAGATTGATAAAGGTATAAAGTTTTAAATTCAACGTGCGATACTCTTAGAATGCTCAGAAAACATGATTCTTAAAGCATATTATTTTTTGTTGCATGCATTCACATTGAAAAGAATTGAAAAACAAACTTTTTCATTTGAAAATGAATTCTTTCTCAATCTTGTCAGTAACAGATTACCAGCAGGAAAATTTTCAAAAATTATAGCTATTGGAGCATGGTAATCGATTACCAATTATCAGTAACCGATTACTCTTTGAAGTGCTGCAACTTTTCATCATTTTAGAGACTGTTTTTTTTATGGAAATGTTCTTTGATCATCCCTTTTCATATACACCTATTCATAGAGGTTTTACAACATATATTTAAGCCTTTCAAGTCAGAATTTTTTCTACACCTTTTTCATTCAAACGTTTACAACAAATTCAAGAATTTATACTTGAAACTTTTTCTGCACAATTTCATATTAATCATCAAAATTTTTTGAGCAATCAAAGTGTATTATACTTAAATTATTCATTGGAAGAGAAGACCAAAGTTCTGCATAAAAGTTGGTTCATGTGCAAACAACATCATCATATTTCAAAAATACTTGTAAAAATTTAGATTATTCTTGAAATTTCTTGTTGTCCAGGATTGTTGGAAATAAAAGAGTGATTAAGGGAGGATTGTTCTTTGTCACGCCCTCATTTTCACCTTTAGCCTTTATACTCTACATTCATCATATCATACATCGTTCTATTGCATATCGAGCATGTGGGTTCACAAGGTACGGATTGGATCGGTTTGTTATTTTCCATTTTTAAATGAGATAAATTTTCTATCATGGAATACATGGAAGAAAAGGTTCATCACCTAAGGTTTGATCTAAGTTGGAAATTCTACTCATGTAGATTACTTCAAGAAGAAGTTACTTGGAAAATATTGGGATATTCAAGATAAATGTTCCTAATGAACATGAAATGCAAGGCCTAATTCAAGAATGCTTCATCCAACTTTGTTTCAAATTCTTGATCAAGTGGAGTTCAAATTTGCAAAGCATGAGTCAAGATCACAAATCCATAATTCAAGACTTCATCCATTTCAAGTTTAATGGTGTTAAGGGAATCCATCATTCAAAGTTCAAGATTCATGAATTCAAGACTAGATTCAAGAATATTACAAAGAGAAATTTTATGACATTTGCAAAAGTGTCACATTTGTTACAAAGTTTCAAGCTTTTGGAAATGCTTAGAAAATTAAGCTACTCTTAGACTTAATCCAAGCTTCTGATTAACTTCATGCTATGATCAAGATTATGCATGCTTATTCATGGGCAATATGAAGATAATCCAAAACAGCCCCATGCAAGAAGTAACAAGTTGCCTCATGTCACAAAGTATACATGTCACAAGACCAAGGGAATAGCATATGATAATGCATCTAAAAATCAGAATTTCAAAATGTTGTCAAAAGGGTAGTAGCATTGACCACAAGAGCTGTCAAAACACAAGCCAACAAAAGGGGTGCAAGATACAAAATGCAGCAGAAAAAAGACAGCAATGTAGAGTAGTGCAGCAAAAATACAGCATAGGAGCTTGCATGAAAATGGAAAGAAAGAGAGTGACATGAGAAAAGGTGGTAGGAGACATTACCCCATGAAAAAATCTGATGTTTGGGGAGAAGGAAAAACCCTAGAAAAATAAGATAAGAAGAGGAGAGGGGTTGTAAACAAAGGAATCACTCTTTACACATTCATTACACATTCTACACATTGCAAAAAACCAGAAAAGAGAGAGAGCAAGAGAAACCCTAAAAAACCATAAATATAGAAAGGAAGAAAAACCAGAAAAAAAGAGAGTGACATAGAAGCACAAGAGGACCATTGAGAAGGAGAACCTTCACAACATAGAGTGAAGAGTGGAGAGCACATCCAATCAGTGGAGGACTTGTAAGAAGGATGTTGCACCCCAAAATTTGCTTAACCTTTTCTTGCTTGATTTATGTTTCATTGCATTTCATTTGCATAGTTACATCATGTACATAGTTCAATCATTTGCATATCATAGCATATCAAGTCATCCAATAAGGGATCAAGTGCCATTTGTGTCAAAAGAAGCCTATCTAGAGGTATTCTCTGAGCCTGAGAGACCATCCAAGTCATCAGAGAAGGGTTGAAGTCATGAGAAGTTTGAGTGCCTACATGTGGGTTTTGCTCCTATCTTGAGGAATATTGGGAATCATCAGTGGGATGAGAAGCAGGGAATGTGAATTTGAGGTGTGTATGGATCTCATGGGATGCCTAGAGGGCCCTATTGAAGCTTAGACAAGCCATTGATTCAAGTAAGAAAGCCACAGTTGAGGTACAGTCAAGTAGGGTTTCATCTGGGTAACCCTAGGTCAAGGAGAGCAAAGAAAGGGCATCAAGACCTAGCTCTAGGTCATGGAAGTCATGGATTGATATGTTGAAGCATGTGTGTGGATGAGCCAAGACCAAGTTCAAGAGAATCAAGAGTGGTTGGAGGTGTTTGGGATAGGGTTCCTAGGGTAAAATCCCTTGTATAGCACTGGACTTCCAAGCCACATAAGTCAAAATACAAGTTTCAAATGGATTCTTGGCCAACATGAAACTTGTAGAGCTTCTCAATACCTTTAATTTGGCCAACATGATTCAAAGCTTTTTTTGGTCAAGAATTGGAGAGAGTTGAGAGAGAGCATTCTGATTTTGCACCTTGCATAACAGAATCAGTTTCACGAATTGGAGCAATCTCAAAGCAAACTAGTGCATTCAGAAGCTTTAGCGTGAGTTTTTGAGTGAATTTGGAGAGAATTCTGACCTAGAACACTGAAGAATTAAGAGAGAGCATAGTGAGTTTCAACCTTACAACTCAAAATCGTGTTTGGTGATTCAGAAGGATTCAAGGCAATTCAGTGCATACAAAAGCTTCCCAAGACTTCATTGATCGTATCTGGAGAAGATTGAAGGGTGACTTGAAGGATTTCTTGCTTTGTTCACTCAATTTTCACAGGTTTGCAAATTTCATCTTATAGCACGATTTAGGTGTAATTGATAGGATTTAGATGTGTAGATGCATTGTAGATGTTGGCTAGATGGATTCTGGTATCATAATTCAAGGTTTAGAGACAAAAATAGGATTGACCAGATTTCTTATGATGGATATATCTTGTGATTCTTGGTGAATTAGGCTTAGTTGAATGGTGATAATTACTCAGTGAAGCATGTAGATGATGATAGACTCATTAATTTTGAGAATCCTGATGGTAGAGATTTGAGCATATTCTGAAACTTTGCTCGCGTTTTGAAATAGAGTGGTTTTCAATGATAATGGAGGTCATGGTTAGAATCAGTGAGAGAAAACGAGTCAAATGAAGTGTTTAGGGTTAAGTTTTGATGGATATTCATGGAGTTGATGTTTGGGGATGACGGTGGCGCCACCTCCGGCCATCGTCCTGTGTTTTCCCTCCCAGGTTTTTGAAATGAGGAAGATGATAAAACTACCATTGGATCAAGCTTGGACTTTGACTCAGATAAGCATCCAAGGGCCATGATTTGATTTCCATTTGTGAATAAGTCTGAACATACATCCAACGCACCGTTTCACTTATGTTTTTGCTTTGGGCTTTGGTAATTAGTTGCTATCCACACCACCTTAGGCCCACTCGAGAGAATACAAAGGAATTAGTTGCTATTTGCCATGGAGTTTTCTTTATTTTCTTTGGTCTTTCCATTCTATTTTCCAAGTAGTTTGGGCTTAGAGCGCTTTTGTTATTCACACCCCCTTATGGGCCAAGCCTGGTGAATGTACTTGACCTGATTGCTATTTGCAACGCATGTTTGTCATTTTCTTTTATTTTCTTTCATTTTTATAGTTTTATTTAGGTTAGCTTTTAATTCATAATAAATTGAAAAATGAACATTCTGGAGTGAGACTTTTTTTCCTAGAATCTATAGGAACTCTAGAATTTTATAGGATTAAAAAATATTAATATCATTCATTTTATTTTTAATGGCATATTTTATAGTTTTATTGCTTTTATTTTGGCATTTTGGTTTATTGCTTACTTTCTGAATTTTGTATGAGAGATTGGTGAGGAATTTTGAGTTGATTCTTGTTGGGTTAGTTAGCTTAGAGAAGTATGTACCCTTAGAAATTTTATCATCTTTTCGTGATTAAATTTTAGGCCACTTTGAGTGGTGAACATAAGGAGTGTTAGATTTAGGGTTTCAAAACAACTAGTTGTAGTTTAGAACATAGTTTGGGGACTTAGTGTTTGATTTAGGTCCTGGGATTTATATGGGATATTGGGTATAGGCTCAGGTTCCCTTAGAAATTTAATTAGGATTTTATGATCTCTTTTAGCATTTTATTTGTATTTTGCAATTGGTGTGATGTTTGTGGGTTTCTCCCTTGGATGCTTGGTTTATTCCTTTTGTTTGGGCTATTTTGGGTGAGCTTTTGGCTTGGGCTTTGCTTGGATGAATTGGAGGACCAATTGAAGTTGCTTTGGATGGCTTGAAGGAGATTGGAGTTGAAGATTTCTCATCTGTTGGAATGCTTGGCAGGAGCTTAGGAATTAGGGTTTTAGGAAGAGCTTTTTAGACTTAGTTCATTTCTTGCCTCAAACATGGAATGCTTTGTTTGCTTCCATCCTATCCTATGATTCAAATTCCTCTTAAGGAAGCCCCATCTCTCCCTTGGAGGGATGAGGGGCATGCCTTAACGAGTAGAACTTTTGAGGATACCCTTATTTGCAGATGATGGTTTCTAATGATTTCCTTTGGGTTTCACTAGTTTCCTTTCATTATAACTTGATCTCAATAACAAATCTTTCTTGGTGGAGTTTGCTAGAGCTTGGATATGAAGATCTAAGATGTTGAAGATGCCTTTCATGAGGCTTTCTTGAAGATGGAGTTGTGTTACTGTCAACTTTGCTGTCAGGAGCTTGCTGGAGGATTGAATTTAGGGTTTACTGTTGCTTTTGAGCTGGAATTTTCTGTAGCTGTGGAGCTTAACTGTTTAGGTATTGAGGAGCCTTATTTGAAGTGTGCTTTCTCTTCCCTAGAGGTTGGAGATTGAAGCTTATTGAAGTTTGTAGATGAAAGTTGTTGCTGTCATAGCTGCTGCTTGTGCTGTTTGCTGTAGGAGTTTGATGCTGTTGTTTGGGCTGCCTCCTCTGCTGTGGTTTTTGTTTCTCTGTATTGTTTGTTGGCTTGTGTAGCTTCCCCCCTAGGTTTGAAGTGAATGTTGATTCACTTTGCCTGTTGTTTTCCCAGGTTCGAGGTTGAGCAGGACTCTCTTGCCTCGCTTGTATTGCTGCATGACATGCATTTTACTGTATTTGCTTGCTTTCTTTTCTGTTTATCCCCTAGGATCTCTGATTTCCTCTGTGCAGGAGGGAATTATGACAGACATTAGGATTCTTATCCATGCATGACAACATTAGGTTAGTTTTATTCCCTTTTCAACCCTAGGCTTTTTAGAGCTTCTTTCTCTTCTTATCTCAGAACAACTCAAAAATACAGTAATAAGGTTAATCGATGTCGTACGTTACAAGCCTTAAGCTATTTGAGAAAGGGTTGATGGAGAGCTTCTTTCCAGTAATCTGGCTGCTTAGTGTGGCACCCTTTGGGTGACACGCGACGTAGTCACTCTCAAATCATAGTCTCTAGTGCGTCAGAGATTGCAAACAAACTAAAAAACACTTCTTTCGTAAAAGATTCAAAACAAACATCAAAGTGTCATTTTTGTCCGCTTGGACTCTTAATCAAGAAAAACCCTTTCATAAGGTAATAAAAAACAGTCAGACAAGCTTGTGTCTTCCGTAGCCCGAACTACGTTTGCTCTGATATTTCATGTCGTATGAAAGTACGTAGGCATAGGATGCCGTATCCTAGTGAGCAACCTTCCCACCTTCATCCGTAGGTAGGCGAACTACGTTGACTCTGATTTCTCGTTCCAGACGGGAATACGTAGGCATAAAGTGCGATACTTTGCCGAGTCATTTTCTTTTCTTTTTAACCCAGACCTGTAGAGTAGATAGAATAACAATCCGTACTAGAAAACAAGTGTGGATCCCGTCGAGTACGACGGACGTGAGGGGTGCTAATACATTCCCCTTGCGTAATCGACTCCCGAATCCAGGATTTGGTTGTGATGACCATTCCTTTCCCGTTTTGCGTTAGGTTTACTCTGAGCGTTTCCTTTCCCTCTGGTGGGATAAATAACGCACGGTGGTGACTCTTCTGTCATAGCCAGCGCCAATTTTCGCAGTAGCGACAAAGGATAGAAAAGCTCTTGGGTATCCATTTCATCAAACCTTTCTTTCTTTACTTTTTGCTTTTATATTCATTTTACTTCCTCTTTTATGTGTTGTCATACTGAGTATATCATGTAAGGTTCTAAGGGGACCAAGAAACCATTTTTAAGAACCAACAGAAAGGGAAGAAAACCACAAAAGACAGCAAAATATTGCATTTTTTGCTTCAGGTCGCGACGCGACCCATGTTCGCGGCGCGAACATGCAAAAATCAGAATGAAAACTTTCCCAGTTCGCAGCGCGAACATGCAAAAAACAGATTGTTCACTTTTCTCAATTCGCGGCGCGAACACCCTTCGTGCCGTTTTTTTTGCATGTCTCGATTTTTTTTAGCTGACTAACCCCATATGTTTGTATGATTTTAGTGTGAATATTGCTATTGTCCTTGTTGACTTTTGATTTCAAAAACCATTTTCAAAAACAAACTCTCGATTTATCGAGCCATTTTTAACCTTGTAAGTCGATTGCCTTGCGCATCGCCATCGACCTTGTCTGTGTCGCTTCAAATATACTTTTACAAACAATAAACCTTGATCCAACGTCAAGTGGTTCTCTTTTCTCATAAAAATTCAAAACACAATAAAATAAACGATTAGAATTATGCACCACGAACTTTAAAGTGGTGGAGAAGGAATGAGAATGGAATCCTCCTACACTCGTTCCAAATGTTTTGAATACAAGGTGCTCGACTTGGTTATTCGAGACATTCATCTCTATCCAAAGTCTTTTGTATAATCCTAGTCAAGAATAAATTCTTCCCTAAGAAAAAACCTAAAAACAATATCAACTCATCAAACTTCTTTTGCCTTAGGGCGTCAATCCGAAAACCCTTTTTCAAGGTATAAAATCAACCAACACACAATTATTTCTTAAGTGGCCGAACTACGGCTGCTCTGATTTCTCACACATGTTGAGAATACGTAGGCATAGGATTGCGATGATCCTAGCGAGCACAATTTTCTTTTTCCCATCTTTAATCATCCATACCCTTTACCCAAGGACATATTACGTCCGTTCTACCGCAAACAGGTAACGCATAAGACTCCAAGAGCGAGCCGCAATACACCTAACTGCTAGAATGCGCACGATAGCATCGTCCACCCAATATCCCGTTTTCCACCGTAGTCCCATGAACCACGAATTCTCTGATTCTTCACTTCATACAAGTGAATATACGTAGGCACAAGGGACCCAATCTTTGGAGAGCACTCTAATAAACACCAACCCCTCTTCCTTTAAACAAGCAAACTTTTAGAATAAAACACCCATTCATGCGAAATAACCTACGAGGTTCCCATCGAGTACGATGGATGCGAGGGGGTGCTAATACCTTCCCCTCGCATAACCGACTCCCGAACCCTAAGACTTGGTTTCGATGACCACGCTATTTTCCCAAAAGGTTTTATCGCTATTTCCCTTCCCCTCCGTGGGATAAATAAAATCCGGTGACGACTCTGTGTCATTTTTCGCGTAGCGACATTCTTTTAATGCACTTTGTGTAAATCACAAGAAAATTGTTCGTGGTGATTGTGTTAAAATACGTGTAGAAAGACTAGGATTATTTTTTCCATAAGACCTAACAATAGTGAAAATCTCTCACTGCATAAGGGGACTGGAGTACTTTTAGATTGTGAGGGGAACCAGGATATATTGTTGTGTCTTTAACTTTCTCCGTTTTACAACTCTCATCACTTAGAAACTAATTCGGAAAGTTTATAAGACACAAGTTAAAACCAAAAAAATAATTCTAAGTACCTAATTCACCCCCTTAGGTGCATACTCTACTTACAATTGGTATCAGAGGAGGTTATAGGTAACTTGTTCCTACAAGACTCAGTATGGCTTCCGCAAGTACTAATCTGGTTTTCAAAGATGGTGGTAGTAGCAACAAACCCCCACTATTTTCTGGTGAATATTTTAATTTATGGAAAATTCGCATGAAGGCTCATTTAGAAGCACAAGGAGAAGGAATTTGGGAAACCGTCGAAAATGGTCCACATAATCCAGTAAGTATCATTAATGGTGTTAGAAATCCAAAGGCTAAAAGCTCTTATAAGGAAGATGATAAGAAGAAAGTCCTTAATGAAAAGAAAGTAATCAACATACTTCAAAACACACTTAGCATGGATGAATTCTTACGTATCTCTCAATGCAAATCGGCAAAAGAAATTTGAGATACTTTGGTAGAAACTCATGAAGGAACCACTGAAGTAAAAAGGTCAAGATTGAATACCTTGAGTCAAGAATAGAAAATGTTTCGAATGCATCCCGGAGAATCTATCGTCGTATTGCAAAAGAGATTCGTGCACTTAACAAATCATTTGATTGCTCTTGGTAAGACATTTAATAACGATGAATTAAATCTTAAAGTTTTTAGATCTTTAACCAGGGAATGACAACCTAAACTGACGACAATATTGTTGAATGTTAAACATGTCTTATTTTGATCCATATCCCTTGGCATTTTCCAACTCACTTGTTATGTTTCAATGGATTTATTCCATGTTTTCGTACTATTCTTCAATTATGTTGAAAATATCTTTGGTATCTTTGATATGTGTGTTATTATGATGTATTTAGGTATAAAACATCAAAGAGTAAGACACAAGTGAATTGACAAGGAAGCCAAAGAAAAAAAAGGAGTCAGCATGTTCATTGTGCGAACACCAAAAAGAAACTTTATTTTCTGCATTTCTTCACCAAAAAGTGATATTTTGCAAATAGAAGCTGGATTCGCATTCAAAATTGATTCTTCTACGTGGATGCTCATTTATCTTCTCTCATTACCTGCAAAGCAAGCTACCATGGTTATGGGTATCTAATTTCTTTTGTATCAAAGGTAGAGGTAGTCTACCTTAGCTTTATGTATTTCATTTGATTGACTTTGTATGTGAACAAGTGATGATTAATATATGATGAATATTTTTATTCTTAATGGTCCATTCTTGTTTTGTAAAACTCTAGACATAGATTTTATGGAACTTGACCTAAAATATTCATCTATCAATTCATAGATTGGAGATATCGGTCTATGGTTGATATTTGCTTTGTGTTGAACTTAAAGCTTACTAGATTGGTTGCTATATGGAGAGTGTCGCGATGAGAATTGGATAACAAGCTATTGATTAACTTGAATCACATATCATTATTCACCTTCGGTCTTTAATTTGTCCAAGGGAAGGGAAAAAGATCGAAATAACCCATGATTATGCGATGCAATGCAAGGCTAGAGAATCTAAGTTTCGGGGGTTGGTTATACTTAGGGAAGGTATTAGCATCCTAAGCATCTGTAGTACTCTACAAGAACCTCTTGTTTTATTGTGTTATTGTTGTTTGCTAAGGGTAAGAGACCTAGGGGTTTATTTCTAAGTATGCTTGCTAAGAAGTCGCATCTTGTGCTTACGTATTCTGACGGGAGTGGAATCAGAGCATTTGTAGTTCCCCTAAAGGGATTGAGGAACCATTGACTTTGGTCAAAGTTCCAGAGGGGAAAAGGTTTGTTTGATTGGTTTAGGAGAAGAGACAAGTCACCATCTTAGGGAGAATACTCGACTTAACCACCACAAACGTATGGAAGATGGTCTTTGCATCGCATTGAGAGAAGGGCTCCAATTTGGATTTTTGTCGACGAATATGCCACATACCTCTCTCAAGAGGAAAAGATTCTACATCTTTCTTGATTATGTTATGGGATAGCAGAATGATATCTCAACTACACAGATGAATCACGTCTAATTCTCTTGTGGGAGAATAGGAGATTTAATTGAGAGTCATCTAAATTGCAAACTTAAGGAGATCTTATATTAAGGTATAAGGACGACCTAAGGCAATCGTCCTGAACGAAAATCAGGGATCAAGCGAGGGAAAGATGCAAATGAAAAATACATTGTATACAACTTATAAAGTTATATATAGGTTCTTCCCTTGGACGTGGATATGTACAAATATATTATCAAGGAATGCGGGTAGAGGTAATATGTGTCAAAATTAAAAAACATGATTTGAAAAATCAATATACGAAATATACAAAATAACCGACTTATACAACGAGATATTACAAGATATCGAGTAAATGTCATGTCAAGCATAACATGGGAACTAAGAAAGCATAAAGACACCTAGAGATTACAACTAGAAGATTTGTATTTTTAAATGGGTGAAAAACTTAGTTCGTTTTAAGCATTAGAAATCGAACATAATATTATGATTCTAAATATCAAGCTAGAAAAATGAGAAAAGATATTCTATTGTTATCATGAAAAAAGTAGACTTAAAGCTAAAATTAGACGGAAAGTCTATCCTAAGAGTTGTCTTGTCAAAGATCAAAGTCTGACATCCGATCTTAATCCAAATTAGTCTGAGATTAAGCCGTATCAAGATATCCTAGGGGATTATGGAAATCAACAAAGCAAGTAGGCATGTCAATATTGAACATCTATCACAATTCAACAGGGATAAACATGACTTTTTACAAGGAGAGAGAAAAAAAAAACAGGTGCTTGGGAACGCGATCACGGTAATTCTATTGACATTATGGTTCTATTAAAATTTCTAATCAAAATCTAATTAAGTGATAGAATTTATGTTCTAAATAACCTGATAAATAGAAAACCCCATAAATCTCAAAGTTTAATCAAAGTATAATAAAGAAAAAAATTAAAATTATCATAATTTAATAAACATTAAAATGGAAATAAAAGAAATGTGGGCCTAAGCCCAATCTGATCTCATGAGGGTTTTAAGAGGTCACAATAACCTCATTTCCTTCTCCGTCCTTCAACTGTCATACAGCCGTTCTCCTCCTTTCGTCTTTCCTTCTTTTCACAATCGCCGCTACTGCTCTCTCTCACACAAAGCCTCTCACTCTCTCGCCCACCGCTTCCTGTTCTCGGGTGAGTTCAACGGAATAAAAGGGGGTTCCGTCGTGCCACGTGGTCATGGAAGTGTAAATCTTCTTGAACAAACTTTTGATAAGATTAACCAAAGTCATGGTATTAGGATGATAATTAATTTTGATAATCTTAGCCAACATAGAAAAAGCAAACCCCCTTTGACCAGTGTAGTAACAACAACTGATGACAATGCTTAAAGTAATAATACTTAGTTTAATTGGTTGAGTTTCAATTGGTGAAAAGAAAAGAAAGTGGCAGTGGCGTAATGATTCTTAGTATTAACAAAGAAACCTCCACATTTCCCGATTAGTAAAGGAGAATTGTCCAAATTCTGAGATTTACGTTGTCGTATGGTATCTCCTAAAGCTACAAAATTGATAAAACATTGTGAGAAGGCGAGGCTGATTCTAAAAATGGTGGAGTTCACAGCGACGTGAATCGCATCTTGAGTTTAAACACGAACTTTCTTAACATTTCCAAGTGTATTGCTCGTAGGCTAACTGTCAAGAAGCAATTGAGCTTGTTCTCAAAGATACGGTCTAAAATCTTCCTTGTATTGAATTAGATCTTTGCTACTTGCACAAACCGGTTAGTCATGTAGTGAATGATTGACCTATAATAATGAACTATGATGCAAAAGTAGGTGGGATCTTAGGGTTAAAAATTTGGGTGTGACAGAGAGATCGTGTAGCAATGAATATGGTATTTGTCATGACACCGCTCTAGACATAGACAGTATTAAGAGAATACATGATGATATTAAACGAAACCGACTTCACATTCAAGATTAAGAGAACATGTATTAGTTAGGATAGATGAAAACTACTTTTGATATACTTTGTTAATCAAACAACTTTAGAATTTAAACTTTTGCTACTAAATCGTGACAATTTACGAAACAAACTTTGAAAACACTGTTCTTGAAACGGTAAACTATTGAACGAAAAACATCCTATATCAAAACAATCCCTGTGGAGACGATAACAAAAAACCCCTTATATTACTACCTGACAAAATGACGATGTTGTCGGGGATTGGTTTTGATATTGAATCGCATTGTGATAATTCCTATATTTCTAAGCTTTGTACATAATTGTCAATATTGTATATATGCTTGTACAAATACTTGTTTTTCTTTTGTTTTCCATCCTTGTATATAATTGTTTTCCATTATGTTTATTCAAGTTTTGTATATATTTTGTTCCCTTAACATTAATTTAAGTTTTTGGTTAGGAAATTTTCTTTAGGTTTGTGCTTTGAAGAAAAGCATCGCATGTCTGTAAGGAAGTTACTAACAAAGCACAATAAAGGTGTCAAGCTAACGACATGAAACAGGCGCTAGTTGGGAGGCAACCCTACAGTTTTTGAGTTTGTATAGCTGTATGTTTATTTAGTTTGATTCAATTTTGTTAGGTTGTTAGAAATGTTTTGTATTTTGTCTCAATATTTGTTTTTTATTAGCTTGAGGATACATGTTGATATTGTTCCAGTTTGATTATTTCAACAAGAAAATGTTATGGTAGTATGAAAAGTTTTAAGAAAGTTGCATTGCTATGGTTTGTGTTTATTACTTTTCTAGAGCATAATATGTTTATGAACCTTAGGCTCTGTACAACTTACATATAATTCATTCTCTTGCAATTTTTGTTCATTTATGAATCATTTTAGTTCATAGCTCATTGTGAGAAAGCTCCATTGTTTACTAAATTCTTGGATGACTGATAACTTTGTTTAATTTATTTGATACATGCTTAATCTTTTGATTATTTTGATTTTGTGGAAGCATTAGAAATGATTAAGGCATTTGTTTATATTAAGCACAACCATATCCAAAAGTAACTTACTCGTGAGTAATGATTATCCGTTAACCCCTTTAAGCCTTAACAGATTATATCCTAATTTGGTGATGAACTTGGCGTGTGTACATAAATTAAAAGTTAAGTTCATCATTGAATTTTGTGGGATTCTAAAAAAAATCTAGAAACCTTTGAACAATGTTTTAAATTGATTTCCTTGCCATAAAAAGCAAGGAGCATTCACTTGAGGTTATGGTATTCAAGTTGGGGGAGAGTGAAAGGAAATGGTAGGTTACTATAAATTTTGAAAAATTTTGAACAAGCATAAGAAAATTGTGAATATGAATGTGAAAAACAAAAGAAAAAGGTGCTTGTTTGAAAAGAAAAAAAAATAGATAATGAAAAATAATTGTGCAAATGAAGTTTGGAAAGGGTGAGCAATAGAGAAAATAAATTGGTGAATGAAGTTGTGATGTGTAAATACCATGAATAGTGAATGTTTCTTTTGCGTGACAACTTCGATTCAATAAACTAAGAAATGACCATTTGTTGTGAAACCTGGCCAAGCTACAACCTTTCAATCCCTTAGTGATATTTTTGCTTCCATCATTTCATTTATGATTGTTAAATGAATGTATGATTTGAACTGTTGTTGGCATTGTTTTCATATGAGTTTAGTTGTTCCACGGTTGCAAACACGTAAATTTATTCATCCTTATTCTGAAGAGAAGTGTTACGTGTATTTCATTATTGAACATTTGCATTTCTTTATAATTTTTTATATGTGTTTTGTGCTTAGACTTTGTTTCATAATCGTGGTGTCGTTGTAGTTTAGTGGTAAGCATTGATTGGCATGTACTTTTGATATTTGTACCATACGTTTGTTTTCTGTTTGTAAAAACTTCTTGAGCATGATTTCTTGATAATTGCTTTTGTTTCTTCGAGTTGATTGATTCTTGTTTTAGAACAAACAAGTTTAAGTTGGGGAGAGTTTGAAAAGTGCTAAATTGTAGTGATTTTGAGTGTAAATAATTGACACTTATCAACTTAATTATACGAATAACCTCAACTTTAGTGTATGTTTTGTGTAGTTTACATTATATTGTGTAATATGCGTAATCATATACATATCTTTGAGTTTGATAGTTTTTCTCTCATTTGAGCATTAAATAAGCTTTCAACCTTTTTGAACGCACGTAACACGGAGTTACGGTTCTCAAGTTATGGTCAAAATAAGTTATGAGCTTGTTGTTATGTTCGTTGTGTAAACTGGAGGTGAGCGAGCTCGCCAAGAGTTCTCACTGCAAACTCAAGGCAAACAAAAATTTCCCAGAAGCGTGGGAAAACACTATTTTGGCAATAGCTATGTTTGGTATATTCGCAGTGCAAACCAGAGTTTGTAGTGAGAGCACGAGAACCCATTTTTGCCTATAAAGTCACATTTTAAGATTTCTTTTAGGTTATCTTTTGGGAACCTTTGGAACTAATTGATCAGAACCACATTCTTTAGTAGTTTTAGCTTAGAAACAACACATGGATGATGCATTTAGATGATTCGGAGCCAAATCATACTTCAATCGAAGATGACAAACCGTGTGAAATTTGTTCTTTTACCTTCTTCTGTTTGTATTTTCCATTATGTTAGGGTTGTTATATGTATGTATGTTCATCTATGGATCTTTGTATAAAATCCCTTTTACAAATCTTAATCGATGTTATCTTTGATTTAATATCTATCTTAATGGGTTTGAATCGCTGTAGACATATACTTTTTAAACTCGACCTAAGATGATGATCTATTGGCTATGGAAAATGGTCTAAATAATCACGCGTCTGTGTCGGAGCTTAATGCTTCGTGTTGTTTTATCGCGTGGGATATCACCTTCGAAAGAATACGGTTGATCTCTCGAACTTTGTGTTATACATAACCTCCATTTGTGAGCGATACGTGGAGGGTTTTGACGAGTATTAGGGTAAGTGCATTTGATCGATAGGTTTTCTCTCGTACATGATGGGTATAAGGAAATGCAACTCCTGATGAGTTTCTCCTTTCTAAAGAATGTGTTAATTTATTTTGTTTTATGCTTTTAACTTTCGCATGTTATCGTTGGAGAACCATTTCAAACCCAAGCTTAGATACATGGAGATTATCGAATGACATTCTTTCCCTCAAACCAATACCTATGGAGAGGATAAATCCTAAAATTCTTCCAAACTTAATATTTACTTACCACTTTATCGCACCAGCAAATATCGAAAAAGAAAATCCTTTCTACGATGACGTCCACAACATTGTTCGGAAAACTCCAAGAACATGAACTTGAACTTAGAAGACTTGAAAAGCATGAAAATCAAGAAAAGAATCCAAAGGCATTGCTTTAAAAGTCGAATCAAAAGAAGAACAAGATAATGATGCTCTTGAAAGAACTTCATGCTTCTTGTGAGAAGACTTAGTAAGTTCTTTGGTAAAAATTATAAATCCTTTCAATTATGCAAAAAGAAAGAAACATTTCAGGAAAGGGGAGGCTTCCACTTCAACATCCGATGTCACTTGTTATGAATATGGAAAACAAGGCCATATAAAGACGAATTGTCACACTCTCCAAGAAAGGTGGTTCCAAGAATAAAAAGGAGAATAATAACAAAAGAGCCTACATAGCATGGGAAGATAATGAGATAAGTTCTTTATCAGATTCAGAAAGCGATGAATGTACAAATCTAGCATTGATGGCTTCACACCATTCCGATGATGAAGAAGAGGTTAGTAATGAATTTTCTATTTATGATAATGATGCACAAGGTGCTATAGATGAACTTTTTAATGAATGCAAAATTCTGTACAAAACAATATCAACACAAAAGAAACAAATTTCATTTCTAGAAGAAAAAATTGAGACAGTGGAAAACGATTTCAAAGATGAAAAACAAAAGATAATAAGTGAACAAGAACAAAATTTTGTATGCAAATAATTTTAATCTCTTTCTTTTCAAATTGTCCAACTAAAAGAGTTCTTAAAAGATATGAAAAAGGATAAATTTGTTTGAAGGGTGTTCTTAGTCAACAAAGATATTCTAATAATAGAAGTGGTCTTGGTTATTCAAAATTTAGTAAACCAAGTTCAAGTAAAACTATCTTTGTTAAAGCTAGTGATCAATCACCCAAAGGGAAAGTTAACAAAGCCAAAGTTGTTCATCCTTATCCTAAAAGGAAAATATTTGTTAAAAAGAAACCATATTATTAAACATTTTGTATTATGAATTATGAATAATTTATTCATTAATGAGTTGTCAATCAGTCTTGGAAAGTGGAATATTTTTAAAAGATAATTGTCTTAGAAAATTGAATATTTATAACTTTTGAGTGACACATTTGGTGAATTTATTTATCTTGGTATTAGGTTAAATCTTCACGCTTTACCCCCTTGTCAGATTTTGTGCACTATTCATGATTTTACTCATGATTGCAAAAATCTTTATATAAACCCAATTCACTCACTTCACATACCTTCATTACTCTCACTTCCCACACTTTCTTGTTTTTAAACTTCAAGTTCTTTCAAACCCTAAACCCATTCTTCTTCAACAATGGCTTTTTAACAATAATTTTCTCAACTATCTACACAGCAACCAGAAGAGATAAGCGAAAGGATCCCCGAACTAACTCTTTCTACGCATGTAGAAAAGTTAAAAGTTCTCTTCGATTTCTTAGTGGACTTTGAAAATTTGAAAGTTAATGGACTTGACTTAACTATTGAAGTTAAGGCTCAGGGTTGCTATGGTTATTTCTATTGTCTCAAAGGACCAGTCTACACTGAATTAGTGAAGCAATTTGAGATATTTGCTTTAGCTTTGCATCTTCAAGTATCGTCTATAGTTTTGGGACACAAGATCATAATTTATAAGAAGTCCATCGCTAAACTTTTCAATCATGATGTCTCCAGAAAACGCTGTTATGGGATGATATCTAAGAATAAGAAATTGGAAGAAATTGCCAATGTTATATTTACTAATGGAAAACCCTCATCCTACATCAAGAAACTACATAATCATCTTAAAGTATGGTTTAAGATAATCTTGGGTTGCATTCATCACATACCTTTATCAAACTCTCTAGATTATATTAACACTGATCAGAAGTACAAGTTGTGCTATATCTCAATTGGAGAAAGATAAATCTACCACCCATCTTGTTCAAGTATCTAAAAGGAGATGGTTAAGGAAACTAGAAATAAATCACCTAAACTCAGAAATTGGATACCTCTGGGTAAGATCATTTCTGATATTCTCTGTGAGAGCAACTTGGTTTAAGAATTGATGAATATTGGAATCTCCAAAGAATTGAATTTTGAAATTGGAAAGCCATTCAATGGAAGGAATCTAAAAAACATGCCCTTGATCACAAACTTTGTTGATCCTTTAGAGCTTCTGGAAAAACCAACGTTGGTGCTAGAAGAATTCCAATTGATGATTTTCTGGATTTCACTCAGGAAGATTCTAAGGAAGTTCTGCACATATACATTGTTGATTGTCTAGCTAAAGGAGAAATGCATGCGGCTTACTCCTATGAAGAGTTTCTTGAGACTTACCCAGATATTTAAGCTTTGAGAAAGAGGAAGTCTAAATCTATTGGTAAAGGACCTTCCAAAACTCCTTAGTCTCCTTCAAAGATTACATAAACATATGATTTTTTGATGTTCATTTTGAAAGACACTATGGGTTCTGGAGAAGCTTCAAGCTCTGGGAACCCTAGATCTTCTAAACCTGTTACTACTCAAACTACAATGTCCAGTAAGTCACCTCTATTTGAAACTCAGTTTCACTCTGCGCTCTCTAGTTCATCCACTTCTCAACCATCTTTCATAACCTCTCACATTCCTTTTGCAACCATGACAACACCCATCTAAAACCAACCATCTATATCCATTGCCACTCCAATACCTACTATTATGTAACTCTCTGTATACAAACTTCAACTATAAATGAACCAATCTTTATCACCACTACTCCAATCCCATTTGAACCAAACCCAACAATTACATCTGAACAAAATCCTTTTACCCCTCAATCTAACTCCCACCCTTCTGATTCAATTTTTTTACACTATCTTATTTCTCACTTACAGTACCTGAAGCCCGTGCCTTTCCAGAAGACACCCCAACTCCACCAACTCCAACCTCTCAACCAACCTCAGTCAATCAACCTGTTTTTAACTCCCTATGGGAACGAATCAGAAATGACGGACCTTCAACCATTGACTCTTCTGATGAATCAGATTATAATGATTCTAGAGATGATTGTGATGTTGAAATCATAATTCTTCCTTACCGAACTCCCCATCAATATTCCAATTCAACTACCCACAAGAAAAACATCCTTCTAAATCCTTTGAACGAATTGTTTTCACAGTTTAAGACTGAGGTTGTTGCCATGTTTAAGTCTCTCACTGAAGGTTGTACATCTAATGCAAACCTTTTTGAAGCTCACACTTTGTGCAATAATTTCAAAGAGTGGATTGATTGTAGTTCTGAAGAGCTGGAATTCTGGTGCCTAAATGAGACACAAAGTAACTTCCATTCCAGATTCTCTGGTATAGTTGAACCTTGCTTCAGAAGGTTCGTCAAACCCTTATGCTTCCTGCTTCTGTTATGGAACTCCCTTCTACTCCTCCTTGATCAGTTACATAACCGAAATCTGTTTTTAGATCAAAGGATGTTGTGATTTCTGAAGACTCGGGTTTTACTCGGTCCTTAGTTTTGAAAACTCTACAAGATCTCAAGGCTGAGAATATGGTCGTCAGAGAAAGGCTGGACAAACAGGATGAGATGTTCAAGGCTCAAGCTGGGACCAACACAAAGATTGAAGGAATGATGCAAGACATTATATCTAGACTGCCATCCTCTTAGAAACCTTGTTTTTAAAACTTATTTCTTTATTTAGTTTCTATTTGTTATTTCATTTCTGCTTATGTACTCTTGCAATCATAAAATGAAACTACCCTCTTAACCGGTAAAAACAAAAGGCGCTCTAAAGAAGCTCAAGCCTACACCGAGTGACAATTCAACGGTGCGGACTCCTTTGTAGCTTGAACATGTTGACATATTTTTCTCGGATTCACCAACTCCAAAATCTCAAAAAAAATGTTTTTAAAGGAGCTTTCATTAGCAAACCACCTCCTTCACCGCCTCCACCAAAGATTCTATCCATTGATGAGATGTTGGTTTTTATGCACAAATACATCGAGCTAATCGTGAATGTTGAGGGTGACAGTAATTGCGATTATCGAGTTGTTTCGACTTTACTCGGTAAATGAGAAGATAATCATACACTTGTCTGCCATTAACTTATCCATGAGTTGAGGACTAATAAAGAATCATGCACACGGCTTTACGGAAAGAAAGAAAACTTTGATGCAATTTATGAGTCTCTTGTTCCTTGCATTAAGGGACCAGCACCAGAGGAAAAATGGACGTGCTTCCCTAAAAAAGGTCACCTCATAGCATGTGCGTATGGTAGACTATGTATTGATCTTACACGGTATGATTTTTCGAAAACCATACTCCCACTGCGCACCACCCCACCTAAAAATTCAAATGATTATATTATGTGTATTTTGTGGCTTTTAAAATCAAAACATTTTGTTCAAGTTTACTTGAAATTGGGATGCCCTACACCACTTACATCTCTAGAGTTAACAAATCATTCAACAATAAAAGTCGAGACTTGGTCTGACCAATTTGTAGAAAGGATGCAAGAGTTTGATAAATTGAGCAACATTGAAAGAAAATCAAATGCATAAAAGTCAAAGGAGGTACCACCTATACTTATAGATTTAGCCGACGAAAAATCTTTCGATTCGTTTTAGTTTTCTGTTTAGCTGGACCAATAAGTGTATGTAATTGTGTCTTAGTATTAATGAAGTGTAAAATATACAATTTTTTAATATTTTAATATATTTTTTATCTTTTCCAAAATATTTGTTCATTTACCAAACAAAGTCATCAATTAGGTTCTATTTTTTTCCTGGATCATTCTCTCTAGTTTAGGATAGGTTCCAGAGATGTATCCCTAGAATAAGATAATAGGGTGTCGTACCAGAAATATATCTCTGAAACCAGCATTGATACATGATAGAATTTTTGAGGTCCACATTTGTCTACAACTTCTCTAAATTAAGGGGCTCTTGTTTTTTATTTCACACAAACAAAAAATGTCTCAAGTGTTACAAATAATCATCATCTGGTATGACACAAATGTCTTCTTTTCTAGTGCGACATCCGGGTAAAAGTGTAAGCTCAATAAGTACACCTCTTTTGCAAATCTAAAATACCAAGTGCATGATTTCGTATCTTATGGAGGAAATCGAAAATTTGTCAAGCTCGAGTACCGTTCACCGTCAATTGACAACGAAGGGAAGATTGAGTTTAGTAACTTTTAGCTTAATATGGATGCAGATGTAATGGCTATATTTTTCTGTTTCAAAACAAAAGTTCTGCTTGAGTTGGAACCGACGACTTCAAGAATGGTCAAATATATTGTGAAGATGTTGAAGCGTTCACCTTGATATTGAAATGTAATGTTTCATTTTATGTTGAAATCACCTATGTAATGCTAATTTTATGTTATGAATGATAATTTTATTTTGTCAAAATACAAGTTTATGGTTTTTGCCTCTGATTCTGTTGCACATATGTACAAAAATGCATTTACAGACAGATTATGGAGATGCGTATCTGGGTTTAAAAAAACCCAACTACTAGAGCTTCACTTAGAATGACCTAGATTATGTGTGTATTTGGTGTGTCCAGAGATGCATTTTTGGAATCCGATGGCATTTTAGTATTTTTACGTGGTGCACTAGTAGTATATATGGTGCATTAAAAAAAACCCAAAAAATTAATTTTTTTGAAGCTTAAAACTCTTGCTTGGGTTGCCTTTAGGGTCGACCCTGTTTTGAATCCTGTTAAATTCTTTTTGAAGTTCGCGCTCAGAAATATGCACTTACTACGTAGTTTGCTTTACTAATCTGTGTGTGTGTGTGTGTGTGCGCGCGCACAGCGTGTGTGTGTCTGTATGTGCGCACGTGCGCATGTGTGTATGTGTGCACGTGCGCATATGTGTATGTGTGTGTGTGCGTGTGTGTGTGCGCGTGCGCGCGTGTGCGTGTGTGTGTGCGCGCACGCACGTGTGATTTATCCATACTACTTCTAAAAACGCTATGTTATCTTTACAATACGCTGATCACTCAGACAGATACGATCAGACAAACTTTCACACTTCCACTCTGTTCCACTCTAAAACTTTCAATTTTTTTCTTTTGATATTTCAATCATATAAACAATTCTAATGAAACCTTAAAATTTCTATTGAATAAAGTTTGAGATATTTTCAAATTAATCAGTGTCATCATGAAATTATAAAGAATTAAATTGTGACTACGTTAAATCTCTATACCTTTAATCACAGTTGAATCTTGGATAAATTAAAAGCACTATGACCTCAAAAAATTTAAGACATCTAGGATATAATTTGTATTTTTTATAAGACAAAGTTTGTATATTTTAAGGTTAGTTAGTAGGACAAAGTAGTAAGTGACGAGATTGTTTTATTATGAATAGTAATCTTAAGTGCGGTTATTTTTCTTTAGTAAGTTGATTTATGTTTGTTTAAAGAGTTGGAGGATCCACTATACTCTTATGAGATAATATTCTCTTTTGATTAAAAAAAGACAATGAGATCAGCTACTAAACATGATTATTTAAACATAAGTTCCTACAATTTACCTCTTGTCATTGTATATATAGTATATAGTTTTAGAACTTTAGTTATGTTATCCTTTCAATATCTCAAATAAATTACTAGTATTGATAGAACAAGTCTTGGAGTATAGCAATATAATTCAATCCATTTGGCATTAACTTGTTAAAGTTTCAAAAATATGTCATCAAACATATCATTATTGATCAAGACAACGACTATTTAACTACTAGTCAAGTAAACTAACATTCTTTATTCAATTTTGATTGCATATCCATTTGCCTTATAGTGTTTGGTTCTTATTCATTTGTACAAAGTTGCTCTTATCCTACTTGATCCCCCATGACATGTTAAGCTTCTATCATCATACATAAGATTTGTGAAATTGAGATATTCTATGGTAGAGCCCTTAATGGGGACCATTGAAGTAAATGATGAGCATCACATGCATGGACTTTTAGGGTTTTGGAATATAGAAAGGAAAGTCATGTGAGTTTGAGTAGTGTGGTAAGTGGCTAGGGTTGTGTGTGTTTTATAAAGAAAATGTTGAGTGAGTAGAATCCACGTACGAAACTTTATATCAACATCCAAAGCATGGAAAGAGGAAAAGAATGTCATAAAATAAAAGAAGGAAAAGAATGTCATATGAATGAGTATTCTATGGGCGCAAATTAGAATGACTAACACTATGTTTGGTTTGCTTAAAAATTGTTTTTTAGTTTTAAAAATTTTAAATGAAAAAATTTGTTGGGTAATATAATTTTATAAAAGTGTTTTTAGAAGTTATTTTCTAGTTTTAGTTTTTAAAATTGAAAAAGTGAAAACAAGTTAAGTAAGAACTAGTTCAAGATGATTTTCTATTTTTTGTTTTAAAAATTAAAATTTGATTTGATTTTGAGTTATGAAATTTTCATACTACAAAATCCATTTCAAACTTTAACACACAAATTAATATTATTTATAAACATATATTAATAAAAAAATACCATTATATCATTAGATTTGCAATATAATTAAAATATTAAAAATATATGTTACATTTTTTTAGTAGGAATTTTGATAATAGGAGTTATAAATGGTGGTTGTTGTAGGCATGGTAATGCGGTTGGACGGAGACGGTTTTTTTTCTTTTTTAAATTCAAATTTGTGTCCGTGATACGCTCCCATATCCCCCATATCCGTTAAGGATGAAATATTGAACCACAATCTCGTTCTAAATGAGTTTGAGTTGGATTCGGATACCACCACATCAGCACATCGCTCTCTCTCTCTCTTATTGTCTGGTATGTTTTTTCTTTTAAAGTAGTTTCTTTCCCAAAATCAAATAAAGTACAAATAAAAATATCTAAACATTGACATATAATTAATACTTTAAATTATCAAAACTAAATTACTAAAAACAAACCGAAAGAAACCATGCATGTTCGGAATAGATAATAGTGTCGTTATTACTCAATCCATCCTCATATTAGTAATCGGAAAAAAGTCAAAGTTTGACTTAAATCTAATTAAAGCAAGATTTTTCATCAAACTCGAACGGGTTCTGATCGGTATATGTAGATACGAGTTATGTAGGCATGCCTAGTTGTCATCAAATGCATGTAAAAGTGGTAAATGATTATCTTCAAAGTGGTCATAATTATAATTTGGGTGGTGATCAGTCGTAGTCGGCAATAGCCAAAGATGTTCATAATGATAATGAATGGTGGTCAAAATAGTTGTTGAAGTAATGACTAACAATCATCTGTGGTAGTGTCCTAACTAAAACAAAATTACAAAATTTTAAAAAAAATCAATTTGAATTTTAGTAAAAATAATCGTTTCAAAATTAAATAAAAAACAAAATCAATTCTATTTTTTTGAATAAGGTTTAAATTTTGAAAATGACTTTCAAAATCAAAAACACAACCTATATAAACAGTTAGTCGCTTGAAGTGACACCATTCCAAAAAAAATTATAATGTCTTTAATAATAATCATAGTACAAAAAATATCATGCTCTACCATGAAGAATGTATTTCACTGAAAATTTAACCACTCCAAAAATTTTACATCGTCAACACCGACAATTATATATTCTATCATAAATAATATATTTCACTTGAAACTAAACTACTTCAAAAATTTCACATGTCGAAAATTAGGCTAATAATTTATGATGCAACTTCCATGTTGGCTGGAAGCTTTTCAACCACCAACATAATCTCATACTAGACCTTGCATCAAAATATCAATGAATGCTCGTGTGCTAACCATGAGTTAACACCTTGTGTAATTCTGATTGTATAAACACGGTTTTTACTTTAATTTTTCAGAGGTCAAAAACAATTCTTCCAGCAATTTTCTCTAGC